>PVLA01001706.1:0-329369 GCA_004027455.1 Hydrochoerus hydrochaeris
GAGAGGGGAAGGGAAGGGAAGGGAAGGGAAGGGAAGGGAAGGGAAGGGAAGGGAAGGGAAGGGAAGGGAAGGGGAAAAGTTTATTATCCACAATGGCACAAAGCAAATCCTAAACTTTACCAATATGCTTACTCTAGAACAATCTTAAAGATGACTGTCACTTTGATGTTCTTGGCCTTAACAATACTTCACAGGATAGATTTATTCATAAGCACAAATAAATGTTCATATGCTTCTGGAGGTTTTCTCGCTTGCATAACTTTATAGCTTTTTAAATCAATTATCGTGATTAGAAGATTACTTATCCACATTCTACAAACTGAAAACTTCTAGCAACGGATGTTTTAGGCTTCTATTTCTTTTACTAACTTAGATCCAAGAAGTGTCTCTTGAATAATTACAGTTTAACTTGGTTTAATTTAGGTTTGGTATTAAAATACATGCTTTAGTAGGAAAATATCTTGAAAATTATTAATCTGAGTAATATTTAAAATAAGTCTTTACTAAGCAACATCACTGAACAGAATAATACATAGGTCAACCATTCTAGACAATATATTTTTCCATAATAATGCACTAAAAAGACAGATACTAATATTAGAATATGCATCAAAAGGAGATATATTGCAAAATTATGTGCACATCCCTTGATATAGATGATAGCAGAAATATGGAAATATTTATTTTCTTAGTATTTATTTAGTGTCTACTCTGCTTTCTAATATATAAAATATTACAGAACACTCAGGAAACACATGGCATTGTTCCTTAGAAATTTGTAACATAGATCAGATTTGCATATTTTTGAAAGGAGAGAAGCATAGTCCTTGATACAATCAGAAGGTGAAACATGGCCTTAAACGATATGAACACCGAGAGAGCTTCAGCTAGAGACACTGGCCCAGAAATCAGAAGAGGAGCCATCGTCTCACCGCTTCAGAAGAGCGGCGTTACGGTTTTCAAGTCAACACTGCGGTAAGCCGCACTGCCTCACAAGTACCAAAACGTACACTTGACATCCGGGAACATTTCTAACTTTACACAACTCACTCTTCACTCAGTATCAGCACCCATTCACACACTGTGTCTCATTTCAAGACCAAAAATATTCCAGAAATCAAATATTAGAACTGCAAGTCTTTGAGTATCAGGTAGAAGTGGCCTTTAACATTTCACACCTTGAAAAATCATAGATATGAAAACCTTATACTTCTTTCTCGATAGAGCAACCAACCTATTCCCTGGATTAAGTACCCGGGGCATGGAAAATAGCCCACCTATCAGTTGGGAGTATTTCTGGGCCCGGAGCTGGGCTACCACTACAGCTACCTGGGCATAATAGGCACTGCTAAGTCCTCTCGTTATTGTTACAGCTGCTAGGGGTCTTTTAATAGGTTATTTAGAAAAAAGAAAAGAGGACAATTGACCCTGGGTGGCTTCCAAATGGCGCTATTACTGGTTTGTTTTCATAGATTGGCAGCGCTCTACAAGAGTCAATGTTCAAGAAATAAAATTACAGTTGTATTAACAGCTTCAAATTAGGGGTATTTTTTCAGATCATTGTGTGGGTTTTAGTGGTGCAAGAATGAGTGGTTTTAATTGGGCTTTCTTCCTTAGCAGCCTTGAGGAAAACCCTTCAGCCCGACAGAAGGGAGAATCTGGGGAAGAGCCACGCCATTATTTTTATGTAACTGCTGGTCAACATCTGACCAAACTTGACCGTAATTTATCCAACAAAATCAAAATTCTGCATCCTGGTCTTTTGTAATGTGAAGTTTTAAAGATCTCACTTGGGAAGAATCTTCAGAAGCTGAATTGCCCCAGGTTCCCGCATAATAAAATGATCTTCTGAAAAGTTGACTAGCATATTTTGGCTGTGAGCATCAGAAAATCCCACAAACAAAATATTTGTGTAGCTTATAAAACACTCAAGTGGAATATTAAAAGCATCTGTTTTCAAGGAATATAATTATAAAGTACTTGAAGTGAATCAGGAGGCAGGATTCACAAAACATTAAACATGTCATAAACAAGCCATTTGACTCATCCAAATACTATGGGCCAGAGATGGACTGCTGATTTACAAAGAAATACTTTCATTGAAGATTCTGACATCAGAAACCATGACAGCAAGGGTCAAATGCTTCCTAGTGTCATTCTGGGATGAATAATTTCTGGATCACTTTACTGAAGCAGTTGGGAGATTGTTTTTAAAGAAGCACATGAACAAAGATAGCCTTAATTGTTTGCCTTTTGAAAAACATGTAATCTGGCCAATTCCCAAAATGAAAACTATTGCGATCAAGATGTCTTGGTGGAAAACATTAGAGCTTTATATGCGTGAATTGCGACTACACTTAATTTCTAAAAGGGCCTTAACTGTCTCTCTGGAGTGAGAGATTCTGATGTGTAGAGATATGAAGTATCTCTTTTGTTGTTATTTGGATATATCAAAGCAAGAATCTTCATTGTGGATGTCAAGAACTCAAATATAATTCATAATGGTACTGCTGTTTTGTGAAAAAAAGAACACACCACATCTATATTCTAAGACTAAATTGAAACTCCTTCTCCAAATGTTAAGCTAAAATTATGGACAAAATTCTTTTCTCACATTTGCATCATGGGACTTAAGCCTGTTATTCTTTCCTCCTACAAGACAGGCTCCTGGGATCCCTGCATACTTATCATGAGCAAAATATTGGATTTGACATCCGCAATGTACATCTTTGTTGAATTGTTCCCTGAAATCAAAATATACACCAGTTTTCTATTGTTCTCCCAAGGTCTTTGGAAAGAGTTTGTCTTTGTGCAGTCTCAGAAATGATATTAATTTTCAGAAAAATGGTGTTGAAAAGCATTAACTCTATAGAAAGATGCCAATTAAATCCCATGCAGATAGAGGTAAACTTTGTAACATTTATAAGAACAGAAACCAGAAGGAGAAAGATAGTGATGAGGAGAGGAGGAGGAAAAGGAAGATACTGTGGAAAGAGAGGTCAGTACGTGTGTGTGACTCCCAAACGCAGGGAGACCCATGCGTACCATGTCCCAGTGTACGCTTGGGAACAGTTGCTATAATCCTAGGACTCTAAAACAAGTATCAGAGTTTCGTATTCTTTTATAAAACTCTCCTTCTCCTTTTTCACTCACTTATGTGCTTTATTTGACTGCTGATTGGAGTACGCGACCCTGAAAGCTCTTTTCACAGTCACTGTGTTAAACTTGAGAACCTTTAGCAAGCCACACACGACCAGCCTTGGGGCCCAATGACATCTTTGAACTCCGGCTCTTTCCTGGAGCTTGATTAGAGGTTTTCTTCTGACTGCCAAAGGAAATGGGAGCCTTTAATGAGAAATCGTCTTTGTGCAGGAGTCATTGATACAGGAAGGAGAGGGAATCTACAAATTAGAAACTAACTTGGCTAAAAAGCTATGGGACTGAAAAATCACTTTAAAGAATCACACCATTATAAATCACCAGATAATTAGGAATGCAATATATAAAATGAGCATAAACCATATGGAGAACGATTTTATAGATATTGTTCATATGAATCTTAAATGCCACTATAAATGTTTTTCTATCTCACATAGTGATATGAGTTTTAATCGATGAAAATGCTACCATTTGAAAAGAGAAAATATATGTACCACATCTGATGTTATTTGATGTTCGTTTTACTAAAAGAACACTTTTTCATTGAGATATAAAAAAGTGTCAAAGAAAATGTATACTTACTGTTAATATATTCCTTCTTTTTTTCCTTAACTTTATAAATATACAGAATAATTAAAAAAGAATTTTGCAAAGAAAAAAGTGCAAAATGCTGTATGCAAATTGGGGAGGTGTGCTATTAAACATGAACTTACCCTTGTCTCCTGAGAATCTACAATTTTAAAAATAAAAATCTGAATTAGAGACCTAAAATATTCAACTAATCTGGTGAATAATACTACAAAAATTAACAAATTAGTAATGGGATTAGTTATTACATTTTTTCTGTAAAAGAGCGTCAGTAAATTATTCTAAAGGTCTTCATTAAGCTATTCTAAAGATTCTGTATGTCAGTTTGATTTAATGAAGTGGATTGTCTAATACAGGCAAGGCACCATGGTATTTCGGTCACACTCAGTTTCCAAAGAGATCCCCAAATTGCTCAGGGGAAAGGAGTGGCTCTGGACCCTGAAGCTGCCTTTTAAAAGTTGCTAATATAGAACATAAACTTAGAACCATGTTATTTTTTTTTAATCTCTGTTAGGACTTCAATGCTTTGATCCATTCAGGAAAACAAAGTTCAAAGTTTTATGTAAGCTCAGGCATAGATTATATGGCTTACAACATGACAACCCCTGCGGGAAACTGTTAAGGGGTAGCACGAATCTTTCTCACCTGGGCTGTTATTCCAGCAAATTGATTACCCCTACCTCCACACGGAAGGCAAATAGATGCTGTGGTCTCTGTCTGTGCCCTAGTTTTTCTCTTTTTCCTTTCCCCATGTTTTAGCCATTTAATTTGATACACCACTGAGATACTCTTCTCTTAACCTTTCTTACAACTCATGTTTTCTTTGTTCAGAAAACATAGGTAGATGCCAGGAACGCTCAGTGTTTACTGCAGTTACTGAGGCAGGCTGAGTATTTTTAAGGCAAGGAAACTAGTGTTTAAAAAAAAAAAAAAAAAGAACTCTATTTTAATCCAATCCACCTCCAGTGCTGCAAAATGCAATACAAAAATCTTTGTTGAAATATTTAGCAGTTACCCGTTAAGCTAAAGAATTAAAGCTGGAAAATAAAAGGTATGACTTGATAGCATATTGGACCAATATAATTAGTTTTAACTTTCAATTACAGCTAAGTGTGGGAGTTCCACAGAGTGATAATTCAAAGCCCTCAGCCTACTCTGTGCTCGATCCCATTCATTTTGACTATTTTCAGTGCTAAGCACAGGATCTGAGTGTTTGCTGGTCAGTTAAAATATGAGCCACACCCACTTATGATTCTGCAGGATGAGTCCCTTGAGGTTTCTGGTCACCTCTATCTGTTGGGATGCTCCGTCTCCTCTTAAGCCCCCACTTTCTTTTCCTGAGAGATTGTCCTTACCCTGAGCTGTGTGTCACTTGATAGTCTGTCTTATCACACATGTATACTTGTGTGCATAATGCATAGTTTATTTTCACTTAATTTTTAATTTTATGAAGAGGGAGCTTCTCTGCATTTTGAAGATGTTTATTTTTCTCCAAGTTATGTTCTCCAGCTTCCTATATGTAGCTGTAGATCAAGGCGGTGTTACCAGCTGAATACTATCCCATTATAAGTTTCTGCCATACATTTTTATGTACTATCCCCATGAACTGTCATTTGGATTTTTTCTCACTTTTGCTTTTATGATATGTCATAACAATTAATTCAAGCACATGTAGAATTTGAATAATTGAATCACCAGATAAATGAGGAGCCTTACAAAATAAGGTCAAATTGTTTTCTATTTATTAATCAGTGTTTTTCATTACCTTCAAAACTAATAGGTAGTTAGCAGAATGTGGCAACTTGAACAGTTAATATACCAGTATGGAATTTAAATAAATAATACATGGACACAATAGTATTTTCAATATATATGAAAAGATATACAAGAAATATATCTCTTATCTTAGTCCTTTGTGTTCCCTTACAGGGATAAACATATTACCAAACTTGAATACTGTATGTTATTCTTCAAGGTCCTTAACCTTAATTAATCATTGTTTGAATGTGAATTTCATTTTTGAAATATTCAAAGATGCTTAGGGTCAACTTAAGAAACCAATAAACAATAGAAGTGTGTGTCAAATTTTATATCTAAAAATAATGAGTATAGGATAAAGATTAGCTACTGAGACACTAGAGCTGACATAGTATTTAATGATGAGACATGTTTTGGCATTTTTGTCCCTAAGAGTAAGAACAACACAGGGATTATGACTTTTGCAACTTCTGTTCATTAATATGTTAGAGCTCTTAGTCTGAATAATACAAGGCAGAGTGGAAACAGGGGCAGAAAAAGAACTAAAACAACCCCGACTCACAGATGATGTGAATATTTGCACAGCCAACCCTAAGGAGCCAGTAGGGGAAAAAACTATGAGAATTATCAAGTAAATTTGCAATCTCAGAATATAGTTTGATACATAAAACTAAGCTGTATTTCTGCATATTAGGAACAAATGATTGGAAATTTATTATGAGAGGTGTACTATTGGCATTAAAATAAAACAATTTAGAAATTAATTTTACCAAGGATCTTTAACAGTCTAAAATGACAACTACAAATGCTGGTAAGACAAATTGCAGAAGCCATACATTAGTAGAAAACCAAAACATGACCATGGTTTATACAGATTTAATATTTTTAAAAAGCAGTTCTCCAAATATTAACTTATAAGTTTAACTCTATCTCAATTTTTTACTCCACTGCACATTTTACACAAATTTAAAATATAACTTTGATAATTATTTGAAAATACAAATGACTACAAATGGCCATAATAACTTGAAAAAAAATTGAATGACTTGTACCACTTGATTCTAATACCCACTATAAAAACATAGTCATAAAACAATTTCATAGTGACTCATGGGTATAAAACCAGGTTGAAGAAATAGAATAGAATCTGGAGTAGATATGATGTGATGCACATAATGTATTTTTCAACCAAAGAACCAGAGCAAGTCAATGAGAAAATGTTTCTCAAGTGATGCTAGAGTTTGATAACCATATTTGGAAAATAAAAGAATATCAAAAAGTCCTACCTCACACTACACATAACACTACTTTAAAGCAGATCATAGACTTAACTGGAAAACTTAAATTATATAGATTTTAAAAGAAGACAAAGAGTGGCGCATAGAGGCCCATGCCCATTATCTTGGGTACTTGGGAAGCTGAGGCAAGAGGATTGTAAGCTTGGGACCAGACTGGGCAATTTAGCAAAAGCACATGTCAAAAAGGGCTAAAGATATAGTTTAGTGGTAGAGCTCTTGTCTAGAATGCATGAGGCCCTGAATTAAAACTCCAAGAAGAGAGAGAGAGAGAGAGAGAGAGAGAGAGAGAGAGAGAGAAGAGAGAAGAGAGAGAGAGAGAGAATCTGACAACTTTGTATTTATAACATTTGAAGGGTTCCCTCTCAGTAATTACTAACCTCTTAGTAATTAAAAGTTAACAATTTAAGTTTAGACAAAAGGCAAAAGACCTAAAACTCAGCTCACAAGAAAAATATATAAAAGACCAGTGTCCCTATAATGAAGTATATCACATGGAAATGCAAACTGAAGCCACAATGTCCACAACCACAGGTGTAGAAATGGAAAACTGGAATTCATACACTGCTAGAAGAAAGGTAAACCCGTGTAACTACTTTGAAAATGTGTTTACTGTAAAATTAAACAGCACCTACCACTTAGCCTAGCAATTCTACCCATGGGTATTTATCTAAAAAATATGGCAACAAAATACTTATAGAAAAACGTAGCTAAAACTAAGAACACCAGTATCTAATACCAGAAGGATGGGTAATACATTATACTGCGTTTCCATACTGAAATACTGCTCCCTGACAAAAAAGAAAGTTACTGATAACCACAAAAACACAAATGGATCTCACAAGCATTCTGAGTAAAAAACCAGACACAAAGCAACACATAGTGCATGTTTTCTTTATATCCAGAATTGGAAAAGAGAAGGGTCTACATGTCCAGAGGTGATCAAGACTAATCAAAATGACCATTTCCAGGGACACTGAGAGTTAAGTTAGTCTAGGGGGCTCTAATACGTTTTTCTAACATTGATATTCTATGAATATGATTATTTAACAATAACTTAAAACTCAGTTTTCTAAACTTTAAAGCAATGTATCTAATTAGCCTAGAAGCAATTAGTATTGTTATTTTGACAAAGACCTAAAACACAATTTGAAGCAATCAGCAGGTCACTCACTGTCTTATGAGAAATGATAAACAGTTGAGCCCTAAAGAGTGTCACCTTGTAAGTGTGATGTTGTCTATAATTGTATTGTTGACACATCCACTACTTAAAGGCCAAATCAAATCTCAACAGGAACTCAGGAGCAGGAACATACTACTGCTGCCCAGTACCTGCCAGAGAGAACACACTTTTCTACCCTAGTAAAGGCTAGAGCAGGATGCTTTATTCTGTATTAATCTGTGATACATTCTCTTAATGGAAAGAGTGACAGGAAGAAAAGCTAGTCTCACGCATACATGAAGGTCTCCAACTGCTAATAAGTAACCGTAAAGGGAAAGAGTGTTTCAGCTGACATTTTTAGAGATTTAGGTATATTCTTCTTTAATACTTCTGTAATACTATTCCCAAATTCAACATGTGATATTTGCTTAAGTGTTAATTTTCAGTGTAAATTCTTAGGCTCTATCAGTAAACTTTGTATACTCTGTTTCATGAAAGTCTATTAGCTTAGCTTGCACTTTGAATGGATCTTTTAACCATGTATAATTTAATATCATCGTATATCAGGCACTTGCAAAAATCTTAGTTCACCATTTTTCCGATAGTCCAAATGTTGAACGTTTTATTATATACAATGGAAAAACTCATCTCTATTACTCTTACTGTTGATGACATCAGAAAAGTCCTTGGGTATTGTAAAGCTGTTAGGTCGCTAGTGGCAATTGCAAGTTTTCTAAAAGTCTAATTTCTTTTCAAATCTCAAATTTTGTCATTGGTAACAAATACTATTAGTCTTTTTCCTTGAGCCATAGATTCATTTCATTCATTTGTGGGAAAGAATCTGCTGAACATCCAAACCCACCCAACCATGGTGTGTTTCCCAGTCATTTTCCCAATAGCAGAGTCTTCCACTGATGCAACTCAACACTGGCATAGCCGTGTCCCCAAGATGACCATGGGACTTTCGGATGCAGCATGCGTGGTCCATGTGAACTTCCCATTCAGTCATCCAGACTATAAAACAGTGATGTACTCAGGGGTAGGGAAAGAGTAAAAATCATACATTTATGCTGCTTTTTCAAAGGCATTATTAAGGAGATACCAATTTAGTTTTCTCATAAGGGTGTGGTAGTAGCTACTATTACACTTAGATGTCATTGTCTTTCTGATAAGATATTAGAAATTTTCTCCAGTTATTGCCTGGCAGTATCAGTGCAAATGTCAACACTGAAAAAGTCAGTAACATCTGCTATGTTTCCGTGTGGTTTGCCTCCCTCCAAAAACTCATGCTGAAAATTAATCTTCGCTGAAAGATACTTAGTGAATGGAAACTTAGTGTGACTGTGGTATTCAGGATGGGGTTTGGGGGAAGTGATTAAGACTACGTAAGAATATCAAGTTGCTGTCCTACTACTCAATATTAATAGGAAGAGTGAGTGAAACCAAGACACACATTCACGCACTTGCACACACACGCGTGTGTACACACACACACACACGCATCCCTGTCATATCCTATCCCTGACCATGTCGTATCTTTTATCACTCAGGACTCTGCCTGCAAGGCCAACACAAGAGGCAGCTTTGGGGTATTAGATCAGACCCGTGAGCTAAAACAAAACTTATTTTCTTCATAACCTACTTAATCTGTGGCACTGTGCTATTTTGCATCATTCTCTTCCCTAGGGAACCTAACACTACTTACTCTCACCTTGATTTATTTCTAGAAAAAACAAATTTATCTTTCTTTATGTTTAAAAATCCCTTGGAAAGAAAACAGATTTTCATAATATATATGCACTTACATTCACAAATGAGTGTGTGTATGTGTGAAAGTATGTAGACACATACACAGGTATTACAGACACAGTGTTGAAGTGTGTAGACACAGATACACATCCACACACACATAAAAAACAGGCAACTGAATTTTTCACCATGGGTTCAAATATTACACAGTATAACATGGTCTTGGACTAAGTGTGCTGGTTAGTTTTCCACACTATTTAGCAAGATAGAAATGCTAGGATTAATTAGCTGTTAAAACTAGGCACAACCTGGTCTCTTACTGCATCAATGCTAGATTTGCAGCCATCCCAAACTGACCATGCCACTGAGGGCCCCTCTATAACATACTAATTGAATACTATGTTATTTAGGATTTTCAGAACTATTATATTTAACTCTTCAATCTCTTGAGTGCATTATTTTTCTGGGCAGGTGCTAAGGGGGAGGGAAATTTGCCAAGAAAAGCTTTAAAAAGACACAGTAATTAGCTAGAGACATCACTCCTCCCCCAGGACTACAGAAAGGCAGGCTTCCTTGCACACTGTGTGGGGGGAATGCCCTTTAAAAATATTCCATAATCTCTGCACTTTCTAGTGCTCATCTGCCAAGCAACATAATAACATTCCTTCCCACACATGTCCACATTAGGTCAAAAATTGATTTTAGAACTGGATGAATAAAATAAAACATTTGTGAAAGAGCAAAATATCAGTCACATCCAGCCAGGCAGATTTATCAAATATCAAGCAGCCAACACTTAGGTTCTTTAATGTTCAGACTGTCAGTAACAGGACCTCTGTTGAATTTAAACCCAGAGATTTCTTAACACTTGCTGCAATATCAGAGAAAATTAATCTGGAAGAAGACACCCGGCTATGACTGCCTTCATTTTCTCATGAGGTCACAATCTCCATTGCTTCCTTCTCCATACATCCTTTTCTTCTTTCTTTTCACTCCTTCATCAAATATTTCTGAGGGCTTGCAATGAGCTAAACAGTGTGGCAATATTGCACAGTTAAGTATCATTCCTCAATGTATTTGTCTTTTTCAAACTGCAGAGATGTTTAGGGGATCTTCAGGAAACAAATGCAACCGACACTGTACCAATAATACATAATTACTCAAGATAGCAGCAGCTTCTTCCCTGTAATTAGGAGTTTTCCTCAGTCTCTGCTTTTTCCTTCTATTATGTCCCAAATTCTGTGATGATTGTGAGCTATAATTTTTAATATCCCTGGCTGTGTATCTTACTTTGGCATTGTGTAATTTCCTGATTTTTACTCCATTCTATTCATTTAATAACAACATTGACTATTGAGTTTGAAAGTACTCTACTGTCTTCATTTTAATACTTTCATTATCATCACTGAAATTTTCATTTACTTAGCATTTCTGCCATATTTATAGAATGTGCATAAATATGGTAGGACTGTATAGTATGGTATTAGTAAGGCTCAGAAGTCAGTCACCCTGAGTTTAGAATCCAATTCCCTCACGTCCTGATTTTGGCACTAGAGGCAAATAACCCAATCTCTTTAATCTTCTGCCTTCTTATCAGCCATATGTTAATCATCACAACTCCGTCAAAGGGTTGATGTAAGCTGAAATGAGATAATGCACAAGAAGAGCTTAGCGCACACAGTGCCTGAAACACGCTAAGGGAACAGCACATTTTAGTCCATTAACATTAACATGGTAAATAGATTATTTGCTTCTCTCTTCACTTATTACCTTGATTGGTGTAGCCTAATTAGTACATCTCCCACTTTTACACATTATAAATAAATGTCACTCTTGCCTGCTGATTTTCTTACACCACCAGCTCTCCTGGATCCCCGGCTTGCTGACTGCAGACTTGGGATTCATCAGCCTCCGTATTTCCTGAGTCAATTCCTCTTAGACCTCTCAGTCTCTGTCTCTCTTTCCTTCTGCCTCACTCTGTCTCTGCTTCTCTCTGCCTCTCTCTTTCTCTGTCTTTTTCTTATCTATCTATCTATCTATCTATCTATCCTGTCTATTTGATTTGTTTAGCTAGAGAACCCTGAACAATACAGGCTTCAGCCAATGACTTCCATATGAGAATAGCAAGCCAATACTGATGGATGAGTTATTTGTCAAGGGAAAGCAGAAATCTGGACTGTTCACTATCTCAATTTTTAAATTTTTTTCCAAAGAAAATTATTTCATTGGTACATTTTAGGAATAAATTATAACCACATTCACCATAGGGAACTTGTTCCGTACATGATCTAACTTGATTTTTCCATTCCCTTAACCTCTCTTCAATCCCCCTTTCCCTCTTTATTTACAAAAGCTTAGTTTCCATGTTTTTTCCTTTTCTTGTGTCTTTTAAGTTTTCCATTTTTTTCTTTTTGCCTCTCCCCTCCTTTGTTCCTCTTTCCATCTGAGCATTTTCTTCCTATTTCATAATATTATATATTTTGGTCCTTATTTACACATTTGGTTTGTCATATCAGAGAAATGATGTGGCATTTACACATATGTATCCAATTTATTTCACTTAATATTATGATCTCAAGGTATGTAAATTTACCTAGAAATGTCTCAAGTTTATCCTTCTTATAAATGGAACTCCAATATATAAAAAAGACCCACATTTTCTTTATTCATTCACTAGTTGGTGGGCACTGGGGCTGTTTCCAAGATGTGACTATTACAGACTCTGCTGCTATAAACATGGGTGTGTATATGTGGCTGTGGTCTGTGGCCTTTTAAACACTGACAACGAAGATAAATAAATTTTTAAAAAGCACATTCAGCAGGTAAGCAAAGCATGTTAAGAAGTCTTAGGCATCCCAGGACTTCCAACAGTTTACCTAGCAGGAGCCAGTAGACATTTTTTTATTTTTTTTACCAAGATTATTCCTACAAAAGCACAAATATCAGAAAAGGGGTATTCTAAGGACTCCAGGACCAGTTATAAACTTTGTGCTATGATGGAAACTGAAACGATAACAAGAGTCCAATGACAGCACTACAAAGCCCGGAGCACTTGTGAACTGTGGCAATAGGCAGGGATGGGATAAGAAATCTTTCACTGTGTGGCAGGGTGAATAAGTAGGCTGCTAGCAGAAGTGTTGCATCCTTTTCCCATGGCTGGCTGCGCAACTTATATCTGATTTCATTGCCTTGACAAAGGAAAAAAAAAAAAGAAAAGAAAACTTGTTTCAGGAAGTTCTTATCCACATTCAGGTGCTTCACTGATGAATAGAATAGGTAGCCTTCAAAACCACAATGGCCTGAGAGCAAGTTTATCACAGACTCACCTAAGACTCTTCTAGGGCTGCAGGGATCCAGGCTTCCTTCTCTTGGAGGTGGGCCCCATCCTACAGCCTGTCTTTGGTCCTTCACTCTGACAGGCAACAGGTGAAGAATCTGTGAAATCAACCAGGGAGTTTTTGTTAGGCCTGGTGTAGAAGCAGATCCCATGTTATTTGCACAGAGTTTATTGAGCAGAACTCGGTCACAATGCCGCACTTAACTGCAGAGGAAAAAGAAAGCAATGTGATAAGCATCTGGCCGCTCTGCCGCACTATAGGTGGAAGTTTTTATTCTTTTTAAGATTATTTTCTCAACTACAAAAGGAAAGCTTTGGATTTGGTACTTTATGAGATGGCTTCCAATTTAGCAAGTTTTGTATTTATCCAATAGAGGCATTCTAAAGCAAGTAATAATAATAATAATAATGAGACACATTTTCTTCCTTCCACAGTAAAACGATAGACAAATACTTTATATTCAAACTGAGTCTCCATATTGTAGTAAAATGAGAAAAGTACTTGGCATAAGCTTTTTTTTTTAGAAAATTGAATGAGGAAGTTTGGAAGTATCTGCATAATTGCAATTTTTTTCTATTAGCTATTGGATTTATGGCTTCTCAATTTATCATTTTTCTGTACTCACTAGTCCTGTTTCATACAAATCTCTTAAAGATACTATGATTTTTATAATCACAGTACCTTTGAGGGATTTGTATGAAAATAAAGATCCTTTGAATGATGACGTAGAGCTGGGTAATGAGTCTTGAGATTTTCCCTGGTTCCCTTGGAAACACTGCTAGTTAGTGCTGGTCAATCATATCGTAACAGGCTCCTCAAGGTTCTTGACCAGAGTGAAGGGTGACACACGTACTCGTCCTTTCTTTATGGTCCCCTGAACAAAGATATATAGCTGTGACAGAATGAGTGGTGCTTCCAGTTGTAGGATGACATTTTCTAAGACTCACCAGTCATGCTACTTAATCTGGCTGCAGATAACTTTTACCCCTATTGATAATGATACAATATTTTTTCCTATTACTATTCAACAAATCACTGGCTCTGCTATGAGAGGAGATTTTTAAAAAAAATTCTGCCCTTGGTTTGTTATAGGACATATAGCAGGGTTTTTTTTCTTTTTTAAAAATAATACACACTTTTAACTGAGAAAAGCAATGCTCAAACAACATATTTTACTAGTAATTACCATAACACTGATCACATATAATGAATTGACATCATACAATATCTCCTTTCTGCATTTCTATACACCATGAGATTCCTATAATAACGGTGCTGGGTATGCACAAAAGGGTAATGTGATTTTTCAGACTTTAATTAACACTGAATGGAATTATGCTAAGAACAAATAAAAGATGAACAGCTCTTTCTTTTCATTCTCTTGTTCCTAAAAAAAAATTTATGATTTCAACTTTTCTGCTGCTTCTCCAAAATCCCAGTTTTAACCCAATCAAAAGATGCTAACATATTCCAAAGTGAGAGAACGTTTTGGAGCCTGTACTCCCCCTGTCTCTCTTGTCTTTAAGGGATTTTTTTAAGTCTTTTCTTTCCCAAGCTGCCAGTTATGCTGAATTGTTCTGAAATGTGAATGATTTTTTTCTTCCTGTAAATATGAGCTACCATCAGCGAGAGCAACAATGAGAACTTCGCACTTGTCATTTACTGAAACCTGCCTTTTGAGCCCTGTCAGTCATGTGCCTCTACATGTGTGCTTCTTGGTCAGAGCAGCGTTGTTTTGCGGCAGCTTCTGTTTAGGAATTCATGTCGCTGGCTGGCGTTTATGTAGTTCAGCTGTTAGGGAGTCAGGGTGGGAAGAAAGAAAACGCGTGGGCTGGAAGGTTTCGGGGGCAAAGAGGGAAATCAGACAGGGTTCAGGTTGTGAAATAACAGTGGCAGCCGTGTGGCAGCAATAAACCACAGGCAGGCTGTTCAGGACACCCAGAGACAGCGCCCCAGATGCTGCCCATGCCCACCGGTGATCTGGGTGGCCGCGAGCTGGCACAAAGGGCAAGTGTTGCATAAAATATTAGCAGTCACCTTCACCTTTCAGTACGTGTCACTCTTCCCAACGCCCAGCCGGATCCCAGCGTGTGCCCCGGAGCTTAGATGTGCTTGAGGGACAGACAAAGCGACTCTGGGATGGAAGCTGCAGGAGAGAGGCGGGATCCTTTGGGTTCTAACCAGGGCTGGCAGAATTGTGCGTGATTCATAGCGTGGGTTCAGACGGGGTCACAAGTTCAGACATTCAGCCAACATTCATCTGCACAAGCTGCATCCCTTGGGGCTGTTGCGTTTTAATGGGCAAATGGTAGGAGTAGGTTTCCTCTGGATTCTCAAACCCGAATCCATCCCAATAGCGTCCTCAAGCCTTGTTCTTATCAGTGTTGGCTCACCAGGAAACCTCAGTTCAAGTATTTGAGGTTTAGGAAGTGAGCTGTTTTAGAATATGTAAGCAGAGGTAATATAGATTACATCGTAGCCCTGTGCTAAGTAATTCCAGGAAAAGTAAAGTAGGTTCTCATTTGTGTCTAACAGATATTTTTCTACTTGTTTTTGCAAACAGAAAACTGTAGATTTTTAGGAATACTATGGAAGACATGGACCATCTAGAAAGATACATAAATAAGTTGTGGTAAAATCAAACTGTAAATAAATTTTTAAAAATCATCTTTTTCAGGGGCCAGGCATGGTGGTGCACACCTGTAATCTCAGCACTCTGGAAGCTGAGGCAGGAGGATCACTGTGAGTTCGAAGCCAGCCTGGCTTACATAGAAGGATTCTACCTCAAGGAAAAAAAAAATCACCTGTTTTCTAAGAATCACGGTTTTCACTCTACGTCTACTCCATTTCACTAAATAATGCATCTTATAGGTGACACAGTTCAGGTATTTTATGAAATCCATACAGTAATAAATGCCTGTCTACTACACTAGTATAAACCTTAACACACTGACAAAATGTATGTGGTTTATCAATATTTTAATATTTTGTATTGATATTTTTGTATAAAGCCTCTGTAAAACAACAAAATGCAAGTGACAGTAAATAATCAAATAGTATAACTAGGCTAGACATGAGTACAGCATAATATAGTCGTTCTTCATTCATGTGTAACTTCTTGGGGATATCCATGTATTCTAGTTCCATCATGGTCAGTTATTTTTAGTTCAAACAACAGCAACAAACCTCAACTTAATAACTGAAATGGTATATCCATTAGGACAAAAATTATCTGCACCATGTGTAGTGATAATGCCCAACCACAAGGATGCTTGGTATTTGCACACAATGAACATTGTACTTACACTTAAAATCTCTTCCCTACAATGGGGAAAAATTATCAACTAAGGGTATACACAGCAATTTTCATGCACTTGTCACTTCTTCCCTTTTAGTCATTTGCCAAAGCAGAAGAGTAAATTAAATCACTTTGGCTTTCTCTGCTACACTAAGAAGTTGTATTGCAATAATTCCTAAAGGCTTGCAATTTTTTAAACATAGCATATTGGTTAACTAAGGCATACACTCAGGGGAATATTTGCTTTAAAAGCTAAGCCACAAAAATTCTTTAAGTTAAAAAAAATCAACTGACCAATGAAAGATAATTATTAATTAGGACTTTAATGCTTCAAAGAGTTATGTTGGACGGGAAACTAGAGATGCTGATTTTATGGAATTTGTTGATTTTTCTTTTTCCAGGTGAGTTAACGGCATCTACTATTAGAAGTAATATCTTTGTGTCCAGGCAGGATGGTACATGCTGGTAGTCACAGCTCACAAGAGACTGAGTCTGGAGATTGCTTGATCCCAGAATCTCAAAGATAATTGGGCAAAATAGCAACACTCTATGTCAAATATATATATATATATATATATATATATATATATTAGAAATAATATCTTTGAAGATTTGGTGAATGAAGGCATTAAAATCTTTTCAAACTAATACACAGTCATGTCTTTTAAAAACCAAGGACTCACCTAGTTAATACTTAATAATACAATGGGAAAAATACACAGTATAACCACTGCATATGGATAAAATGTACATTTTTGAAGTTATCTGTATTTTTAGTGGATGCTAATGTCTTGGGGACATATGCAAATAAAAATTACAGGGGGCATGTGGTGTAGTAACGAAAATTAACTGTGCCCTGATTTTTGCAATTAACATAACTGTAGGCATTTGCCAAATTTCAGCAAAACACACTGGTTAAAATTGGTGAATTTTGTGTGGGTTACATCACAGAAAAAAAAAAGATGTTTTCAAATACTAAGAAGGATTGTGTGAGAACACTTCCGATTCTCCTAGCCTGCGTGCTTATTGAGATGATAAAACCTCCTGGAAGGCAAGATTGAAAAGGCAGAAGCAGCAGGCTCTGTGTCAACTCATCAGTTCCCAGCGACCAGGTAAAATAGTCACCAAATTTAGATACCGAAATAATTATCTCAATGTAAAATCTAATACACTAGACACTGAAGCAACTGTCAAGGAAACACATGAAGTGATCAATAACCAATAGTGTACTGCTTCTCAAATAATAAGCTCTTGTGAGCTATGTCTTCCTTCAAGGTAAATATATTCAAGTTTGATTATAAAATTGCATTTCCCTTTTCATTCATTGTATGAAAACTTAACGCGGACATGGATGTTCATGTCATGCCCAGAGAATGGGTATCTGTGCGTGTGTCTGTCTGTCTGTCTTTAGTGCCTAAACCGACACAATGACAGAAGGATGGTGAGATCAACAATGTGGAACTTTTTTTGTTGTTGTTTTATTTTATTTTTCTTTGCTGCCTTTAGAATTTTTTCTGGCCTGTCAATCTGATGAGGTGGAGAAAATGATACTTGAACAGAAAACAAAACTGAAGCTAAAGACAATAGAGAAGATTGATTATCCTCACGTTATCAGGTGAGTGTTAATAGCAAAGAGCTACTGGGCTCCTGCACTGTTTCCCTGCAAATTTTTAGCCTCACATCCGTCAAACTTCAAGATAACTATCCATCAGGGAGCCAAAGTGGTGAACAACTGTGTGGTCCTTTGATAAGGGACAGTGTCACAATTTGTCTCCTTCCCTTCCCATGGATGGCCTCTGATGGGGTAAGGCCAGGGCACGACAGCTGCAAATAGGCCAAAGACATTCTTCAGGGTGAAAGAAATTCTCAGCAAATATGGAGAGCAGAGTCCACACAACTATCAAGGAATACATAAATGCGGTGATTATTTACTTGGATGTTCCATACCGATTGTGTTTATTTTCTTTTTTCTGAGCTTCAAATTTGATGAATCCAATGTTTAATTATAACTAAAGGACAAGCTTGAGATGCATGTATAAATGAAATGATGATAATAATTCCCTGAGAACTCTATAATCTAAGTGATATGTTAAATCTGTGGCTGGACTACATTATAATATAAGGGGTATCTACAGGGAGATAATTCATGCATTTTGATATGGGCTAGAACATCAATGCCATTCAAAACTCAAGAGCTGTTCCCATCCTACCGGCCTTAGAAACAGCTCAGCCTACCTACTGAAGAATGTCTAGGAGCCTAGAAAATGATTATGGCATATTAGGAAAAAAGAAAGGAAAACCTTACGATATGAGTTTTAACTAAAATTATATTAAATATTCACAGAAAAAAATTAGTGTTAGTGATTTACAAAATGTATCAACTGGTATGTCAAAGTAGTAAGATTATGTAAGTTTATGAATGTTTTCACAAACGATTTTATAGTTTCTCACTATATATTTTTTCCTCAATACATAGGAGAACATTGTAAATTTATATTAAGATTCCCAAACATTCTGTGTGTCAGTACTTATTGGCTTTAAAATAAAGGACTTTGGGCCAGGGATGTAGCTCAGCAGAGCAGCACTGCCTGGAAAGCATGAGGTTGTGAGTTTGATTCCAGATACCAAAAATAAATAAATAAAACGAAGGACTCTGTGCCATAAGCAGCACAGGTCATCGCAACCAAGGTCCTACCTATCCAAGTACAGAGCAGCTGATTCCAGCCTTTGAGCACAGAGCAGCTCTGTGGAACAGAGTAAGAAGCAACAAGTTCCTACACTAGTTTTCTGATGCATTGTCTTCTATTGGTGGGAATGAAACAAGAAAATCCACAATTTTATGTAATCAGTTCAGAACCTCATAGAACACTCAAATGTTACCATGTTAAAGATTTATTCTGCCCTGATCATATTTCTCTTCTTAAGCTATTTAATGATGATTTCCTTTGTCTTCAGATCTGCTATTGAAATTTATTTTACTGTTTTTGTCTGTATAAAGGTATTTAAGGGGAAGCACGGAGTTTCCCTAGACCCTGGGTCTTTTCCTGAGAAGGCACAGCCCAGTAACCTCATATATACCTACCAAGTTTCTCCACCTGTCATGTGGCCTGAAGATTGTTTTCATCTTAAATTCATTACAGTGCACTGATTTTTACCAAAATACAAAAACCTATCCGAAAAGTATAATTAGCTTGTTTCACTTGCCATTCACATTAAGGTTGGACCCACATGTGGCACAAGGCCTACGGGAAATGGCACAGAGGGTAGGACTGGGGTTCCCAAAAGGGAGCAGAAGTTTATGAGAGAATGGGAAGCCAGCAAACAAAATTCGGCTTCAAGCACTGTTGGGTCCTCAGTCAGTCCTGTTGATCTTGACTAAGGATAGGAACTTTCGACTCAGATCGGCTTGAATTCATACTCTCTACCACTTGGTAATTGTGAGGTCAGATGCTAGTTATCTAACCCAACCTACTAGTGTGTTTGTTTCACTGTCCAAAGAGCAGAGTAATAGATGCCCAAGGAAAATGTTTCAGGTAATGAATGAGGTAGCCACGTAGTTTATCATGTATGATAAGAACGTTAAGTGTTTGTTGTTGTTCCCTTTATTTTCCTTTGTTTGCGTCTGCCAAGGAAGCCTACCTGTTCGCAGTAAAGTTGGAAACTTGTTAAAAATATCCAGTGGCCATCAAAATGCCTGCCAGTAGGACTCAGTCTCCAAATTCCATGCTGGCTTCTGTTTTGAAGTGACAGGACAGGTCTGTTTTTCAGCTTCCTGAGCAAATAATGTGGAAACTCCACTTATATGCTTCTCGGATGAGAAATTCAAACTGCCTGCTCCATCCTAACCTGTCACAGGGTGTAATGAGCTCCCCAGATGTGGGCTCCAGGGGAGCACGACCACATGCAAAGAGCAGTAGAGAAAAGGCTGCCGCATCACAAGCCCCACCCCAATGAGGTCTCTAAAATTCATCAGGCAAAGCTGAGTTGTGGGGACCAAGACTCACTAAAGTCCAGTTACGAGCTTGGACTGGGTGTGGAGTGCTGTGTCAGCAGGTTGTCCCGAATATGAAGATTTGCCCAAACTAAAAAAACTGCCAGAAACGTCTATCCTTAATTAGCAACACACACCCTTTAACAACTGACTGGCAAAGAGCTTCTAATTGCAGTGTCTTTTGCTTGTCATATACAAACTGCTTGGAACTTCCCAATTCCAAACATTGTGAAAAAAATATCAAGAGTGTATAGCAAAATATATTTAGGGAACAAGTAAATTGGATTTTCAAAAATTTTGTTTATTTTTACCTCTCTGGATTTGAATAAAAACATCTCTAAGCAGCAATTATATGAATTGCTTTGTACCCAGTTTTTTCATATGGTCAGCTGGAGTTTCACCCACTGAAGAACTAGCAGAGAGAGACTTTTGCTAGAACCAAATAATAAATAAACAAATAAATAAGGCCACTGCCTATACCAATTTGATGAGAAAGTTATATCCATTTTATGCATTATCATAATCCATAAGCAAGCTCTAACAGATTTAGTGTACCAGTATTATTCTTCAGTGTATTTTGAACATAGATAAGTTAAAGATTGATTGATTGTTTGATTGATTGATTGATTGATTGATTGATTGATTGGCTGAGCTCAGGTCTCATTATATTGCCAGGCTGATTTCCAACTCAAAGGTTCAAGTGATTCTCCAGCTCTAGCCTTCAGAGTAGCTGGGACTGCAGGCATGTGCCACTGTATAAGGAACTTAAGTCTGTTAGACATCAAATGTCACGAAATTCCTAACATAAAAAAATGAAGAAAAAATGTGCTTTACATTTCAGAAGCCAAAGAAGCAAAACTTCTTTTCCCTAAAGGTTTTCCATCTACAAGGAACACCTTCTTCACACCACACACACACACACACACACACACACACACACACACACGGGCACGCATTCACCCTAACACATGGGTGTGTATGATAGTGTCTTACAGGATGCAAACCTGTGATATATATGATAAAGCATTATGCACCAGAAATGTACACTAAGTTGTCATATGTGACCATTCAGCGAGGGGAATGTTTAAGATAGCCCAATAGGAGAAATCTATGCAAAATCAAGTGCTATTTTTAGGCTGTATTTTCTAGACAGATGTTGAAAACACATAAAGAGAATTTTAAAAGTGTTATTACTGGTAAGTTATTGCACCCTTAATGTAATCCGTACTGTGGCAATAGAAGCTTCAGGAAAACATCTTTTCTTTCTGTCTCTTTTTCTCTTTAAACTTTATTTATAGCCTTGCAAAAGACTAGCATTCGCATAGCCCGCCTTTGCCGGCTTGCCAGAAGATTAATGATATCGCAGCGTTCTTGAGAACAAAAATGTGTCTACCACTGTGTTGAATAATCTCTCCTTTCACACATTAAAAGTGAGATGAGGCCTACTTTAGAAAGCAAGGACAATGTGTCACAAAGAGTTACTTGGCTTAAAGACACACTGTATTGCTACCCTGAATCACAAATTGTTTTCATGCATGCTATCTTGAGGATAAGAAATCTTTTATCACCATCACTCTTTTAAAATTTACAGAGTCTCAAAATCTGACTTATTCTAGCAATTTTTTTTTTTTTACAATCTGTTGCTGGTAAGAATTGAGAATTCAGAGAAAGTTGTGTATGATGACCTTTTATCTCTACTCTTCTGCAATTTGGTTTACAAGACTGTAGACTATTTAAAGACACTAGATGCAGTCAGTTTTGCTAAAGATGCATTTTGCCTAGTTTAAATAATAATAATAATAGCCAAAGTTTACAAAGGCATTATTACCTGATGTCACTAACCTGCTAAGTATTCAACGTACATTATTTCATTTAATCCTCCTCTCGGTCCTAAGGGGTAAGGACTGCTACCATCTCCTCTGATGGAAAAGAAGGTATGTGCTTAGAGTAAGCTGTGTCTACCCCTAAATCACCTTCCTAATGAATGAGAAAAACACAGCACCAATACAGCTATTTGGGCTTTCCATGCCACGCTTTTAACAACTAAATGCCCTGCTTCCCAGGCCGCACATATTTCATGTAAACTTTTACTCAGCCACTAATACTTAAGAGATTGTTTACAATTTTTTGATCTTAAGTTTTATGGCACTAGAATTGAACTCAGGGCCTTGTGCTTGCCAAGCTGGTGCTTGTGCTGCTGAGCTACATCCCTGGCCCGATTTCTTGGCCTGTAATTACCAATATTTACATTTGTGACGTATCCCAGGGCTTACCACTCACATTTGGGATTATAATGATAAACAGAACACCTCTGGCCACTTAACAGTACATTAGCTCCAGGGAGAAAGTTTAAAGAGTAAAGTAGGAAAGTTGCACAATATGGGGAGCAAATAATAGCGGTATGGACAGGCTTACGGGAGCCGAAGGGTACTCCTTTGCAAGGAAAGGAAATTTGAAACTAAGTCTTGGGTTAGACACAGAAGCTAATAAACAAGATAACTAAATCCTGACTTACAAAGCTGTTGAGCTACAAAAGTCTGTGCTTTGTCTAAAAAATGTCAAATAATATTGTGAAAGTTAAGAGGCATGTTTGGACAGCACAGCAGACTTCTAATTCACTGTCTTCTTTCTCCTTGAGGCATTTTCCCTTCTCTGAAGAAAAGCTCCACATATCATGGTGAAAATTCTACTTGTTTGGTATATTGGTAAAAGCTTAGTTTTGTTTAAAGCATGATGTAAATTATAATTGTATTCTTCTTCGGGCTCATTATTCTTACCAGTTTTCTCAGGGTTCCTAACTATACCACATAATCTATAATGTGGATTCATTAACAAGCATTTGCAAATGTACAATTCATTGTATGTGATATATACAGTATATATATCCACTATCTTATATGTAAAGCATATACTATAAATATACTATGTGCAAATATAGTAAGTATGGATTGTATTCTTGTGTAGGTTTATATAGACTACACACATACCCATATATGTCAAGCAATCATGTCTACAATCCTAACTTTTCTTCCTAAATTATATATCGTGATCAAATCCCAAAATACTTCCTAGTAAAATTATCGAGCCACAAATTCACATGCATACAAATGTACACAAACACACACATGCACAAAATTTTTTAGAACAAACAGAATTATTTGAAGGTGAAATCATTTATAAAATTTAGAAATGAAAATTCAACTTCTGTTTTTAAGTAATTCTCTTCAAAATATTTAATGTGTTTAAAATCTATCTCTGATAGTACCTTGATTTGACAGAAGGGAAAGTTAAACAAGTAAGAATTCAGCAGAGTCTCTAAATTAAATGTCTTTAGAATCTTGCTCGATCTTAGCAAGTAGTAATGGTAATATTTAGAGTAAAATCAATCGAGAAGAAAAACCAACTGAACAAAACAACATCACTAATTTAAAGCTGTATTATTTGAGGAACCTTATTCTAATTGGAAATGAAATATTATGAAATTGGAGAGTTTATGACATAAATGAGTTTTTTCCTTGTGCAGTAGAAAAAAATGAACTGTTATTTGAAAATATAGGCTGGAAAAAATAGGCCACACAATGCAAAAACTTTAAAAAAAGGCACAAAGGATTGAGACAAATTCTCCCCTTCAATCTATAAAGAAGTGAAAGTCTTTAGATATAAAAGACTACAGTAAACTGGCTAAATAAAATAAAGCATGCCTGAACATGGTCAGTGAAGACTTGGGTTGTTCCCAGCCCCTCAACATCTGGGCTGGGAGGACCCCAGGTTTAAACTGAAGTGTTGTCTCACGGAGAATCACCCCAACAATATAATTCTCTGCCTTAAAAATTTTACTCCTCATAACATACTCTAGGTTCATTGAACTAAAATAGTCTCTGTCATTTTTTTAGAAGGCAAATGATGAGCTTTTGCTCATTTCTCAGTTATTCTTGCTTAAAAAACTCTGTCAGCTTCATACATAGGCACTCACATGCTTTCATGCCCACATGTTCTAAATTACCAAGGTATATAAGTATGAAAAATATAGATGTGATCCTTACCCCGTTGGAATTTACATCCTAGTAAGGACAGAGATGTGAATGAGCAACCAGAAATCAACATACATATCTCACCGTGGGAAAGCCATGGAAAATGTCAGGAGACACATTTTGGGGGAATGGATGCCTAGCAAGTCTTCCGAGGAGAAATAAAGTCCAAGTTAAGGCCTAACATGGGATTACCAATGGAGCCGGAGCAGGGCAAGGGATTTGCCAAGGGTTCCAGGGAAAATAGGATGACCAAATGCCCCAGCAGGAAAGCATGGGCTTTGTGTGACAAAGCAAGTGGAGGAGTAAGTGGTGACCAGGCTGGGCACAGGGCTCTACATTGCTTCAAAGAGGTTGAATGTTTTGAGGTGCGTGAAAACGTGATGACAGTGACTATAAGGAAGCATCTTTCATCTTCTTGGTGGAGACTTTCAAGAAGGCAAAACTTGAAGTGAAGCAACCAACTGTGAATTTGCTGTAGTAGGGCAGGTCAGAAGCAAACCTGGGAGAGGACAGTCAAAATAAAACAAGAGTAAAACGCACACCCTTACCTTTCCAAAAGTCGTAATTACAGAAAACCTTGCATTTATGGTGTGAGAGAGAACAAAGGAATTCCAAAAGGACTTAGGAAGAGATGGCAGAGAGAACTTGCTGAAAATAAGAGTGAAAGAGTTACTGAAAAGGGCAGCATTCAACAGTGTCTAATATGGCTGAAAAGTCAAGCAACACAAGGACTAGAGTGGGCCATTTTTGACATAGATCAAAGTATCAGGGGAATAGAAAGCAGAAGTCAGAACACCATATACCACAACTTATAGTGAGAATTTACTTTTCATACATATAACATATATTATTAATATATAAATATATTGATACAGTATATCTTAAATTTTAAATATACACATAGTCAATTTTCATTTCATACGAAGTAGGTATAATGCTTTTTGTTGTTGTTGTTGTTACCAGGGATCTAACTCATGAACTCACACTTGCCAGGCAGGCACTATGCCACTGAACTATATCCCTGGCCCTAAGGTATTATGATTTTATTAGCTTTTTTTCCAGGAGAGGAAGTAGAAACACAGAGGAATGACAACTTGTCAAAAACCACAAAGCTAGTAAGTGGCAAAACAAACAAACAAACGAAAGACTAAATAAGCTAAGGACTCTCACTGGAGGTAAAAGAACAGGGAGGGAAATGCAAAAAACTGATTCCAGGAGTCGAGCTGTGATTTTCTCAGACTTTGGCCAGGGAAGATTGTCTGCTTATCAAGTGCCAGCCATTTGTGACCACCAAGCTGACTGAATCACAGGAGAGAACAGAACTTTCTGGTGGAAGAATCTCTTTTAAAATACAGCATTCAATTCATGTGGCACTATTAAAGTATGGAAAATTTTTGATTGTTTATGAACGCCTTGGGCTGACAACAATGCAGTGGCTGTTGTTGCTAATAATGAAGCCTAAAATGGAACAGTAACTCCGAGTGGCATTACCACAGGAATCATTCCAACGATGCTCTCCCAGCAGATCCATGAAAGTAACCAAAGTTCTAGACAATGAATTTTTAATCTTAGTGTGTCAATATGAAACACCAATTATGTGCATGTACTGTGTGTTTAGAGCACAATCCTTCAAGAAACATTCCATTAAACCAGAGTATGTTAGACTGGTCAATCTGCTCCAGCATAAGAAGTTAGCTAAAGTGACAAATTGTGAAACAAGTTGAGTTTTCACAGTATCTGTGAAATGCTACTGATTTGTCTGAAATGAAAGAGGAAATTCTCACAGTATTTTGGAATGTGCAGCACATTCACTATTTACTGGTACATTATCTAAAGCAGCCGCAGAATGGGGAGCAACATACCACTATTAATCGTACTTCTTATTTGTATGAATGACTTACTACTCTCATATCTGCACTATGAGTAAGAGTATAATAACTAGAAAATCAAATTTTATGTCAAATTTAGAAACGGAATGATCTCTGGCATTAAAAGAAAAGTGGAAAAGACACTTTAAAAATATAAAAGATTATAATTTGGGAACATTTAAGGCATCCTCTACTCAAGGCGATCAGTCCAGTTTTCCCATTGCTGGTCTGTATCTCCATTTCATTTCATTTCCAAAGCTGAAAGCCAATAATGTTTGCAGTTGCCTCAAGATTTTTCTGCTGCCACAATAGTCTATTTCTCATAATTTCATTTCCCAGTGACAGTCCCATGAACTTCCTTGTCATTTGGACTGGCCAAAGACACTATTCTCTCCCTAGATAAAGAATTATTTCAGAGATCTGGACATAACCAACATGAAATTGGGAAAGACAATGATTTGTTTTTAACCACAAAATGCATAATAATACTCCGCTGAGCCAGAATTTTGGAAGAAAGTAAGTTTGTTTCCAATATGCTGATACACTATATCAGTCATGTCAAAATGAGGTTTCACTGTCCCGAGGACAACCCTGAGATGCTGAAGAGGCACAAGCTCCAAGCCTCACTATTTTACTAAGAAGTCTGTCAGAGAGAGGTTATAGTGCTGCCAGAGAGAGGTTATAGTGCTGCCTTCCAAAGGCACATCAGGCTGCAGCTCTGTGTTTAACTACAGACTTTAGTATTAGACATTTGATTTTCAAAAGTTATCTTTCTCAAATTAAAGAAAGAGGAAGACCAATAGGAGGACAGTTCCCATGTGCTCACTTTGCTGTGCTTACATGAGCAGTAAGAAACATGCCTCCAGATATAAATGTTTCAGATTTGCAGGAAAGAGGCTGAGAAAGAGGGAGGTTTTTTCCCTCTGTGTACTTCCAGAATATGTTATATCTAGAAGATTCAAAAGATCCTTAACTAAAGGAAGAAATAAATCCATGAAATATAAAATGCTAGAGTACTACACGGGGAACATTTCTGCAATTTCTTTGTTTATTGATCACTAATGCTCTTCTCTTTTGGTTACTTTTTTCATTGTTTCTAACTACTGCTCTCATTTTTTCTATTTGTCCTCACATATCTTTTCTGAAATGTGAAATAATTATAATTGTTCTGTGAGTATGGGGTCAAATTGGTGTGTGAACCTGATTGCTTGAGTTTGGGTAATCACTTCTAGATTCAAGGCCAGTGATCAGTACATCTGCCTTACGCAGTTGCTCATTAACCAGGGTACATGGAGAATTATCTCGTACTGCATTAGTCCAGAGGGTTTGTAGGGACTGGATAAAAACCACTCTCCACACAGTTCTCATTCCCCAGTCAGAAATCCTCAGTGAAATTGCGCACATTTCCACCATAATCCCAATCCTGTCTCTTCTGGTTAATAAGTACTGAATTCCATGGTCTCGAGGCAATGTATAGAGGGTTCTAGAAAAACCACAATGAATACAAGAATGTAGGGAAGGGGCAAATGTGTTTTTATGTGGCTTTTGATGCTTGAGGGATTGGTTCTTAGCTCTCATGCCTCTTGTTCTCACCTGCCTCTTCAGTTAGTGAAGGAGCGATTCCCTTGTGGCATTTCCAGTGGTAACCATCAATCTGATGCATTAGAATCTTTCTTCAGAAGCCTAAATTGACTTTAGTTCTTTTAATAAAAATTGGCACAAAGATGTTTTTTCTAAAAAGAAGAAGAAGAAAGAAGAAGAAGAAGAAGAAGAAGAAGAAGAAGAAGAAGAAGAAGAAGAAGAAGAAGAAGAAGAAGAAGAAGAAGAAGAAAACAAAAACAAAAACATGTGCAACCGGAAGACAGGTACCTTGATGTCTAGATTCTCCATTCCTTACAGAGGATTAATAATCCATTTTGATTCACAAAAGCTAAATGCTTGTCAATTTCACCTTTCACCTTGCAAACAGAGATTCTCAAAGGCACTGGGTGAACACACTGACCAAGACTCCAGAGTTAGCTGGCACTGACTTTCAGTATGGGCATTCTTTATGGGTTCATCACCTATTTCTCTCTCTTCTTTTTCCTTAGTTGCTTTGTTAATTTACATTATTTTATTATGCTGCTGACTACCATACCAGGAATAATGTCAGACTTTAGTATCATGATCTGCATCCAAACAGATGAGATTTTCTATGTCATTTTATTGGCAGCATCTTAAAACATGGAACATGTTTTATGTTTGAGACCGCTGAGACTCACCAAGCTTAAAGGGTTTGTTGAATATTCTTTTATTAATCATGAAAGATAAAATAGAAGCCACACCTTAAGCAACTCTTATGCAATGTGCCCCATGGTATTCCTTTAAATTAAATTATGAAGGCATATTTGTGCTTCCTGTAAGGCTGGAATTTTGTGTGTTTTTTGTTTGTTTTGTTTTGTTTGTTTTTGGTACCAGGGATCAAACTCACAAACTCATGCTTGCCAAGCAGGCACTTATGCTACTGAGCCAAATCCCCAGCCCAAGGCTGGAATTTTGAAACTCATCTATCATCTATAGATATAACCCAAAATGTCATATTACAATGATCAAATATGCCAGCCTCATGACTAGGAGTAAATTGTAGCATCTTCTCTAAATCTCAGTCTCCATTTTTGTAAAATGAAGAAAGTGAAAACTATTTCCACAGAGTTTTTTTGATGACCATTTGAGTTAGCATATAGGAAGCTCTTAAACAGTGCCTAGCTAGCATATAGAGTAATAATTATTCACCAAATTCTAGTGGTTTTGATGTTTAGTAATTTTCCCTGGAGTTTAGATGAGCTATAATTAAGGAGAAAACACACCACTTTAAATTACATGTAAAAATATTAAATACTAAGGTACTCTACTAGGTAAATAAGGAAATTCATCAAAGGGTAATATAAGTATAATGTTGACCATGGACTTAAAAAAGGAAAAAAAGATTACTGGGGAGCTCCTTAGCTCTAAGGTTGACAGTATGAAATGAGAATGTTGTTAATATACTTTACACTTAAGCTGATTTAGCATAAAGGTAGCGATTTAGCTTCTCTTACACTGAATGGGGGCAGTCTGTCCAAAATACCTGACTTTGTCAATGCAAATATAGGAACAGGTGAGCTCAGGGGCTCAGATAAATGTTGTGTGGGAATGGCAGAATATGGTCACCCCCATAAGAACATCTAAGAATGCTTGGCTAATGGATGAGAAAGGTAAGAGGAACAAAACCCTTTGGTACACTGATCACTTTCATTCGAAACCACACTAAATGCCAATTACGACTGTCCAGTGTTCAAGTTATCCAAATTAGTGCAACCCCTAGAGAATAAATAAACTCTATCCAATTACTACCTTTTTAAATTTATGGGAAAATATCTCCCTGCATTTGTGAAATTTGAATACATTTACATTCAGTTAAACCCAGGAAAGAATCACCAATAATTAACCAGAAAATTTACAAGACTGCTTCTTTGCAAAGACCCTATTAAGCTTACAAACTAGCAAGCCATTGCTTCTATGAATGAAGATTCAGATTGACTTGGATTCTGTTAGAATTTATGCATTCACTCCCCTCCTGGTCAAGAGTACGGGACAGAGTAGTGAACTGGTGAGCTCTGAAGATATACGATGCCATCGTTCAGAGTTCTAACAACTTTTTTTCCCTATCAGCTCTTTTGCATATAGAACAATTCCTTCTCCTGCTAAGGCTAGAAAAGTGAAGCCTCAGAGATATTGCTTTCCAATAAAGTAATGATGTGCCATTAGCTGTTTTGCTGTTACACGTTTTACCACAGATGACTCCTCTTTAAGCTGCCTTCCCGTGTGGGGCCCAGTGATAAATTTTATCAGTGGTCAGCGGGACAGGGTTGCAGGCTGGGCAGCAGCACAGTGGCTTTTTATCTAGTTCGGTTCCCTCTGTCTCGCCCCCCCACCCAAAGCAGCATTTTCTTGGCATAATTTATGTTGTGGCACTGCTGTCAGTAGATGTGCTGTCAGCAATTTGTGTTCCTAGTGGAAGTTTACATGGAAATGAGATACTTAGCCACAGAATGAAATTAAGGGTGGAATAAACCAATAAAAATGTTTCTGTACTTGTTTGTACCTTAAAAAAAAAATTAAGAAGGATTGTCTCTTGCTAGAAATGCTGGTTTTCCAAGTCTCAAACAGTAATAAGTAGTATGTCCAGATCACAGCTTTGGACAGTTAAAGCTAAAATTGTGTCAGCATGCATGTTCGGAGTTCCTGAACCTCAAAGGCACAGTAAAATTTTAAGTTAAAATGATATTTATGGTGTTGGACCATAAAATGCTTAATCGGGATGTGTGATGTTTGTCTTCTGGAAAACATCAGTATATATGATGTGTATTTCTGCCAAGTTAAAAAATTCAGCTCAATGCATATTTTAATGGAGAAATCGTCTTACTGAATAAATATTCTTTGTCCCCATATGGTTTTCCATAAAAAGATTCTCAATTATCCCATGGCAGGATATTGAGAGAACTTAGAAATAGCTGTGTACTACATTAGAAATGGAATAAAGGCATCATTTAGGCTTCTTGGGCAAAAGCTGAGTCTCTCAACTTCTCCATCTTTAAAAGAACTGTTTCAGGATTGGTTCCTCATTCATTCTGAGGTGTAGGAGGCAGGAAGAGAACATAGGGACCTTTCGTGCATCTACAGTTTCTCTGTTTGCCATTCATTCTTTTCCTCATAAAAAACAGTCCAAGCAGAGAAGCCACACCGACATCACTCTTCCAGACAAGAGTTTCACTACGGTATGAGATGTAGCTTCCTGTCACTGTATTAATAACCAGCAGATTTCATTGCTAACATTCTCATATGCTTTTCAAAAGTGTTTTTCAAATGTCTCAATGACATTGAACCTTTTACTAAAATTTCCTAGAGGATTTACTTCCCATATATATTACTACAACTCTGAGCACTTTCATAATACAATATTCTTACCGGAACATGAAATGATGCTAATTTAGGTACAAATATACCCAAGACACAGAAATAATTGCTGAATGATTCCTGGGTTTCTGAAACCGTTTTCCTCAAGTCAAACTTAGTGAGAAATGCTTGAGTCCCATTAGCTGAAACTTTCTCCCTTTTGAAATAATTTTAAAATCTACCCTTAGTAATTTTGATTAAAGATGAATGCTTTGAAACTACACTGAAGGCGTATCTGAGTCCTGCCAGTATCCTGAATAGACAGCAGAGGGGTATACATAGGTTACACATACCAAAGTGCCAGTAGATGTGTTCAGCTTTGTAAACACGATTTTAAAAATACCTCGCCATATTTAGCCACTCCTAAATATGTGTTTACACAAGTCTACACACTGTAAGTGTTTACCTGGGAGACAGCAAAGGTCTCCCAGGTAAGTAATATGGGGTTTATGGCCTTTCATGAAGGAATTTTTTGTTTGCCATATTAAAAAAAATCAGGTCCTCTCAGTTATAATTCAATAAATTTTTTTCCCTGTAAATTTACTGCTTACTCTTGAGATAAAGCCCTGTAATGTTAAAAAAAAAAAAAGACAACATTGGTGTTAGCTCTGGGTACAGAGTAGCTTTGATTTACTTTGCTAGATACTTCAGAGAATTAAAAGCAAGGATATGATTTCTAAAGATTGAATAATAAATATAACTTGACAGATTTATTTTAGAGTTAAAATTATCAAGTAATAACCTATTTGCTCAGATTTTTAAAAATCAGAATATCCAGGAAAATGTGAACAATTTAAATTGCTTTGCTCTGAGACTTATTATTGCCATAATTTTATACCTTATATTACATGAGTGGAAGTAGACTAGACATTCTTAACTGATAAGCAAAAGGCTGAAATCCAAGATATGAAGAAATTCTTATAGGAAAGCAGCAATTCCCAGCATACCAGGCCAAGGGTGTAAAATTTTTGATGTCTGCTCTAACTTGAAAATGTATGGCCTTGAGCAATTTAATTGACCAGACTTTTGGTTTTCAATTTGTAAATTAGGTTGTAACTGACCCTAAACAAATAAATGATGAATCCATATTTAGCTATGAAGTCCTGTTTAAAGAAAAACATGTTTATCCTTTTTTTTTTTTCAAAATTGAAAGTTACAAAATGAAATAGAAGCTACTTGAAGTGAAAGAGACGCTCCCCATTGGGAGGTTCTCACGGTTTGTCCGTGGTTCCTCGCCTTAGACTGTTAGACTTTCAAAACCACCTAAGACTAACCAAATGCCCCCTCACTTTCCTGAAGCACTCGGGGTCCTAGAAATGGCCATAGCTTCCTTTGGAGCCCTTCAAAGTTTTCTAAGAGAAGGGATCTCCGGAGCCATCACTCTTGTGATCAGCTCACTTTCTTCTGGAAGATAAACATGCAGGCTGGCCAGTAGCCTGTCTCCGGGATAGCTGATGATTTTCTTGTTATCAGAGAACCCAGAGAACTACAAGAGAAGAACAAAAAGACAGAAGTTCCTCACGTGAATTATGAAGACTTTTAATAAATTATAGCTCTCCTTTTCTCTTTGTTCTGTGTTTTTCAAGAATTTTTTTTCTTTCAGAATCTTCTTGTGCAGGGGTGCTTGTGCACAGAATAGATGAGCTTGATTTATGTTGAGGAGGAAGGAAATATGGGCATTTTTGGCAAATCCAGATAAGGAAAAACTGCAGGCTTTTTTTTAGAACTGAAACATATCAATTCTTTATTTAATGATCCCAATTATTTTACCTCCACATAAAAACCCTGGTGAAGTTTATTCATGTAAATAGGAGCTCAAAAGCTTTCTCTTAACACAGCACTGAGAGTCAGAGCACGTGTGTGTGTTTGTGTAAAATACACAAAAAGCATGAAATGTTTACATCTCACATCCAAATTCTAAGTGTTTTTCTCCCATTTAGTCTCAAAATGTTAGATGCATCCTGCTATAAAGGATTAAAACAATTCTGTAAAGTATAAAATATGAATTATTCTACCTTTAAATATACTAGAAATTTAAATACAATGATGTGCTTCATAAACAGGAAATGGAATTTTGCAACTAGGTGACTAATTCAAATCTGAGCTCTGAGTAGTGTATGCCCCACAGCTGTCTATTATGAACATCTAAAATGATTGCAACAAATAAGTGTCTGATTATATTTCCATACAAATTTTATATCTACTCTGCTAATTGAGTAAAGCATAATTTGCTCTTCGTGTATTCAATTTGTACTTTTGAGAATTATTTTATATCACCTTTCATTTTCACAAAGGGAATAAGAATTCATTGTCATTCCAGTAATATCTACAAGATGTAGTTCGAAGAGTTCAGGTGACATATATTCCCCACCTTCTGAATGTGACCTGGCAGGACATGATAGTTTAACTCCGCGCAGGACTCTCACCTACATACAGCCATGGTGGGTTAGAGGGATCACGGCCATAGACGTCAACTCCATCTGCATGTGATGAACTCTGTTGCTGGGTTTTCTGAAGCAAAATTTCTGACTCCTACATTGGAATCAGAGTCCACTAGAAGACTTACCTCTCTCTCTCTCTCTCTCTCTCTCTCTCTCTCTTTCATTTGCTCTCATACTTTTAGAATACAACTATTCCTATTCATTTACCCTGATCACCACTCCACAGCTGACCCCCCACTAAAACTAGGGATCAGTTCATATGATCAGCTTAAAAGACAAACAGTTGCTCTGCTGAAAACTGTTCCTCCACTTCTTTGCCTGTTTCTTGGAAACCGGTTCATTTTAGCTTTATTCTCTGAGGACTGTTTTTCAGATGATATGAAAATATTCCAGGATTCTCAATTTTAAGTAGAACCTGAGATGCAGATTTGCGGAGATGAAGAGACGGTATTGAAGGACCTCCCCTAAAATTAAGTCATTAGAACTCCAGTGGACAGTGTCAAAATTCCTGCTGACACTCCTGCTGTAGTCTTCATGGGTTAAGGGGTCCTCTGTATGTTGTGTTTACATCCAAATCCTACCCTATAAGACTACGGAGTGATCAGATATGGCACAGGGTACTGGGGGGAACAGCAGATCCTACAGAGTGACGTTTCAAAGCACTGTAGTGGGATAAAAAAATATAGAGGGATTAGAAATCCTTTTCAGAGAGCTGCAAGACAGTCATGCAGAGGATAAATTAAGCTCATTCTGTAAAGACTCACCATGCCACATAGTCTGATTGAATAAGAACTTTTTGGGAGTTGAGCTACCTTGAGAAGGAATGGACGACCTGGAAGAACCCAGGCAGCATCCTGGCATGGGCTAGATGGCCCTTGGGGCCTGGACAACTTGATCTTTAAGCTGTTTTCAATGCTCATGGATCAGTTTCAGGGTCACAGACAGAGTCACCTCTACTAAACATATCTACACTTTGGCCCTTCTTAAGTCCAAGATTTCTTTCAAGGAGGCTGAATTCTCTGCATTGACTATGATAGTAGTGGTTATACAATCAAGGAGCCCAGATTTAGCAACCTAGCTCATTCATTTTATTTGTTGGGTAAACTGGAAGAGGAGGTCAATATTTCTAAAAACTTCAGTCATAAAACTGTCTAATTCTCATCTCACAGGGCAGTTGTGAGCACATGAAGTCACCTGTGCGTGGCGTGTGCAGCAGGAACCTACTGTTGCAGGTGCCTGAGGACACGGCGCATGCTACTGCTTGCCGCAAAGCTCCCACTCCCGGGCGCTGTGGGGAAAATGGCCATGTCTTGCTAATTCTAAATTCATCGAGATGTGGTGGTAAAGGGCAGTTAACTCCTAAGCAGGCCTCCCTTTACGTGAAGACCACACACATTTTTGTGAGTCTACAAAAGAAAAAATGAAGCTACTGGTAATATCGTGCAATAAACACATAAATGTGGTAAATAAAATTAAAAACCAAGTGATGAAATTTTTATTTTTGCACTAGATGAATGGGAGAAGACAAGGGAAGCAATTCCTTACCAGCAGCACAAATCCTCAAAACAGCTCCTTTTTAATTTCAACATTCTTCCAGTAATGCAGAGCTGATCTGATTATTATTTCCTTACCACTTTAAAATCAAAGCCTCCCAAGGACAATGGGAACTGTCTAATTTCTTTGCTAAAGAGAAATTTTTGATTCCCTCTTGGTTTATGAATCTTAAAATCTCAAAACAAAAATTCAAGTTTTTCAACCAGGAAGGTGCTTATTTTCACATATCAGTGCTTGAAGGATTTGGGCCATTAAATTACTCAGTTTATTAGCCCATTATTGTGCACAGTAAAAGCCTTTGTCATAACTGTTAAGTATAATCCTCTGTGTACTTGATCTAAAGAGGTTAGCCTATATTTAACATGGCTACTCCATTAAAATTAGAATCAAAGATCTTCGATCTCATTGGCCTTCCTCACATGCATGGGACATTTCTGACATGAATTTATAGTTTATCATTCCTATAAGGACACTCAAATCTCTGAGTTATTTTCCATTTGCACAAAAATAGGCAATGTACCCTGAACTGATAATATTAGTTGCTTTTCCTACTACAGTGATTCTGTATTCCAAAGAAGAGTTGATTCGATTTAATACAAATATTTCTTCCTAATTTAGACTGATAATCTTAAATGCATAGCAGAATTAAGCGACATTTGCGACTAGCTGATTTCTTCTAGGCAAGCTTGTTACAAAGCACAGCGTCATGAAGCATCTAAAAATGCGTGAGTGGTGGAGGGCACGTATTCCAGGAGCACGTTTCTCTCCCTCTAGCCCAAGTGCACTTGTACCTAGAAGGGACGACTTGTCCAAAAACTGTGGGGTGGCCCATGGCTTCTTCTCCCATCCTCAGGCTGTATGAATGTCCATGCACAAGAGGCAGATGGCCTCACCTGGATCCACGAGGTCTACCTTGACTCCCACATAAAAACCCAGTCAGCCAAGCCGTAGGAAGTGTTAAAGAAAGTCCTGATTGACCGTGCAGCCACACTGGAGCATGAACAGTCCACCACATTCATGGTCCCGGCATGAATTTTATTGCACTCAGTTTAAAGTATGCATGATAAAGCCCCTTTGTCAGAAGCCCTGGTAAATATATATCCTCTGCTTTGTGGGAATGACCACAGGACAGCCCAAAATCCATATGACAGCAGCAAAGGGACTTGATGTCACAATTTTCTAAACTGAAACAAAACTGATGATGTAGCTTGATACTAACAACTTACCTGATATATAAAAATCATCCCTAAAATTAAAAATAGAAAAGACTTAAACACAGTTGTGAATCTTACAAAGGGAGTAGTATGCTTAGATAACAAGATTTTTGCTTTCTGACAGTAATTTTAAAATGTGACAAGAACTACAAATAGAGGAAAGTAAAGTATAAAATAAAACACCTAAAATGTTTCAGTATTTTCATAATTAAAGGACTGGATTTGGGCAAACTCCTCCAAGATTCAGAAACTGTGTGTTTGCAATCAGTGAAAAAATTCTTTTACCCATTAAGTTATTAGACTTCACCAAGTACCCAGCACTCAACCAGGCCTAAGAAAGACAAATATAAAGAGGTCTCACCCTAGGCACAGATATTTGTTATAAATCCTATAGGTAGCACAGTGAAAGGGCTAAAAAAACTATAGAAATTTGACTAAAAGCATTAAAAATAAGTATTGTGAAAAAGCATTTAAAATTGTTTTCAGACTTCTTAATGGGATCCTGGGTCTTCACACTCTGCCTTCTCTTTCCTGCATTAGGTTGTGGCAGTGACCAGAGACACTACCTTACTTGCCTACAGGGTCACAGCCGTCATTACCTCCCCTGCCCCTAACTAGCTTTTAAACTGGTGCTCTGCAGAAGATGTGCACAGTCATGGAAGAAGCTTGAGTTGAGGACAAGGTGTGACCCAGTGCTTCTTCTATGAGAATATTAATATTTCTTTCACCGAGATACTGTGATGTCTCAAAAACCCCCAAATGAATGTACAGAATACCATTGCTGGGGGACCCCCAATAAGCTCGGGGAACAGAAATCCAAGCAACAGAGTTCAGAGCAGGGCAACGCTTCTGTTCTCTGAGTTCCTGGTGCAATGTGGTTCAGCCCTGTCACTATTCATTATCTCATTCAACCTCAAATCGTACTTGATTTGAAAACCTCAATGGTCATGAGATCAAACACCAGGAGGTGCGGCACAGTACGATACAAAGATACAGAGTGTCTACGGGCCATGTAGCGTGACAAAAATAGAGCACACACATGTGCACAGATTCCCCCTACCACGGCCGAGATTTTAAGTGAAGAGCCTACCGGTGGGACTGAAACTGCGCCACTGAACTAGGCTGAGTGTTTATAGAGGAGGAAGAGCCAAACCAGTAATAATAATTGTGGCGCTGATTCTTCACAGTCCCCGTCACACCCTTCTCATCACTTAATATGTTTTCTTCTTCTCATATGTGTACAATTCTTTTTGACAGACTGGCTCAGTGCTTAGAGAAAGGAGCCAAACCATATCCCTTTTGGTTGGACTCAAGTTTGGCTGGACTTTCAGTGACTTCCAGATATTAAGAGCTGTTCTTGCAAATGGCTTAATACACGGAAGCTACCCAGATACCTTGCTAAGGTAATGCGGGTCACTGCTTCCTGTCCGGTTGCCCGAAGCAGTCACCGTGCTGAATGTATACATGCAGTGCCTCACTTAATCTTCACATGAGCACTCTACAGTACACAGCCTTCCTGGCACTTACTAGGTAAGAAACTGGTGCAGAAAAATTAAAACTTTCCCATGATGGCAGAATCAGAAAAGTCATGGCTCTTGATTCTACCAACCATGTTTAAATTGCCATGAGATGAGCCAGATGTGGTGGTGCACACCTGTAACCCCAGCACTCAGGAAGCTGAGACAGGAGGATTCCTATGTGTCCAAGGCCAGTACTGGCTACATAGCAAGAGCCTGTCTCCAAAAAAACAAAATGAAAAATTTAAAAATTTAAAAAATACATTACTATGGGTTGGTTCACAGGAGGCTCTATCATACTTTGGGGCTTAAAAATGGGATTAACACTTTGGGAAATTTAGAAAGCATCACATGTCTGCAATATTTGAGAACTGTGCAGCATTTTCAGAGGGGGGCAAATAGGGTACCTCACTATTTTGCCTTAGGAGTTCCCAGAGGCCTGGGGTTCACAGACGTGCCAGCGATTGCCAACCCCTCACCCTCTGCCACCACCATCTCCAGCAGCCACTGGAGAAGAAAAGTTAGGACACTTGCACAACCACAGTGCAAATGATTTTTAATGATTTTTTTTTTAAAGTGTGTTAGATGTAGTCAATGCAGTCTGGTGTCCCTGTATGGAAATCTTGTGGGAGAGGTTGCCCAAGAGCGTGAGCTACCTCGGGTAAAACCCAGAATAGCCTTGATCCACTCATCCCTGAACTTCAAAGTCTGCCTGACCTCCCTGCAGTTGTTGGTGTGGTGGCTGCCGTGGTCACAAGCCCTGCAGCCTGGGTGGTCCTCTATGCCCATGCACTCTCTGAGCCCGGAAGCAACCACATACCCTCTCATGAGGTAGGGCATGGAGGAAAGAAAAAGATAGAGCCGATAAATACACCCTGGCCTCCCCCAGCTCCTCCTGGGGAGCGTTAACTCTCCACAAACCGATGCTGCTCAGAAAGGCAAAACTTCTCCACAGTGCTTCAGCACAGTCCTGCAGTGCCTGGGAGAATTTTCCCTTCTTTCTCACAGTGCAACAGCATGGAGATCGCGTGTGATATTGTGGGTGGTGAAAAGATTGTGGAACTGGAGGCAAAGGGATCCAGAGACTGACTGTGCCTCTCACAACCCCAAATCCCTGGCCTTCGCTGGCCACCATATCTCCTCACTTTATGTTTCTTGTGTGCTGGGTGATGGGCTTCATGTGTTTGTTTGTTTGTTTGTTTCTTTGCTTGCTTGCTCCCTGAAGAGGGCAAAAATAACAATTATTTCTCCCAAGTCTCCTTGGCCCTTAGATTCTGTTATGTTTCAGTCATCACAAGAATTCACCTGGAATCCGTGTCGGGATCTTCTTGCAGGCAGGCGGGGTTGGGGGTCTTGAGGAGGACTCCATACACTGGAGCACAGCTCTTCTGTGGAAAAAGAAAAGGTCTAGAAAGCCTTAGATTTTCAGTGAAAGCAGGAAGGGTGCAGAAACCTTGTCCCAGCTCTGCGCTGGACACTTGTCTTTCTCCTGCATGTGCTGAGCCTCTAATCCCAGCCACTTCACTCAGAAAGGCCCACAGTCACTGTGACCCAGGGGAGGCTTCCCTTCTCCAGCAAACCCACGCAGGAACCAGGGCTAATGTCCGGAAGAATGCAAAGGCTCCCTGGACTTTCTTTTTTATTTTTTTAATGGTCTCTGGCTGTTGTAAAACCAATGGGCTGGGGAAGGGGGAACGAGCTTTTCTCTGAAACTGGAAAAGTATCATTTGGCACCTTGGTTCCACGGACACCGGTCCCCATGGTCCCCCAGGGGTTGCCTCTAATTTGCTTCTGGTTTTGTGTGTTGTTTGTTCCAAGCTACTCTGTGTGCTTTTGTTCTTTACAGTGGTTGGCCTGAACCTTCCACAGAACTGTAAAAACAAATAGGCCGTTTTCACATTCTCAGCCAGTAGTGTGGCATCCCGTGTCCAAGTGCACAGGACAGGCACAGGTAGTCTGCGACACATCAGAAGCTCCTCTGCCTCGCTACAGAAGCACGCAGCATTCAGACTTAGCCAAGGCTTCTTGGGCCTTGTGGTTCTCAGAGTTGAAGTGGCGACACCACTTCCCTCCTGTATCTATAGATTACGTTTTCCCTTTAACGTATCTTTTTCTTTTTAAATTTTGATATATAAGAAAATAATCCCTTGGGGGAAAACACTGCATCGGCTTTAGCCATGAGTCCCAGGTGTATCCTAATTAGCTTTCAAACTTTATTCCTTAAAAAAAATTTTAAAAATTCAAGTTGAAGACAGCTGAAGCAACTAGCAGCCACAGTGTGGGCTAATTAACTCTTGTGGTAATAGCTAGAGACTGGAAACCGCGGTCTCAGAGATGCTGTGAAGATGTAGCTCTCCAGGATCTCAACTGCTCTTTTTTTCTTTTAAAAAATTAATCATCTTCGTAATGATTAACAACCTAAACTTATTTTTAGCTCTAGTCCTTATTTATTCTTTCCCTCCTCCGCTGATGTAGTCTTCAGTCTCTCCCAGCAAACCCCCCCAACCTGTGCTTAAAATTCTGAAGAGTTTCCTCAGCTCCTCTCGCCCTGGGCCAGCGTGCACGCGGTGGTGTGAGTAGGGAGAATCGCATGTCTCTCACGTTCTGAACTTGGCCTTCTCAGAAACTAAGGCAACCTGAACATGAGCCAAGAAAGGGGAAAAAGCGCCCAAACTCTTCCATCCGGGAGACTCTGAGATTCTGAAGCTGCCCTTTCTCATCTTCCTGGCCTCCTCAAGCAAATATGATGTTCTCACAGAGCCAGGTCTCCTCAGCTGATTTGCCCTTTAAAGAAAACCACACCTGTGGTGACACAACCGTGTCCACCTGGTCTCAAGAGAGACCTGCTATAGATGCCTTACAGATACACAGCTGTCCAGCAGGGGAGGCTGGAAAGGTCGCAGGAAAAATGCCTTTGGTCTTGCTGATCTTCTCTTCCCACCACCTTGTAAAACAAAGTTCCCTTACAGACATGTTTTATCCCACACACCGTTTACAAGGCTGAGAAGGTGTTCGGAAAACTAACGTAAGACGTCAAAGTTTCTGATCTTACATTGAGGGAAGACAGTGTTGGCCCAGAAATCAAAAGGGATGGGCCCTGTTCCCTTCTGTGCCGTGAACTAGCTCTGTGGCTTTGGAAAACATAGTCTCTTTCCAGGAATTTAAGCTAGGGGGTTTCTAAGGCCTTTTCCATCTATAAAGGTTCTGTGAAGGGATGTTTTCCCATTGGCCCCTTTGAAGACCAGTTCCTGATTTCCGGGTAGATGTAAGGTGGAGGAATCAGTCTCCAGGATGCTGCATTTACACTTCCTAGGACTTGAAGGGACTACACAAACACACATTCACCGCCCTTCTCTGAAGTCAGGTAAGCATGCTCTGGCCCATGTTAGCTACAATGCCTGCATGAAACAGTGCCATCTCTCAGGTTGCTAATAAGAAAGGTTGAGATTTTTCTGGTACAGCAACGAAGCAACCCTAAAAGCTGAGCTCCAATGAATATATATGACTACAACAATAGAAACACCAAATGAACATTTTAGTCCTTATTTTGTGCCAGACACTGAGCTGGGGATTTCTGCATGTGTTATCTCAGCTTAGCATTATACACACGCTCTGTCCTCTCATTCTGTTCTCCAATTATCCCCCCAAGCTGGCTCACCATCTGCCCACCTCCTGCACAGAGATGTTGTGGGAGGCAGGACCTTTACACACAGGCTGCCCTGCCAGTCCTGTCCACTCTAAGGACTTCCCAGTCTCCGTATCAATGCGTTACAGTGCTGCCTGGTCTGAAAAGAGGAGCTCTGTATTTCTCAGAGAGAAAAGAGCTCTGAGTGTTTATCTGCCTTTTCCTGCTACACTTCAAGTCCACAGGAGTATTTTGTCTACCCAAGGAAGGACACTCTCGTGTCCAGATCAATATCTGAAAGAGCTTTTAAACTATAATATCCGTGATCTTCAGCACTCAATACACTTTGACAAGACCCCCCACTATGCCAAGTTAAGTAGGTAAACTCTTAGGCAGGGATTTTTGGACCCTCTCCTTGGTTATAAAGTACTTTCAGTAGAAAGGCCCATAATCATTAAGCCAAATGCCGGGGAAGAGGCCTTCCCAAGGATATAGTTTTAATTCCCTTTAATCCTACCAGTGCAGACTCCATCACTACAGTTTAGTGTTGCTAACTAATGAGCTGAATTTTGGCAACCTATTAATCTTAATTTTGTAAATATTGATTTTTTTCCCCTTCCTTGGCTTTTGAATGGAGCTAAAATTAGTTTTCTTTTTCCTTTTTTAAACTTTTTTTTTTTAAGCTTAACCTCTGTTTCAACTTCCTGCTACTGGGTATTTTATTACAACAAACAGTTCTATCCTTGACCAGGGTCTAAAAAGAAGTCAAAAGAGTTCTGGGAATAATGGTCCCACCTCTCATCTTGTTTCACACGCTTCCCCTCTCCCTTCTGGGACATGAAGGCATCACTGACTTGTAAGGAAATTCACTGGAGACTCAATTAGAACTATGGGACACAGAGAAAAGGAAGCATGTCCTCACCTTTTCCTCCCAGCAAGGCCGTCACCAGAACCCGTCCTAAAGGAGGACTTCTGTGGGCTTGGAGTATAAAACAGCTGAGAGGCACAGCCCACCACTCACTCATTTGACAATCACTGAAACCTCTCAACTGTCCCTCAGAAGGGCAGAGACCTAGAGATTTAATCTGGAATACTCTCCCCAAAGGATATATTCCCTACTTCCGGTCTTTCCTGACTCACCCTGGCATTTCAGCCAATGTCATTAAGGAAATACAGCAGCTTTATGAGTGTGGGAGAATCGGATGGGGCATGAACTATACTCTATAATAGCTGAAAAGAACCTTCCACATCACCAATTTTCTCATTGTGCCCCCTCTTTAGCATGTTCCTTCTTAAAACAGGCTCTATGTTCAGTCCCTTCTTGCTTTTCTCTTCTGGCGTAACACATTATAGAAGATATGGAGCCTTTTCTCCTTATTTTCTTCAAACCTACAACACAGCATCACCAAGATTTTCTCCCCATGCTCCATTGTACCCCTGTAGTCTTTTCTCATGATTTGATATTTGTACCTGTAGACACCAAGACAGTCTCGGAGCCCTATTAGTTCACTGTGGCAAACCAATCGCCTTTCTTCTAAAGCATAATCTTTCATGCGCATCACTTTCTTTTAAGTTTTTATGTTAACAAAATTCTAGAAGGAGTTGTCACCAAATCAGTCTTTGCCAAAGGGGGAAATAAACAAACAAAAGCCAAGGCTGTGTTGTAGTCTTCAGGGGAAAGGTCTAAAGGCCAGCGAGTAGACAGCCAGGCAGATACTGCAAGTCCGCTGTGGGCCACTTGTGTGTCCTTGGGCGCATCGCACCGATCTATGCCTCATCTTTTTCCATTCACAAATTGAAAGCATAAGAAGCTCTATTCATGGGCAGGTTTAAAGATTAAGAGCATAAATCCTTAGCATAGGCCTGGTATACAATAGATTCTCAGGAAACGTTAACTACAAAACCAGAGCATATAGAACTGTTTTAACTAAAAGTTATATATTCAACCCCACTGGAAGGTTAAGGAATTCTCACCTGCTTGTGTGTGTTTTGATCAAAATATCCAGGGAGTGCTTAATTTTTAACAACTATCACAATATGATCAAAAATACGGTGAACGCTGCTGCTAAGTGCCACAGAAATGGAAAGACAGGTTCGAAACACACGACCCTGTGTCCTCACCCACCTTATTCATCAGACCTGGCACTGTGTGACTCCCATCTCTTCCCAAAGTTAAAATGGCCATGAAAGGGAGACAGTTTGAGTAAATTCAGGACACTGAGCGGCAGCCACACAACTAGAGATGCTCAGGAAGGAGGACTTGCTTCAGAAAGCGGCAAGAAGAGTAAGCAGGAGCGAGCGGAGCAGTGGCAATGTGCATCTACTAACCTAACGATGTTTTTCACTTAAACGCTCGCCGTATTCTTCATTCATGCTTCACAGTGTCCCTTTAGGAACCCTTTATTCTAGAGTCTCAGGAACACTGGATGCATACGGGCATGTGGGTGTTTTCTTAATCGCTCTTTTACTCACTTGCCTCTATGTGTGAAATCAAATGAGTAAATATGTGTACATTGGAAGATATTGTCAATCAACACTATAAAAAGAGGAAGAAGGAGAAATGTAGCTCCTGCCTTATGATATTCACCTGAGAAAACACACGCTCAACAGGAAAATAATAGTCACATAAAAGCCTCCTCACAACCTGTATAACTCACTGGTTCAAGGGCTGGTGCAAAAAGCCTCTTGAGAGTTCAGACAACTTCTGCGTACAGTGATCTATCTGCTCAGGATTGGGGCAGTGAAGAGAATGGAAGCTGGGCGTGGGTCCCTGGGCCTATCAGATAAAGACAGCAAAGGAAACATATGCAGCAGGGGAATTTCAGAAGCCAGTGCCCAGAACTCCACAGAACGTAGCATATTCATTCACAAGACTGTGATGTTCAGAATGTTCTGGAATGAAGCAGGGGGATTTTGTCCCACCACTGCCTGTGTGGAGCTCACTGACTCTAGGCTGTGAATATCCTGCTGTGCATCCAGTGAGAAGGAAGTTTGAGCTGTCTCTTAGCAATCCACACATGCTTCAGAAGTCACCGCAAGGGGTTCAGGGAGTTGGCTTTTCTGCTAAGGAGGAAAAAAAATAAATGTGGCTTAGGTGTTGACCATCTGCCACCCAGGCAACACAAACAAAGATCAAGGAGGACAATATTAGCCAAAGAGTGACGTGACAGAAGAGAGGTTTCAAAAGGTTAATCTGGCAATAGAACATAACACAAGATGGGCTGCTGACAGGAGAAGGCACAGAAAACCACTTTGGAGACTTTCACCAGAACCAAGACAGCAGCCAAGTGAACATGAAAGCAGGAATAAATTTTGAAGATTTTAAAAACAAATTCATGTACTTAGCATGACTTCTAAAGTAACTTTAAACTGAGCTGAGGATTTTTGATTCTTGAGGCACATTCCATACTGGCTAATTCTTAGATTAATGTCTTTTATTCATCCATTACGAAGCATTGTCCCCAAGCAGAGAACAAAGTCAGAGGGCACTGGGCATAGAGCACAGGTGATATCTGATAGATGACTTGTGAGAGGCAAGTCAATTGAGTTGATATTTTGGTAAAAAATGTAAAGCAGAGACCACCTAGAGAAATTCAGTGACATTGGGCAGGGTGGTCAGAGAAACTAAACGTGTATTTTGCCTTCTTCATTATTTGAGCAAAAGCTCTGACCCTGACCCTGACACAATTCCTTCACTCTTGTCTTCCATCTTATCAAGAGGTTAGATGTGTGCAGGGCACTCCCATGGCAATTCCGCCAGAGGTTAGGAAACAGTGCTGAACCCAGCTCTGTTGGAGGATGAGTAGCTGTAAAGGCTTCCTGGACTCCAAGGCAGAGAGGAAAGGGACTGTAACTATATCCACCATCACTGCAAAAGTCATTCACTCATTTATTGAGGGGCCATTAGATATGAAGCTTTGGTCTAAAAAAATGTTCAAAATTGTGGGACTGATGTATTACTCTCTAATAGCAAATGTAAGAAAAAAGACCTAAGCATGTCAATATTAAGAAATACAATAAGAGACAGCTCCGGCCAAGTATGGCAAATGTCACTGCCTGGTAACTAGCCAGAGATGGTCTTGGAATGCTGCTTTCTGGAATGTGATCAGTAACATGTCACAAGGACACTTTTAAGTCTGGTGAAGCAAAAAATATGATTTGAGGGCGGGAATAAGCCACTCGTGTAAGCGCTAAATCACAGTGTTTCCCAAGGCAGTTGAATGTAAGGCAAAGGGAAGTAACAAAGGAGGAGTAGCCTTTGGAAGGACTGGCCCTGACTAGGGCACCCTCTTTACAGCACAAATGTGTTGATTATGTGTCTTCCTCGAGCAGGCTGAGCAAAAGATGGTTGGAACATTTCCCTAGACAATGGTCTGATTGAGAGGTCACTTCCTGCCACTTTCCATGCCCCGGAGGGGGAATCCCATACTGACTCCAAATACACAGTGATGGCTGTGTTGAGAGCCAGACTGCTGAATGAATGCCTGCCTGCCAGAGTCATAGGCTTCCACTTCGGGGTTGAGAGATGAATTAAAGATAAGTATTCATGCTTAAATGTCCGCTCAAATATAATGCGATCTGCACCAGTTTTCAATTCACAATCCTTGCAATGTAGCTGTCAGTGTTTCCCTCTGCTTCATTTGCTCTATGATTTCTCCTGTCATCTGAGAAACAGAAATCCTTTGCTCCCAAATGAGCCACATTTTGAACTCGGCCCTGACCCTCACATGATAAAAATCTGTGCCGTTGAAAAGAAACATAAAGTGTTTTGTTGTTTTGTTCTGTCTGGTCCCCTGAAAGCCATCCAAGGGCAGAATCCTGTTGCCTGTGTGCACAATGAAGACGACACAGAAAGAACATGGTATTTTAGACAGAGCGCTCAAAAAAAACCCATATAAGGGCAAAAAGAAACATTTGATGCTGAATTCTTTCCTAATTTAAGACATTTTGGGTCTATTTTTTAAAAGGATAAAAAGAATTCCAGGGCAAAACTCTCTTGAGATTTTTGTGTGTGCGCTGAATGCAGTGGTGTGTAGATCCTGTCTGAGGTGCCGGAGGAATCCGAGGCAACCTTGGTGTGCCCTCTGGACACCTGGTCAAACAATCCATTGTTTCTCCGGCTGGCATCTTCACCCCTGCACCCCAGCATAGCTCCATACTCGAGCATTTGGAACATGACTGTGTATGATTTTGAAGTTGTTAAGTTAGTTCATGAGAACGTTGGATAATCTAATGGGTCTGTACCAGACTTAACCTGTGGCTTCATTAAAATGCAAATTCCTGCGCCTCTGCTTGAAAAGACCAGATGCAGAGTATCTGAGGCTGAATGTACGGTTAAGGCCTCAATCTGCCGTGTCATCAGATCCACCCTGTAGAGAAGTTTGGACATTGAACTCTGGCCCGTTCCACCATTCAACTCTTATTGTACATGTTCATTAAATTTCTGTAACTCAGTCTTCTTAAGTGCGACAGAGGATTAGTGTGAGTTAACACAGAAAGAACTATTCATATATATTAGAAGATTTCATGTAAATACGTATGAATCCCTAATTATATGATAAATGCTAAGACCCTAGGAGCTTCTATATGTTCCTATTGTCCTCTTTTCCCAATGTCCTCTTTTTAGTTGGATTTCAGTAAAAAGGCTGATTAACGTCCTACACGGACTCAAAAGCATTTGCACACTACTACTTACAGGAATTCAATCAGCCACCAGGAGCCCAGAGCAGGATTGACCTCAGTGAACTTACCATTGACTGGACTCTTTCCCAGGACATGCAGTTTAATTAACTATCAAAGGTGATTTAACTTAATGAAGCTATTGTTAGCTATATAACAAATCTTATAAAGTAGGCATACAGTTACTCATTGCTGATTTATACAGTTTTTCAGGGAATAAAGAATTCAGGAGGCCTAAGAAGTCATATTGGTCTACCCAACATAGGCTTGGAGTAAGATGATGTTATTCAGTATTAAACGCTGGAGGGAGGACACCCTTAGTAAGTTGGAGCAATACAACCAAACAACCATGGACTGGGTATGTCGACTAATAGAAAACTACTTCTCAGTCCTAAGGGCTGAGAAGTGTGAAATCAGACTCCCACTGACTTGGCTCCAAGTAGGGACTCTTTCAGGACTTGTCTTTACTCTGTAACCTCATGTAGCAGAGAATAGACTGTTCCTTTCTCTTTGTATAAGAGTCCTAACTCTTATGACAGAGACTGTTCCTCATAGACTCATTTAAACTCATCGCCTTCCAGGGACCACCCCCAAGTATTATATAAGTACTATCTTACTAGGGAACTGGGAATTTAACATATGGACCAGGAGTGGGGGGCCTCAAAAATCCAAAGTGAAGACATTCTTTTAATGCATTTCACATGCCAATACTTTGAGAACTGTATAGAATCCTTGTTCTATAAATAAACAGAATCACAAGGAAGTTGAATGTCTTGCTCAGATAGCCTGAGATACCTGTCAGAGGAAGGCCAGTCACAGGGTGGAGCCCACATGTGGCTTGGCTGGGGACCCAGGGAGGCTGATGATGGAGCTGACAGTCGCCATGGAGACACACTCCCGTGCTGCAGGGCTGACCAACTCCCTTTTCCTCAGTGACATACTTATTCTTTCAAATCTGATAAATCTCTCAGATTCAAGTTGGTTATCGATGCTTTGGAGTCCTTTTGTTTCGTGAAGTCAGCTTATTGTCAAGCTTATTTCATGTGGAAAATGGATGGACAACTTTTTATATGAATAGGTACAGACTCCTGAATATTAGAAGAAGTATATAAAAAGCAGCACATCAAATCCTAGTTTCAAAATAAGTATTAGCAACACAGGATTAAATCATTTAAAATGATAGTTCATAAGTCAACTTAATGAAAAACGTTAAATAACAATTTAAGTATTAAACAGGTAACACCTATGCATAGAAAGTGCTTACTAAAACCATTAGTTTGGGAAAGATAGCTTCAAAATGATGTTGTGTTCTGTTTCACTATGAGTTGATTTGATAGTCTGACAGAAAATAACACGCATTTCTCTATTTTCAAGTTCTTCCGGGGGTGCCTCAAAGTAGCTCCTTTGAACAAACAATATAGATTACTTCATTTGATTTTTAAGCGCTGATTATGTGACTCTAATTCTCACCAAATATAAAGACAGTGAGAAGCACTGCGCTTCCTGTCCATCAGCACGAGTGGCACATGCTTGTAGTCAGTTACTGTGGTTAATTCTCAGGGCTCCTGTGGTAGACGATCCTAACCTTCCGTGGGTGTGGAAACAGACTGGGAAAGTTGAGTGATGACTACAGCTCCATAGCTTACTCAACTAAGAGCCAAAATGTCCTCCATTTCTTAAACACATTGCCAAAACATTTTCAAATGCCTTGTATAACAAAGTTTCACCAAATACATCAGTGATAGAAAAACTAGAGAGTGCATCTGTGTGGGTCGAAGTGAATCGAATGGATTAGATTTTTAAACCGGTCACCTTTGGAGGAATCTGTCATCTTCGTCTCTCTGGAGTCACCACTCCTCTCCTTCCCATGGAAATGCAAACCTGACAACCATATTTACACATGAAACCTCTTCTAGTCCTGACCATCTAAGAGTGAGCATGCACTCAAGGCCAAGGTCACTCGCTTATCTTCCCCAAGGATTCGGATTGTTTTGGTTATTTTCCTAGAGAGAGGACATGTAACTGTGTATACTCTAGAAAAGAGAGTGTGTACCGGTGGAGAAAGAGGACTGAAACAGAGCTACACATGGAACCAGGGAACCAGGTCTTAAAGGGAAAGAAACAGCAAACTTAACGTGTTCTAGTTAAAGCTGCTTGTAAGACCCAGGTAGTGAATCGCCTGCCCTCATCAGCTGATCAGTATTCTTACAATAATACACTCTTATCTTTTAATTAAACTAGTCTGACACAGATCTCTGTTATTAGAGCCAAAAAGGTGTTACGTATCACAGAGTTGCAGAAAAATTTCACCTTAAAAAATGTCATCCAGGAAGTAATTCCAAATCATTCAGTTTTAGCTGATCATTCACTGGTATAACAATATGACAGATAATTTCAGTTCTAAGAGTCAAATGCAGTCCATTTGCATTGTCATAGGTACAGTTAACATGCCATAAATAAGGGAGGTTCTTTGATGGGTGTTATGGATTAAAAACTGGTGGTCAACTTAACACCAGCAGAATTAAATCAGCATGTTGCTGAGCCTGGATGGCCCACCTGAGGGAAGCTGAGGGAAGTTGCCAGCATAAACAGAGACATGAAGAAGAAGAGCTAGGCATTGTGGGTTTCTCTAATTGTTGTTTGAAGCCCTTGATTCTCCTAGAGGAGTCTGTCATGCTGGCTCCTCTGATATGAACTTGGCTATTACCATCAGAGGACCTCAGGACTCTGTCACTGAGAATGGCTGTGGTTCACTTTGGAGGAGCTCTAGTCCTTATTTTGCACATTGCTTCCTAGCTCCGGAGGGGAAGATGTGTGTTCTTTAATCTCCAGGAGGGACTTGTCATGCTGGCTTCCTGATATGAACTCAACTGTTCTCATCATTAGAGGAGCTCAGGACCTCACTGTCACTGAGGATGGCTGTGGTACTTTTCCGGGGAGCCCTGGTTCTTGTTTTGAGTGTCACTTCTTGGCTGCAGTGTAAAACCCTCAGCCTGCTGGCACAGGTACGTCATCCACGTGGCACAGAATTTCTAACTTCCACCACTGACCTTTGGGCCTTCCTAGTGCAGGTCCTTGAAACAGACTTGCATGAGTCATTGTCATGGGCTCTGGACCTCCAGTGGGACTAGTGGGAAGCATGGTCTTGAGCTGTAGGTCTTTAGCAGGACTCATTCAGGACACTGCTGTGGAATCCAGGCCCTTGGCTAGATTTTCCAGGTCTTTAGTGTTGTGGACTTTCTTTTAACTCTGGATGACCATCATAAAATAATATTATAAATTTGGTGTCCTGGATGTAATTGTTCTCCTTGTAACCCCTAACTGCAACAAAGGGTTTGATAAAATTGCTTAAATATTTTTGCATCACAAAGACTTTCAGATGAGAACATAGTATGTACCCGCTCAAAAGAGCAGAGTCATGCATGATGGCTTTTATTTATCAAATAAATTCCAGTTTGTCTATTGTAATTCTCTTTGAGTTGCTTTGTCCACTCATTCTGTCCTAGTTATTCTCACTAGAAACTCCAGAATAATTTTTGGTTCAGACAAAACTAAAGACAGATTTAGCAACAAAAGCATGTCTATTTAAAAACTATCCGTACTTAGCATGTGTTAATATGATGGTACATACCAAAAGAACAAAATAAAATCATCACAAGAAATGACTGTAAAATGCAAGCACTCTGGATAATTCAAACATAAGCCTTCTAGCTGGCTTGAGCAATTTGGTTTTGGTTTTATACATCACCAAAGTGAGTCATTAAAGAAAGCTCTACACAAAGTACTTTTTTGTTGTTGTTCATCCATGTTTTCCCCTGAGTTTAAGAAAGAAAAAACAAAAAGAAAAGCCATAGCATTTTTTTCATTGAATTGATTTTTAAAAATGAGTTTAGCAATTAAAATCAGATTTTTTAAGCAAGAAAAACACATCTGGGCAAGGCACTTATATTAAAAGTTTTAGCAGAATATGGATTAAATTATTGGTTTTTAAACCACCCTGCAAAACAGGCATTGCCTCTGTAATGGAAAAAATCAGTAGATCCAAAGAAGAACAACATTTTGACAGTAGTAAAACTGAAAGCTAAATCAAAAGTTGTTATAACTTATTTGCAATTTAATAATCCTAGGAAAATTCTGACTGTAACATCTTCTGAGTTGAAACAGATTTTTCCCTAGTATTTTCTGTAACTGATTGATTCTAGTGTATTGCAGAAAATCTTTAGGTCACAGCTACAGAAATGAGACGCCTGACCTTCCAACTGGTTTTGGGCAGCAAATCCACAAGCACATGAATATCCACCCTCCAGACCTTGAATCTTCTGGCCTGAAGTTTCTTTTCCCTGTTACTACCCAGGAAAGAAAGGAAAAATGTGGGTATATGGCAGGAGACCAAGCTTTGTGAGTTGCCATAGAAGACAGCAGGTTCTGAAAGATCCAAATATGAAGGACATAGATGAGGTTACAAATCATGTTTTCAAAGAAAGAAACCTGATGGCATTATATTAAGATTTTTGTATGTCACACTGTAGATGAGTTTACTTCTCTAAACTGAATGCTTTGCTGAAAACTGGCCTAGCATAGGTTGCTTTTGAAAGAAGAAAATATCACTAAGGCTTATATTAAATCTTTCTATTTTGAAATGTGCATTTTCTGTTGAATTTATCAGGCCACTAAGAATAATTACTGAGTGCTGGTTGCTGTAGTTAAGTTTGGCAAGAGAATAGATTTAAAACAAGACACATAACTTATAGTATTATTTTTTAATATTCACCCAAGAAGTCCAATGAAGAAGAGTGCAAGGTTCTGTGCACACACTAGAGACCCAACAATCCAGCTGAGCTTGCATCCCACAGCAATGTCCTGCATGAGTACAGCTGAGCACCTAGAGCCCAAGACAATGTCTTCCATGAGTCCAGCTGGAAGTCCAGAGCCCATGACAATGTCTCATGCAAGCCTATAGCAAGGATCTGCACTGGGAAGGCCCAAAGGTCAATGGTACAAGCTAGAAAATCTGCACCAGCAGGATAGAGGATCTGTGCCGGTAGGCTGAGAGAAATTGCACTGGAGCCAGGAAGCTATGCTCAAGGTAAGGACCAGAGCTCCCCTGAAGAGAATCACAGCCATCCTCAGTGACAGAGAGGACTCGAGCTCCTCCAATGGTGAGAATAGGTGAGTTCATATCAGGAAAATCAACATCACAAGCTTCTTCCAGAGAATCAACAGCATCCATCTTCTCTTCCAGTTCTCCTTTTATGCTGTTGGCAGCAATCCTCAGCCTTCCATGCTGATTCAGTTTGGTGGGGTGTTACAAACTGATCCACCACACCGGTAATGCCACGTGCTAGTGTATAGTGAGTAATGGTTCAGGCTGATCCTACATTGGAAAATATGCAACTTGCTATGCAAAACCTATTAGTGACAATGTCTCCCTAAGTTCGCATTAGGGAATTATACTGTAGCCCTTAGGTGTCTACGAAGGTGTCTACTAACCACTCAAAGGTATCTACTAACCACATGATTCTTTCCCTTACTCTTTTCTGGAGGAGAGTTTTTTGTTTGTTTGTTTGTTTCAGTCATCTCTTTTCTGAAGCTTTTCCTTCATCAGCTCTTTGCTTTTACCCAACCCCCACTGCAGCAAAATTAATAAATTCATCATGTGATCCTCTGCATTACCATAGCACTGTGTGAGCACCTACAGCACAGCACTTTCCCTGTTGCATTATAATGAGTTGTGTGCACGTGTGCACCACTGTCCTGATGATGTCTGAAAATGGGTACCGCATCTAATTCCTTCAATGTTTTGTTTGTGACAGGCTCTCTAAACATCCATCAGAACTAAGTAAGTGTAATCCTCTTATTAGAAGTTTCTTCATACATTCACTGGCCCAAACCTTATTAATTCACTCTTCTATAATCTCAATTGAACAAGTAGTATTACTTAGTATGTATTTGGGTCTTTTTGCAAAATAGCTTCTCAGTTCGATTCCTGTGAAGTAGAGGGTATGGCCTTCAATGCCATTTGCAATCTTTCAAATGCATGAAACCATGTAGTAGTCAAGGGCAGAGAAAAAAATTCTCCTGCTTAAAAAGTTTGCCTGTGGCTATCTCTGATGCTAAAACATGTACCATGTGCTTTGTTGAATGATTGATTGATTGATTATAGCTCAAGTTCAACTATTTTCTGTCAAAGCAGATGATAAAAATATCTGTTAAAACTTTTATCCTCTTCTACATAAACTTTTTCTGCAGAGCTGTTTTACTCTGACAAATAACCCACACTAGAATTGATATTATTCTTCATAAAACCTTTAAAACTTACTTTATGTATCTTACTTTTAAAGTATGTATTCATTATTTATTTTTTGTATACTCTTTGTTTTTGCTTTATGTCATTTTCTTTGTAGGTTGATTTTACCAAGATGAGAAAATCATTCTTTGAAACGAGAAGCAGTAATCCTTGCTTTTATAAAGCAGGAAGTTTATGAGTTGGTTCTTAATCAAAAGGATCTTTTTCTCACCACTGGTCAACCAGAGGAAGAGTTCAGGTTCTACTTTTCATTCTGATCTCCTCATGTGGTAAAACTAGATTCACTGCCATTCTAATACCAAATATGAATGACCATATTCATCATTTTTAAAAATTTCAAAGTTGGACGGGACCCTAGGGATAATCTATTTCAAGTTCCCCCAATGTAAGAATTCCTTTCCCCTCACTCCTAACAGATAAAATCTACCTGATTACAACCAGGGGCAGAAATCAGCCCTCCTCACAGAAAGCCTATTCCGTTTTGGAAGAACTCTGATTCTTAAAATGCGCTCCCATTTATTGAGCCAAAATCAGATTCCCTGAACTTCAAACATTGATCCTGGCTCTAGCCTCTAGTGTTTCAAAGATTTAATCTAATCCCTCTTCAAATATTGAAAAGCAGCCATGGTTCCCTCTAGGTATTTTCCAGTACAGCCTGTAAACCTGACTAAATCTGCATCATCTAGCCCACATGTGTCTATTAACCACAAGGACATCATGAGAGATCACTTCAAAGGCCTCACTCATGTACTGGTGCCAGCATTTCTTCAACTACCAATTAAACAAGCAGAGAATCGGTGATGATGACTCCTAAGAATTCTACTCATGTTGGCTCTTCGTGATCACTGCCTACCTCTGTGTGCACATAACAATCTGTTCAATCATGCATTTGGAACTATGCTAGTTTTTGTTTCCAGAATTCATCTTTCTCTGGGTATCAGTCACAGTTCAGCTGGTGGGTGGGGTTGTCCCCTTCAGATATTTTTAATAGGAATGGAGTTTCAACATATAAATTTGATTACATAGAGGCAGAAATTCTCCCTGAACAAACTTCCATTAGTACAGGGATTAGGAATAGCGGGAACCTGGTAGCATTTCTTAGGCTGTGTTATAGTTTGTGTCTGAATGTCCCCCTAAATCCCATGTGGTCATAGTGGCTGGGCTTTTCAGAGGCAGTTGAATCCAGTTTGTGACTGGTTCATTGTTTAGTTCTGGGATTGGAGGTGTGAGTGCTACACCCTTCCTAGGGCTGGTAGCCTGAATGAAATATAAGGGAGGAAAAGTGGTTTTCCTCCTCTCCTTCTACTCTTGTTGCTTTTGTGTCTTCCCCTGCCATGAACTGTTGACCCTTAACTATGCCACCCTGCCTTAGAGCCAAAGACTATTCATTGCAACCTCCACAAACTGGGAGTTAAATAGACCTTTCTTTGTTTAATTTTGGTTGCTGAGTATGTTGTCTTAGCGATGAGAAAAATAACTAAAATAGGCTGATGTGATGAGACATAAAAAGAGTTAGTGGTACCAAGGCCAGGAATCTGGGTCACTCAAAGGAAACTGGAGCCATGGCAGAAGTGTGGAGCAGGAGATGAAGCTTAGAAAAGAAACACAATAAAAACAATACAGAATTTTAAAACAAGATGGTAGGAAATTAGCAGTGGTTATTATATTGCATAGTTATCTTCAAAATAGTTGCTCAGATTTTTTATTCTCTATATAATGAACACACACAAAAACAAATACATGAAAAACAGAAAGAAAGAAAGAAAGAAAGAAAGAAAGAAAGAAAGAAAGAAAGAAAGAGAGAAAAGGACCACTAGACACAATTCAGAGATGGCACCTGAGCCACAGAGATAGAACAAGTAACCTGATACTTGTTTAGCTTCACCTCTTTCTCTCTATCACGATTTAGATGTAAAATGTCTCCCAAACCTTGAATGTGTTTGGAGGGTGATTGGATCATGGGGCAACATCCTCATTGGTGATTTGGTCTTTGATGAGTTTGTAGCTGAAGGACATGGGAGCAGCTGGGGCCTCATGGGGTGGGTAACTGGGGTGCAACTTGGAAGAATGTGTTCTTATCCCTGACTCCCCCCTCCTCTCTCTGCTTCCAGGCTTCTGTGGCTTGGGCAGCTGTGTTCCACACCATTTCTGCCTTGGGGCCAGCAGACCATGAACTAAAACCATGAGCCAAAATAAACCTGTCTTCCTTTAAGTTGAATATTGTCCCAGCAATGGGAAAGTGATTAATGCACTCTCCCAGCCCACTTTTCCCTGGTTGGGCCTCCTGGAAAGCCAGCTGACACAGAAACCAGGACATGCAGCCAGGAGAGAGACCAGGCAGAGCAGGTGAGAGGTGGCCCTGGGTGCCTGTCCCTAATCCTGTCCACGATTTGGTTGAGCACCTACCGAACATGTCAGTGCTTTTGATGATCCTTCATACCCTGTATCTTATTTCAGTTTCTGATAACAGTTTTTCCTTTCATAAATGTCTTCTCCAAATCTGAATGAGCTGATATGACTCTGTTCTCACTCCTGCTGTTAATTTATCTCCACAGCATTAACCAATGTGTGTTGCCTAAGAAATACTAAAATAGTACAATTTGTATTTTGATTCTGGAAAAAATATTAAATTAATTCCCCCAAATAGCTACTGTCTTTATCTCATTTGGTGCTTAATTTCTGCTTAGTCATACTGGCACTATAAACTTTTAACTCACTAAGGATTGCTAGCTGGAGTTAACTAGATCCAAGTTTCCTACATATACAGTCAACCCACACTTACAGACTGTTTTTCGAACTATGTATGCCCAATTCTCACTGTCACAAACGTTCAACTGACATTTAAATGATGTATATCAAAAGGTCTTTAATACAATATTTGCATTTTTTTAAATAATTCCTTTCTGTCTTTTGAGGTTTTACTACAAAACTGTTTACATAGTATCCCTGGCATAAACATTTTTACATTTAACAGCCGGTATTCTTATAAAATCATGTCAGCTGGTTGAGTTCAGGAATTCAGCTAATCCCCACAACAAAATGGCAGGTTCGAACAGGAATTAACAAAACTGAACAGCAATCAGATCTTGGTGTTAATCCGAGATGCATATCCCTATTTTTCTGACTGTAAGTACTTGAGCCACAAACACTGGATTTATCTCCAAGACCCTCTAGAGACCATGTCCTGTCCCAGGCATGGAGCATAGCTGAACAGGAGGGATGGGGTTCGTGGGAGTTGTCTGCATGTACTGCAAGCATGCATGCAATGTAAGAAAAGAATGCAGGTATCTTACTGATATTTTTCAGGTCATTATGTGCTTACTGTCTGGGTAGATAAGTTTAAATAAAATGACATTCAAATTTGTTTCCTGTTTCTTTTAAAAGTTTGCCTCTTAGAAAAAAAATTTTACTGCATGCCTTTCACTTGTGGCTATCTTTGTCTTTCTATTGAACTGTGCAGGTCCAGAGCAAATGAGGAAGTGACTGTTTACTGAGACAGGACAAAGCCACTGAAGGAGAAGTCATCTCTCCTCTCAGTTTTGTAACTGCAGCAAAGTCAGCATCAGACACTTCTGAGAAGCTATTCTCTTCACTCAAGCAAAGCTCCCACCGTGGTTCCTAAGAGATCTGCCGTAATGAACAAATGAGATTAGGCCCACGCTGTTTCCTCCCCACTGAAACATCTCCCTTTATTCCAAAACTTTTTCAGTATACTGTTGGCTACCAGACCGTACAAGTGCCGAACAGAGAAAGGATGGAAAGAACCATAAAGGAACGATTTGAAAGTGTTGTTTTGAAACCTGTAACGAGTGCTGTCAGCTGCTGCTTCCTCCCATTTTGCACATTTCCATTTCCTGACTGTAGTTTAAGAACATTGCACTGCATGTTACTATCAATCATCCTTAACCTAGAAGTGCACTGTACATTAGTAACAGCTAATTGGCACATTTAAAGCAAATAGCTACTTAGTTTTGTTGTGAAGGTTTTGCATACAGATCCAGAACACCACGGGCTTTGTTTGTTTCAATAACAAACATTCCTGTCTGCAACACTGCTCCCTGTGACAGTGGGTGAATGGAGACACAGTCACACTGGAGCACCCAGCAGGACAGATGGCGCTCCAGGGCCCAAGCACATTGGTGCAGTTACACTGTGCCCATCGGAGGGTGGCCCGACACTGGGACACACGTGTGTAGATGGAAGCAATAGAAATTATAATTCTGCTTGTACCTTTGTACATGTTGATGAGCTAAAAGTTGGAATTGTTTAGCAAGCATTATTTTTGCCTCTGCTGTGTGTTCAATGTCAAGAAAGCAGTATACTTGTCAAAACTCGGGCAAGGGGGGCATCATCCTACACACCACTCTTCAACAGCAAGCAGAGTAAAGGGGGCCCCTTGCTTGGACACCAGGGGATGGGCTCTCTACTTGATAAAGGAAGACAGAATGACAAGGACTTCTTCCAACTCTAAAATGCGGACATCTGCAATGTCAGGACATCTCTGTTACTTTGTTTAAATGCTTCATTCTCTCTTAGTCTCCGTTTCCATTTAAGGAACGGATCTGATGATCCCTGCTTGACAGGTAAAATGCAACCATTTTAAATTTAATACTTTAATGGAAAAGCAACATTTTTTATTTTATTTAAAAAAAACCCAAAATTCCTTAACAAAATAATAGGAGAGTTACAACAGTTAATACATTACATGTTGCTCAGGGTAAAAGATATGGTTGTAAATATATCTCCAATCGATATTAGCACAAATCTTCCTTTTCGGTGAACTGGAAGACACTGATGGTCTAACTGACTTGCATTCTCCCCCTTTTCCTATTGTCCTTTTCCCTTTCACTCATCCTAGCTCCTTTTGCCTTTTGAACAGTTTCTTCCCATTTGACAATATCTACTGTACATTTTAGAATTTATTTATTTGTTCAATTTCTCATACCGGGGAGAGAACGTGATGTTTACACATGCAACGCTGATTTATCTCACTTATTAGTCTGATCTCAAATTGCATGCATTTACTTCTAAAGTCTCAAGTTTATCCTTCTATGTGGCTGAGTAGTACTCCACTGTATATAAATGCCACACCATTTTTATCCATTCTGTGGTTTCTGGGCGTTTGGACTATTTCCAAGATTTAACTATTACAAATTGTGCTGCTATAAACATGAGTACACAGATATCGCTGTAGTATGATGTTTTAAATTTTTCTGTGAAGATACCCAGAAGGAGAATAACTAGGTGGATTTGGACCTCTAATCCTAGTTTTTTGAAGACTCTCCATACTAATTTCCACAATGGTTGCACCAGTCTACACTCCCGCCAACAGTGAAGAAGTGTTTCTTTTTCCCCACAGCCCCCCACCCCACCGGCAGCATTTGTTGTTGGTTGATTTATTGATGATAGCCATTCTTTCTGGGGTGAAATGCAATCTAAGTATTCTTTTAATTTTCATTTCTCAAATGACCAGTGATGGTGAACATTGTTTCATATATTTATTTGCCCTTTGTATTTCTTCATCTGAGAACTGTGTATTAATCTCAGATGCTCAGTTTTATTGGGTCTTTGAATTTTGGGGTGGTCTGATTCTTTTCAATACTTTATATGTTCTAGATAAAAGTCTTTTGACTGAGGGACATTTGGCTAAAATTTTTTCCTCCTCTATGCATTGTCTTTTCACTTTCTTGGTGATTTCTTTTGCTGTGCAAAGGCTTTTGAATAAAGTAAGATCCCAACTGTCAACTCTTTGAAGTTATTTCCCACACAGTCTAGATTTTGTTCATGAACTCTCTACGTAGCTACACCTATGTCTTCAAGTTTCCTACCTACCTTCCCTTCCAGTAGATGTAGTGTTTCTTTTTTAATATTTAGATCTTCAATCAGTTTTGATTTTAGTTTAGTGCATGGTGATAGACATGGGTCTAGTTTTAGCCTTTGGCATGTAGAGAGCCAGTGTTTTCAGCACCATCTATTAAAGAGGCTATTGGAAAGCAATATTTATTTCATCTTAAAAAACAAATGAATCCATAACACATTTGGGTAAACTACAATGTCTTCTCTACTTGAAGATATGAATGGAGTCAGCATTTCCCTTGCTACCTGTTCCAAGCAGTCAGAAGAGATCATCTAGTGTTTATGTGTGTGGCAGCGAATAAGTACCAAGAAGCAATAGAAACAGCTGACAGGTGGGACACTGTCACAGCCCATAAATCTCAAAAAATCTACATCATATTTGAAGTCAAGTTAAGTACTAAGACATTTGGACATTAGTGAGGCCAGTACTATTATTATCACTAAAAACATACTTAAAATCTACTAAGAAGTTCATGAAGGACAATAGGTCTTATAGAAATAACTTAGAGACTTAACCATTACTTAGTCCTTACATTATTGAGAGGGATGGATAAATCAGAGACACAGATATATTTCCTTATAATTCCTAGAAACATCATTGCTACGCAGGCATTGGCTACCTTCATTATGGGCACCCACTATGGTATTTTCTTGGTACTTTGGCACAGGGCAATATGGTCTACAAAGGTAAGAGTGGGTGGAAATTGTTCCTTGTTTCATCCTTTGTACTGCACTGACCTCATAAATGAAAGGAGGGAAAGTTCCAAATAGTGATATCTCAAGCCTCAGGCAATATGAAGAGAATTTTTCTTTCTCAGTAAAACTATCAGGAAGAATTTCCCATCTGTTCTAAATTTCTCATATTGAACTCTTCACTTGAGACCCACAGTCTTTCATGGTTCACTGAAAATTTCTAAATAGATGTTTTGCCATCACTGACTCAAAACTAAAAAGCCAGAATTTCTTTTCTGGCCCAGCGTTTTGGAAGTCTTCTTTCCAAAGATGCTTCTCTGTGACTCACAACACCATCCAGGCGGGTGTTGGGCTTGGGACCGCACGTGGCTCCTTGTCACACAGCCATTGGAGTCACTCTCTTCCTTCGCCCTCGCAGCATTTTCAAGATGTTTTCCTTTCTTTCCATGAAGTTCCTAGGTTGCAGTGAGCACATAATTAGATAATGGACATCCCCTCCTCTTCCGGGGTGGATCCATCGTCTCTGGTTCAGTCTGTTTTAAATAAAATAACAGATCCTAGTGCTGCTTCTTAAACAAATCGGTGAGGGGGAGCTAGGTTTTTATTTCCCTTGGCCCATCCTGGACTGATAGCTTTATAAACTAAAACACAATGAAGTTCTGGAAACACGCTTACATACTCAGATGTTACAACTATGTCAAATTCCTTCTAAATCCTGTCTTCCAGTTTTCTGTGTTTGACTCTTCAAAGACCTCTAGCAGTTTGCTGATTTGTGTCAGCGTGTAGACGGCATTCTGAGCAGCACCAATGAGTGACTGTCGATTTAACTGGGTTATTTTCTAGGCTTGACATTTATGTCATTCTAATCCAGGCACTGAAAACAAACACAAAGCTAAGTTGTTTAATTTGTCATGCTCAGGTTGACTACAAGGAGAAAAGACCTCTTTTCTCATAGAACATCTTACAGGTGTCTAATAAAATCGTCAAAGATCTTATGACAAAGTACCAATGCTTGAATAAACTATGAGGGTGAAGGATATTTAAAAGCCTTATGGCCACTAAAGTCTGATACGAGAACAGAAAGGATGCATGCACACAAAGCCTCACGCAAGAAAATTCAAGAAAACGTTAAGCATATCCCACAAAAGGGCCATGTGAACTGTACCCAAGTTGTTATCACTAAGATGTGAAATTCAGTACTGCAGCGCAGTGCAGAAGCAAAGTTTCAGTGCACTGTTCCTCTATAACTAAACTTTTAAAATCTCCAAACCATTTGCCTTATACCAACAAACTTTCAGGATGAATTTCTGAAATCACAGCCATGTTGACGGACACTGATACACTGCAGATAGCAAGACACCCACAGCTATACCTCGGGGTGCTGTTTGTGCTATGGACTAAAATGCAGATAGCGGTTCACCTTCATGTGCAGACTCCAGGGCTGATAATAATCCCCTTCCTTCCGGGTGCCACTGCTTCAGCCAGATTACTTTTCATACTGTTTCTTCATATACTTCGCAACATGATCACATCACATTTTTCTTCAAAACTCTGGCAGATTGTTTGGGCTAGAGATAGATGGAGACAAGAGGCACCATCTGGTGCAAGATCTTTATTCCTTGTTAGCACTACAGGAGTTCTGGTATTTCACATGGTTCAAGCAGTAGCAAAGATTTTTCTTTTTAAATGCATGGATTGAGAAGGTGTAAGATGGTCAAATGGCCCTTGGCACCGTCCGACCGTATCACTGGATTCACTGGTGTAGGGTTGATGATTTTTCTCTGTATTTTTTTTCTTTTCAGTTCAGACTCTCAGTGGCATATGGTTTCATGATTCACAAAGATGGTCCTGGACTATAGATTTGACGATCTCAACATAACTTCCAGGCTTGCCAGAGCTGTATTACAGCAGGGAGAGCAAATAGCTCATGATATTTCTCCTCTGATGAGTAAGCTCCAAAATCTCAGGTTTAAATTTGATCCGGAATTGAAAGAAAAGAAAACGATGTCCTCCCACACCAATACTTTATGCTTTTCTGTTGTCATTGTTGTTATTCTTTTCCAAATGTGGGTGTTATTGGTCCACAGCATCAGGAACCAAAGGTTTCAATAACGCCTGGGTTAATTCTGTTGACTCACACTGAATTCCATACCTATCTAGCCTTTCTGAAATAGAGCTATTGTTCTAAAAAGCTAGAGACTGTTTTTAATTAAATAAACTCTCCTTTCACATACAATTTAAGTCAGCATTTTCTAGTGGAATTCACTAAGAGCTGAGAACCAGGAGATTTGCCTGATGATGCTAAGACGCTAACTCACAGCTACCTTGTGAGGATAAGTGAAAAAATGAACTGGAACAGTGTTTTGGCAACAAACTAAAACACACACACACACACACACAAATGAGACTTACACAAATTATTCTTGACTGCAATCCAAGAATAAAGTTAAGGGACACCCTCATTTATTAGCCCCTGATTCCAGAAGTCTACTTGGAATTACTTCTGTTAGGACACACTAGCAAAAACGTGGAGTGTCTGTCATGGTCACATTAATGACATGGTAATCTGTGAGTTACTCTGCTAGTGCATGGTGTGTGCGACCCCCATTCTCCTTTCTCTCCTTGGTCATTTCTTTGGCTTCGCTCATTAATTCTAAATTAAATCCTCACTTCTCTTTCATGCCTCCTTCACATAAACTGTAACTTCCAGGATCATCTTTTTAAATATGATTTCAGCATTCATAGATTGTGGCATTTTTCCTACTGAGAATTTTGATCCTTTATCCCAACATTCTACCATTCTCTAAGTGAATGCCTCTTCTGGTAAGGAAATATTGCAGATATCAGTAGGCATAATTTTAAGCACAGAAAGAAGAAGTAACATGCTCAAGATGGAGTGCTTTGTTGAAGTAGATGTCAACAGGGCAGCAGGTGGTGTAAGTACAGACAGTATTAATACAGTCAAACCACTTCATAGGGACACCTATTCTGACACATGGTTGGTTGTAAATACTGCACAGAGCTAACAAGCATAACAAGCTTTGCAAGGGGCCAGTCATAGTCTTTTTATTTGAGATACACTATCAGCAAATATTTTTATATTTGTCTAAGGCATGAGCACTTCACAGTTTTAGGCCATTATTGAAAGCTAATAATGTGTGAAGACTGGCATTTTTATTTTATGACTTTATTTTAGTGTAGTGCTTGAACACAAGGCAGTGGACCAGCCAGATAAGCACTCTACTACTGGCCTACAGTCCCAGCCTAGGAGTCTTATTTCAATGTTAACAGCAATTTCCTTTAACGTTCAAAGAAGAATTAGTTATCTGTATACTTCTCACATCCCTCAGATAGTTTCAGTTTGAAATGGGAGTCTGGATCACATGCCCAAGAAGAAAGATGAATGCATATCACTCTGACTTGATGAGAAGGAAAGAGAGAGAGAGAGAGAGAGAGAGAGAGAGAGAGAGAGAGACAGGATGGATCTCCCAGTGGCTTCTCAAGTCTTCGCCACTCTGTATATTGGAGGAGAAGGTAGTGTCCACAGAGTGACCAATATCAGTGTGTCTTAAATTGTGGTAATTTTTGACATTTTGCCCTAATAAACATAAACCTACTGAAAAATTCAGGATCAAAATTACTATTGATAAATAGATCATGGCATCAATATGTCACCAGTCAGTGCAGAATAAAGACAACACTTATCAAACCGACTTTCAAAGTTCTCTATAAGCAGATCACAATCTGTCCCCCAACCCCTGATCCAAGGTTCCATTGCTATCTTCACTTACTAACTTAACTCCCAGTAGAAAAAAATCTATTCTCTGTTACTTTAAGGTTTCATGTGGACCAGGATCTGCAGTTCATGTGTGTGCATCTCTCTGTGGAATGTCCACCCTCCCTTTTTGGATTCACCCTAAACATATTCGATGTCTGTAAATCCTTCCCACTTCCTCCAGAACATGACCACATCTCCCTGCTCTGATCACTAAGAAATCAGATGGTCCATGCTAGCTGCTAAACTCTTACTGTGGGCTATCTTATGTTGCTAGGTAACATTTTTCACATATCCTGTCTTTGCTATCAAGTGAGCAAGGCCAGGTGCTGTGGATAAATCTTGGAGTGTAAGTTACTTAGAGACAGTCACACATTTCCATGTGCTACACTTCCAGAACTTAGAAAAGGCACTCATGATATTTATCAATGGATCATTTCATTGAACTTGTGCATTTTAAATGTAAGTGCATAATCAATGTTATATATTCAGCTTCAGATTTCTCTAACTGTAGGAACTTAAGCCAAATTAAGGCTAGCTTTATAAAACCATATTACCAGGCATTAATGTAAGCCTGAGATAATACCCTAAAATTTAACAGTAAAAAAAAGATTGAAATCTTAAAGAATAAAGTAGAGCTAAAATGAAAATTTATCTTTAGAATTCTAGTACTAATGTGCTATGATTTTTAGGTATCTTTTCAGGATAGCTAACAGTGGCTGTCAATGCAGTGCTAAAATGTTTTTTTATTATTATTAAAGGAGCTAAATATTTATCTGTAGGGTTGATATCATCAGGTACTGATGGCAAGAAAAAAATATGTAAACTCTTTTGTATGCTAAGATGAAAAGACTAATCTTATGATTACACTCTGAAGAAAGCTTTGAAAGTTACATTAAGTAACCTAGGAAAATGGGGCCCTCTGGGAGAAATAGGGGAGAGTAAATGGAGAAAGGTAAAAGTATACCAAAAAATAAATACCCTGACAAGAACAAATTTTATGCCAACTGCAATGTGATCTTGTTATAGAACTATGTGATTTTTTTATGCCTAGTAACCCTTTCTAGTAAGCCAAATGTGTTAATTCAGCCAACAAGCTAGATGGGTTGACTTCCCTCAGTGAATTAACTAGTTGATTGAACCGACTGCATGTTTAGGCATTAAAAATACTTTGTTCAGAGTTTACCATGGCCTTGGAAGGAGCATTTATAAGCTACAAAATGCATTTTATGTGCTTAAAATAAAGCAAAATACTATACCACCCACCACTAACCATCTACCAGAGATGTATGCTGCCCTGCGTGTGCTGAGCCGATGACGGAAGAAGTCTTGAACCAAACTTCACTTCCCAGCTGCCCTTGCATTTAGATGATGCCACGTGACCAGTTCTCCTCAATGAAAAAAGGAGTCAGAGTGGCGCAGGCAAAGTGAGCGTGCGGCAGACAGAAAACTCACCTAACTTCCCGAACCCTCTTCCTTTACCCACCAAGGCTCCACCCTAAACCCAAAGCTTTCATCATTTCCACATCTGATCACTGTGGTTGGAACAGATTATGTCCTAAGGTAAGCTTCATTTTTCCCAAATCTGTTATTTATCCATTTTTCTTCTTCTACTCAAAAGCTAAAGAGAGAAAAGAACCCAATTATCTGGTGGAAACTGAGACCACTGCGCAGGAGTCCTAGATCAACATTTGATTACAATAACAATAAGGATGATAGTGATGCTGGTGATGGTAATGAAAAGTGAAGGTTCTTTTAAAAAATATTTTGCTAAAATCAATACCATGTTCCAAGGCTTTCCTTTTCAGTATTGAAAAAAAGAAAATAATAATAATGTCAATTAAAACCGAGCTAAGCAAAAGGTATGCAACCTGTCTCTATATCAGAAAGAGAGGACTGTTAAATCATATTCTAATTTATTCTCCCCACAGCATTCATTGTTGAGGCCTCCTGGGCATTATTGTTACCTGGTTTTAAAGTTACTGCTTCAACCACAGTTCACTGGAGTAAGACCCCTGTGGTACCCTTACGACTATGCAGTGTGCAGAATTTCACAGTCTTCCTAATTTAGAGTGAACTGTACGAGCTCTTGTGTTTGCCACAGCTGCCAAGAACTTGGCAACTTCACCCAGAGGTTGGACTGGGGAAGAATCTAGAGTTAGGATCTTGTGAATTGGAAAGGAAGGAACTAAACTTAATGTGTCCAAAAGATGTTGGAAATTAAGCGCACTTCACCTAATCGTGCTACAATTTCTTTAACTGTTAGCTAATATTAGCATTTTCAAGGGGAAAAAGCAGTAGCACAGGCTGAAATCTCATTATTTTAAATATACACCACTTTCCCTTGGCTTGACTGATTGTCTCCATTTTTTCTCCAAGATGTAGTGTGAGGGGTACCCAAGTATAATAATGTCTCTGACCACTCTTAATTGCACCTTAATGGGTGTTAAGCATGCGAGTGTATGCAAGCACACAGAGTTTTCTTGCCTTTGACTGTTCCTTGCCTCTGGCCTCTGTCAGGGAGGCTCGCTAACGGCATCTCAGGGGAGCAATCACCTGGCTTGACTCAGCCCGTGGCTCTGACTATGGGGACTTCCTGAAGTCACAACCACTTTGGCGTCCAGAACTGGGGCATGGCATGTCTACTCTTCCTAAAATCCAGAGATTGCGAGAGAAGTGTGAAATGTGAGAGGTGATTAGGGATGCCCCTTAAATGGTATCAAGGGAGCCAGTTAGCAATGCAAAACAGGAGATAATATAAACATAACATTCAATGCCTGCCAGTTGATCACTGATACAAGCACCGGGCAAAGGCAAAATACAGCAGAAAAAAAAATTGGTGATCAGCAACAAATACAAGATTTCTTCCAAGATAGTTTTGCATAAACGTTCCATTTAATGGACAAAATGCATAATAAAATTATGTGAAATGATGTGTCCACAGAATTTGATATATCTATTTGTCTTTCTGGAACTTGCTTGGTATTAATCTTTCCTAATGGGAATATCTAGCTCTTACGCACACCTTTGCTTTTTGTACATTATTGATTGGGAGTGTTTGAGGTGAAAAAATGTAATTATTTTGGCTCTATTTAACCTTCTTCTGTGACTACAATAGAGTGATTCCATTTTCCCTGGTATGGAGCCAAAGTAATTTTAATTCAGATTTTTTTTTAATTGTAGTTTTTAAGGAACATAGCTTCATACTTAGCAGCGGATACCGATGTAGCTACTCAGCTGTCAGCCTTGGTTTTTACAGAGCAGAGAAAAGTCTTTCGAAAAGCCTTGGCCTAATTAACAAGAATGAACTAGATTTTATGATGAACAATTTATAGGCAGTTAATAGAGCTCATGCATGGTAGCCAGGAGCTAGATAATTTATCATAAAAGGACTCTCAGTCTCACTCTTAATCTCTGCTCTCTTGATATTGTGACCAACTGCATTCACAATTGCCACTTTTAGAGGCTTTGATTCACCGACAATTGATGCTACATTTTACGCAGTCCTACTGAAATTTATAAAGGCGGCAAATACTTGTGTCCCTGCCCACATATTTCAAGTTCTTTGCCAAATGATTTACTCTTCCACACTGTGGTCCCTAGGAAAAGAATTTTTTTTCAAAGATCTAAGGAGTCTTCATTCGCCACAAATAATAACAAACACAGTACCAGCAAATTGTTTATTAACCATCATAATAATTTATTTAAAAGTAACTGATTTATCCCTAAAAGATGAGCTGTTGTAATGAGTTGTCAACAGGGAAGGCAAACAGTTGGCAAAAGTATAAGTAAGGTAAAAATAGTAAATACCCAAAAGTAAGTTTTTAAAGGGCAGAATTTAAAGTCAGTGAAGCCTAGGAGAATCAACCACATCATCTGTTAACACTCAATGTCCTACTCCCTGTTTTAAAATTGTGCCAAAATACAATAGAACTTGGGTGTGTAGGATTTGGCAGCTGTAGGCACACTGCCATCAGGTTAGCCGCATCTCCTCTTGGAGGAGGATCCTGAGATCCTCAAATTAGAAAACACTTCCCCCAGAAAGGTCGCCCTACCCACAGGTATTCTTCCTACCACCCTGCCCTCCCCCGACCACAAGGACAAATACAACTGGGCTGTAATTACTTGATCATCATTCACAGCATACACTGACCATAAACTCCAGCATGGTAAGGGCCATCGTCCCAGTATTATGCCACCATAATGTCTGGGACATAATGTATATGTGAATGAGTGTTGCTCTGTTTTCCAAAGACTGTTAACCTGCATGAGAACAAATCAGTCCTAAGAGTAAAGATGATCTAACAATGAATATGGTTGTAGAAACTGACAGTAGTCTGTATTTTAGTAAGCAGAGCACTCAGAAGTCTGTCTCTCTTTCCTCCTCATGCCCAGCAAGTTAAATGATTTTAAACACTGAGCTCCACTTAGATTCTTCACATTTGAACAGGAACATTTTGCAATTAAAAACAGAACCACCAGTCTAAAAATCCAGAAGAGAAGATCCAACAAATATGATTGTTTAACCGGAAACAGATGCAATAAATAATACATTTATCATGATCTCCAGGGACATGAAGAAATTGTCACCCATTCCTCGACAGAACGGTGCCCACGGGCCATTGCAAAGCTCTTTTGGCCCCAGCAGTAACTACTTCCTGAACCCAACTGGTGTGAGACAGGAGATTACGGGCCTGCGGGCTCACTCCACAGATCATTGTTCAAGTGAGGAGGGAGCACAGTTCTGCCTGCCAGGCAGGCAGCTCCTGCACAGCTGAACAAATTACAGGCATGGGGTCAATTTTATTTTATCATCAGCAATTTTCCAAATATCAAATATACCTTTCATCTAGGGTTTCTCAACTCCGCCCGGGAAGTTATGAAGATAGTTTCAGTTAGTTTTCAGAGGAAGATATGCGTCTAGTGAAAAGGAAAATAGTCTGGTTCCTTCCCAGATCCTTCCCATAGCCACAGAGAAGCTAAGTCTCTGACAGCTGTACTAGAAGTCAGCCCCACGGCTACCGAATCACAGTATACCCACAACGGCTGGCAGGAGAATGCAATGGAAAATCTGCCAGCTCCCTGGCACCATTTCCACTCTATTTCCTGGCATGAGGTGCAGAGACACAATGCAGAGCAGACCCGTGGTGATGTCTGCTGAGAAATCCAGCCCAGCAGGGTCACGCCAGGCTGTGACACCGAGGAGCGGGTAGAACCCAGAACTCTCTGCTCTGAGTCAAAATAAGGCCTCGAAATGCTGTCTTTTATCATTCTTAATGTTGACTAAAAATAACAGAGGTGGTGAGTTCAGACCTCAAGTTCACCTTGGAGATTTTTCCTAATTGTACGTATCCCACAAAGTGTCTTTTTTCCAAATGGAATTGGTCATTGACATGTGGATGTGCTCCTAATAGGAAAATAAAAATATTCCCTGCCTGAAGCACTGTAATAGAGTTGTCTTTTTCCATTTCATTGTCTCAGAACATTGCATCAATCGGCTTGACACCTGGAGCAGGTCCAAAGGAGTCAGCGATATTAATTTACAATCACAATGGTGTTAACTTATCGATGGCATGTTATTATTAATTTAACTTATTTTAACAGTTTTAAATTTAATTGTATTAATATTTTTATGCTATAAATGTTCTTGGGATTCGAGCCCAGACACTTTTTAAGCTTGTGTTCCCATTTTGAAAAAAAAAAATACAGCCCCAGGAAAATGCTGAAGTGGACAAATTTGGCCCAGAAAATACCTGACCTTCCTTTCAAGAATTTTCTACTATCTAAGCTTAATATTAAATGAAAATTAAAAATTATGTTGAATTCTTCTAACATGGCACTGAACATACATACAGAAGCCCAAAATTCATTAGCTCCTGTATTTTTTTTTTTTCCAGTTTAGGAAACTATCTCTTATCAGGCATTACATTAGAAAATTAATAACATTCTTCTCCCTGCAGTATGGTATATAAAATACAAACTTTGTCTCCATGTCAAAGAAATTCTTAGCGTGTTTGAGTATACGTGCTCCAATGAGAACGAGAGGAGGCAGTAGGAAGCCAAGTTGGCCCCAAGTGACCAGGTAGAAGCCCCCCTTACACACACCCAGCCCCAGCCATGGGCCCTGCCTCTCCCTGGGACCCTGGGCAGGGTCCAGCTCCCCTGACTTTAGCCTCCTGAGTTTATGACAGGATTCTAATGGCCCTATCTCAGTTCTGGCAGCAGCCGGCTAAGTACTGACAAGACAAGGCTTGTCCCGAGCGGACAATGGGAAGTAGATAACTGTTAAAAAGTGCTTAATTCCAAACATGGAAATGAATTAGCTAAACTGCTGTGGCCATGATTTTCCCCCAGTAACGAACAGTATGAGGAAAACATTCTTTAGCAGCACAATGATGTGTACACGGTAAGTGGTTGGTTTCATTCATTTAACATGTCTTGGGGAAGTTGTGTCTAATAGTCCACATTTTTCTGATATTGTTTCCCTCTGACTGTGAATTTTCAGTGTGAAACCATGGACTGGTTTCAAATATTTGAGAACATACCAGACAGGCCACCTCCACCCAATTACCAAAAATATTATAAACACTAGCTGACTTGGAGAATCTTTGTCCCATATTTCTTTCTCCATCAACTTTATAAAATGTTGTCCATATATGAATTCACATATAAATACTCTGCTGAATGTAAGTATACTCACAAGGTCATTGTCATTTATTTATGTAGGCAGAGTCTGCTAGAATAAGAACTAAATTGCATGTACAGTTCAGGGTATCTTTGAGTGACACACCCTCTACTGAAAGTGGGCCACTCATCCAGACATCCTAGTATTTTGACATAAGCCCTGTCAGATAGAAGATTCCATGCTACCAGATACACTTCTTTTGAAAATGTCATCCAAGGTATAAATTGATTTTCTGCCTCAAATGCAGCTGCTGTTCTGAGAAACCACCTATCCTATTAAAAGTGTCCCTGCTCTACCTCCATCTACACACAAAGTGCGTGACGGTGCTGACATCTCTGTAGAATGCAAAATTCTCACTGATATATTTGTTTACCTAACAGTGATACACAATCCACTGTTTGAGATGCCAAGAATCTGGCAGTGAACAAGAATTCCAAGCTCCCTGTTTTCATGAAACTGTAAGAAAGTAGTAAATGAATAAGTTGATTTTAGGTAGTGTTTATGAAAACATAAAATAAGGCAATGTGATAAAAGGTTATTTTGTATTGGAAAGCCAAGCAAAATCTCTCCCAAGTTTCTGTATTTGAACAAGTCACACATAATTAATCCAGTAAAAAGGACACAGAGTCTATAGAAACAGACAGCCGAAGATATGATTTTTGTAAGTCTCTCTGGGTGAGTATCTGAAAACCTTCTCCATTTCAAAGTGAATGGATAGCCCCTGGGACATATTTCAGTAGCCCTATAAAGGTTCCTATTCATTCAACTTGATGACCTTTCCTGTTACGATATTTATATCAAGATTAAACCCACTACATCCACCTTTCTAAATATGACAACTCTAAATCAATGATTCTTAACACTATATGTACAGTAGAGTCACCAAAGATACTTCAAAAAAATACTCACAGTTATATTCCATTCGTATCAATCCAGTCTGCACCTTGGGAAAGAACTTGGGCATCAGCCTTTCTAACAGGTACTCAAATTATTTGAATCCTAACCCTCCCAGCATGCCTCCAACTGCTGGAATTAATAATGGAGAGGGAATTATTAGGAAGAAGTCACACATGTAAATTGCAGGCAACTACAAAAAAAAAGTAGGGACAGAGATCTTTCAAAAGTAGTAAATCTAATATCTCCAGATGGAGTGCCGCCCTGTGGAAAACTGCCTGATAGAAACAAAAACAAAACTGAAGCAGTTCAACATTTTGATAGCAGATTTACTCCCAGGTGATTTGTCATAAGATAGTTGCATCAGTGGAAAAATAAATAAATGAATTCATCCATTCATATTTTTAAAAACCGAATACCTGCTATCACCAAGCCAGACTTGGATTAGATGTAATGTGTATACTGGTGCCATTACCAGCTCATTTCAAGTTATGCAACAGAAATGACACTCATTTGAGGTTAAAGGAGCAGATGATTTGAAGCCTCACCCCTTCCTTCACATGGTAAATTAGTGAAAGGGACGGAGGTTGGCACTTGGGGGTAGAGTGAGAGGCTGGCACAAGCCGTCCTTGCACTGTCTTGCAGCTGCTTTTCCCTTCGGGCTTTACTAGTGCTTCGCTCAACCTCAGACATGACAGTGAGTTCAGGCTCTCTTAGGTCTCACTCTGAGCCGGACAGTGCCCCTCACATGACTACACGGAGAGGCTCACTGGTCACTGGGAAGAACCAAAAGTCAATCCAAGGACAAGCCTGAAACACTTCAGTTAACAGACATATTCACGGTACCTTTCCACTGCCTTCACCAAAAGCCTGTTTTTTCCTCTGTGTACCCCAGTTCTGCCGGGTTCTTAAAGTTTCACATTCCCTCTTCTCCTTTTCTCTCTAAGAACCTTCCAGAATATACAATCTGGTACTACTGACTGCTATCCAAATGGTTTTATATTTAACTAAAGTTTAAGCTCCTATGCAAAAAAGTACATCTTTTACAGTCATCCCTCAATAGCTTTTCCGTAGTTAGACTAGAATCTGGTGTGAGAACACAATGAGGACTTGAAAGTCAAGCAATAAACGGAACTGGTTTTGGAGAAGACTTCTTGCCTAAGGCTGCAGGATTGGAGCCTGGGCAGTCCTGTATTCCAAAGATAATATAGAATAGACCCAAGAGACCTGTTTCTGGATCTGCTCTAGAAGCCAGTAAAGTGACTGGAAACCGAAAACCAAATATTACATGGTCTCACTGTATGTGAAATCTCCAAAAGTGAAACCTGTAGAAGCAGACACTGAAACAGCAGTTGTCACCAGCCAGGGAGAAGGAAAAATAGGCAGATAGTAATCAAAAGTACAATGCTTTTGTCATACAGGATGAATAAATTCTGGAGATTTTAAGGTAACAAGATGGTGACTATAGCTAATAATGTTACTGTGTCCCCTGATGTTCCTGAGAGAGTAGATCTCAAGTGCTCACATGGCAGCACCCCGACAACTATGAGGTGCGCGTACATCTGCTAGCTTGATGATAGTAGTCGTCTCACAATGTGTGTGTGTGTATGTGCGCGCACACACGTGTGTACCAAAGCCTCACACTGAATACCATCAAAACATAACTTTTTGTGAATTTTACCTCAAAAATAAATTTTAGGGTGGGGGACAAATACAGAAACTTTAGTTACTTCTTTGTAAAATGGGTTTGTAGAACTGCAATAGGAATAAATATAATGTGTTTTAAACAGCCATACTGTGATGGAGTTACAGTAAATACTTCAGAAATAATAGCTATTATTTTAATGATTTGATATTGTTATTTTTAAAAATGACTTTAACCATGCAATTGCTTGCATGTATCAAACACTACAAACTATCTCACCAGTACTTATAACTTATGCTTTATATGTCTACAAAAAATACGTAAAATTAAATACATTAAATTGAAATTTAGAAGTGATACGTCACACATTTGGGAAATTCAAAATGAGATGCTAAAAAATATGGCACAGGCAAAAGAAAATTGTGTAAACTTGACTGAGTCACACTGAACATCTGGATCCAAGTGAAATGCACATTTCTGTGGGAGAGGACATCTCTTTTGTGTGTTATTATTCCAGAAATGCATTTTTCCATTCTTCTGATTGACCTAACAAAGGAGTAAAATCATTGCATGCTTTAGAAACCACAAACTTGTGATAAAAAGGAAGGAGCCCAGTTTTGAAATCAGGTTTGTGGGTTCCATTCTCACTAGAAGAAATATCTTAGCATATTTTTTTAAACAATTTAGTATCTGTAACCTCTGTGTTGATTTGTTAATACAGTAAGAATAGATAGTCCATGGCATGCTTTTAAAAAATAATATAATTTATAATACTTCCTGTGGTAATCAGTTTTCCATTACTGTAACCAATACCTGAAAAAACCAATTAAATATGAGAAAAGTTTCATTTTGGCTTCCGGTTTCAAGGGTTACAGTCCATGGGTGGTGTGCCCATTGTTTTGGGCCCATAGTCTAGCCATACACCTTGGTTGGGATTACACAGTGAAGCAAGATATTCACCTCATGACCCCAACATGAGAAGAAGCAAAGAACAGAAGCAGAGCTCCCAGTCCTGATATACCTTGCAAAGGATGCCTCCAGTGACTTCTCTTCCTTCCACTACAACCCATCTCACGACACTTCTACTGCTTCTTAATAGTGCCATGGGCTGGGAACCATGCCTTCCACACACAAGCTTTTGGTGGGACAGTCAAGATCCAAACTACATCACTTATTAATAATACCTTGTCTTTGAGACCAGCCAGAAGTTCAGCAACTAACCAAAAAAAAAAAAAATCAGACAATACTGAACTGATTGTTTGTATTTCATATAAACAAAGATTATGAAAGAAAGAAAAGCTGAAGTCAGGAAATGCAATCTAAGAGAGAGAGAGAGAGAGAGAGAGAGAGTTACTACATGAGACTGCAGTATACTAAAAGAAGAGCAAAGATCTACAGTTTGGGGGTTGGTGGTGTCTAGGTCTATGAAAGAGTCAGTAAGGTACCAGCTTCAATTCCAAGCTCCAATAAATAAATAAAGTGGCATAAGACTGCGTAGAGTTCACTGTGGAACTGTATTCTACACTGAGCAATTCCCCACAGAGCCTGATCGCTAAGCCCCCAAGGCCTTCCTTTATAGGCCGGCTCAATAGAGCCCTAACCCACCTCTGCGGTCTTGCTGGGAAATCGCTCCCCACTGGAGCACACGCTGTTCCCAAACACATGCAACAGCTTCCTTCTGTTTGCCCGTGGTCCTTATCTCACCATGAGGCTGCTCTAGAATTTTCTAATAAACCCCACCTATTTGTCACTATTCATCCTAAACACCACTTTTTTCCATGATGCTTTTCTTAACTCTTTGAACAGTGTTCATTTTCCACCTTTGAACCTTGATTTGATTTTGTTTGTTCCCTCTGTAGCAGTTGGAGAATCCACTTACTATCTTTTTTGCTCCTAAATTGAAGATTTTAAGCTACTTAACCTTATCTCACCCCCAACAACTTGCGCACAACAGAAACTTCTCAAATACTGAATTCACCAATAGTATCTGATTAAGATAATTGTTAATTACTCATCTTAATCTTGATCATTTTAAAAAAAACAACTCGTGGATTTTGAGTGGAGGAGCCCCATTCATTCCAATGTCTTTGTTTCTTCCTAAACACGTCACAGTGAACATCTATTTTAATCTTGTAATTTCTGCTTTACTGTCCTCTCCTAGTGGGTTGAGTATGCTTAACCTAAAATGTAGGCTCAACAGGATGCTAAAATAGAGGTCATAAACCATAACTCTCCACCCAATTGGAACCAGAAAAATAAATAAATAAATAAATAAATAAATAAAACACATGGACAGAACAGCCAAGGTGATCATAGCCCTTGGCCCCGGTTCTGGTTAAAACCAGATTGAAGACCATGCACAATGCGATTACAAGCAGCACTCGTACCCCTCAGTGCCTCCCTAACAGTGGTATCAAATGTTCAACACACCATGGTGATGGTGCTAAAATCTGTATCTAAGCAGAGTGCGGAACACATCTTCCACAAACTGTGAACTAACGCTAGCTCCACTCTGAGCCTGCCCCTTGCTCTTGCCCTCACAAGTCCCTCTGCTCTGAATAGCCCAAGATCACACAAGTGAACAATCTTTTGTTCTAGGAAAGCTTGGGAACTTCAGGCACTGACACTTCTCAGATTCTTAACCCATGCAAGTCCATGAGGTTCCTTTCTGGTGGACTCTGAGCCCATCTCAGAGTTTCTGAGGGCCAATGATCTGAGACAAAGACTCCAAAGCCATTGCATGCCATACACTGGGTGCACCTGGAGGACACCTGAAAGGCACCAGTAGGGTCACGTGGCAAGCTACAAGTCTTTAGAAAAAGACATAGAATAGGACCTCATTTCTTCAACGTTTCCCAACAGACTTTCAGTGCCTAAGAGAAGAATTTTTTGAGTAGGTGATCCATGAAACAGAAAGCTGTCTTGATGTCAAACTGTTCTCTCCAAAAAAGGGCAGGGCCAGAATAATCCAAGCACAGCTAGAGAGAGATAACCGATTTCCTTGCAAGAAATGGAGAGGGAAGACCAGCCTTCTCTCGCTGTATACTGGACTTAAAGTCTTCTATCAGAGGAAATAGTGGACAGACTGATAAATATTTTTCACCCCCTGGTAGCATTTCATTTTACATACAAGCAATTTTTATCACTATTGTGCCTTAATCTCCCACTCCTTACAAACTGATTTCAGAACAATCACACCTTAGAAACAGCAGTGTTGAAATAAACATCTTATTTCTGGCAGCAATAAAGTTAGGCTGTAATATAATGTTCTTTTCATTTTCCTTCTCTATTTCTCCTTTTAGATTATAGATTATGGAAGGATTTTATGTAGCAGTTGGTGACAAAATATATTTCTTATTAATGTGTAATATTTGCTACATTAATAATTTTATGGCTTTAATTATTGATGCAAACTTAATTGTGCCCCATGTCCTTTTTTGTTGCAGCTCAATAAAAACTATATATTTCTTTAATTAGGCTCCATTTGAAGACTGGAAAACAAAACAGAGTACTTTCTTCCTAATTCACCTACACACAGCCAGGAAAGAAATGGAATTAGTGTCTTAAATGCGATTTAGCGAGGACAAAAGCTACCTAACTGTCCTGAAAGTGTGACTTTCTTCACACATTTAACCTTTGCCGGAGGCCAGAGCCATCAGCAGAGTGAAACCTACAGGGGCAGCAGGGGCAGGCTTTTTCCCCAGGCTCTTGGGAGGAATTTCATTGATTTCATGAGAGATAGAAAGAAAATTGGGGTCACCTAAATGGTTATCATACAGTCTACCCCCTTTATATTTTCTGCATTACTCAAAATGCAATCTTGGTTTTCCCTGGTTGATTTCAGCATTTTGTTGTGGTACCTGCTCCATTTCCAGTCTCTAGCAGTGTTATAACCACTTTATTCTGTGTTCAAGTGTTTCAAAAGCACCTTAGAGAAGGGGTAGATGGAAAGAAACTCATATTTGTTAAGTATCTGGCCTGGGTTATTGTAGGTGCTTCCGATCAATTATTTCTTTAGCCTCTGGGAGTCACAATCACAAAAGCCAACAAGAAAGAGCCAAAAAGGAGATAGAGTATCATGCTTGGAGGAGGGAGGCATTGTCTGAGCTCTGTGTTTCATTTTCCACTTTTTGACAGGGAAATAGGCACAGAGAAGATGGGTTGACACCTTAGGAACAGCACAAAAGTAAGTGCAGCATCATGATACAGGGCCTGGACTTGGATCTCGGGGTTCAGTAGAAGTGGGTGGCAAAGCCCAGCTCGCCCAATCTCCCAGGATCATTCTCCACCCCTGCACTTTGCTGCCATGGGACCCCACAAGCTTGGTGTTGACTGATCTTCTAAATTTCTTTTAAAAAAAATTGGGGTTTGTGTGACCCTTTCCAGTTTTTAAATGTGTTCTCAAATGTCCATAAAACAAAGCAATAAACAGTCACAGATGGATCTGGCCCATGGGCCACCAATCTGATCACTCCTAGAAGATCTGTGACAGAGATACCTGACCGTCAGCCACCAGAGGCTTCTGCCAGGAACATAAGGATAATCACCAGGGACTGATCATTAGGAGGCAAAGAGAATATTCATTACTTTGGAAAAAATTCTAGGCATGATTTATGGTTTTGTGTTTCTTTTTTGTTTGTTTTGCTTATTTGTTTGTTTGTGTTGGTCTTTCTGAGACAGGGTCTCACTATGCAGTTCAAGCTGGCCTTCAGGCTACTTGTAGCCCAGACTGATTTCAAACTTGCAAAGATCTTCCTGCATCAGCCTGCTGAGAGCTGGGATTACAGTTGTGCACCACCATGCCCAGCTTGATTTGTGTTTTTTAAAAATTATTTTAGGCTGCAGGGATTATAGCTGAGTGGCACAGTGCCTGCCTGGCAAGCTCCAGGTCATGAGGTTTGATTCCTGGTACCGAAATAAATAAATAAATAAATATAAAAATTACTATAACAGCCATATAGGTTTACTAAAGGTATTTTTTAAATACTAAGAATGAAAACCAAAAAAAGAAGTGTTACATTTCTGTCAAAGATTTTTGAATCACCTTAGTATTTGATCATATTTTAATTGGTGAAATCGTAAAGCATATACAATTCGGCACAGTTGTTTTTCATTTAACTTATTCTACTAAATCATGAAATGCAATTGACTGTTTCACTGGACATTTTTTTAAATAGCTATGTAACATGTTATTGAGGCATTTTATATTACTTTACTAAATCAACCTAATTTTGGTTTTCATTGGGGGAAATAGAAGTGTTGCGTAAAATATTGCAAAGAAAAGTTTGCATTAAGTGATGCACTTTTGCATAAAATATTTTTCATATATTAAATTACTTGTGTAGATTTTTAAAAATATAATGTACCCCTAATATGCACATTTTAAGCCTATTAAGATAGGATGTCAAAATTTTTAAAATATTACTAATATATACTGTGCTATATCAGTTTATGGGTGCTACTGCACCCTTATAAATCTGTAAAGTCTCAAAGTCAAGTGGATTTTGATAACGGTTCTCATATCATAGGCATAAAAAGGGTGAAATCATTTTTCAAAAATGTTAATTATAAATAGTGGTAACCTATTTGATTGCTTACCTTTAATGTTAAAATATTATTTTTGATAATTTAATAAAGATTCTATGATTCATCTCAATCTATGAATGGGTGGATAAGGGTAAAAATGTAGATGAAGAATTAGCTTTCAACACAATGAAATAACAGTAAATATTGAATAAGACATAAAATATATTGCTATATATGCATGTGACTTTGATGAGAGAAAAAAGACATGACAAAGACAGAGATCAATTTGTACACTGGATTTTAGCTAGTTGAAGTCCTTAGTCTAACACTGTTTATGATTAGATCTTCAAACATGCAATAATATTGTCCACAAAAATTACCATTCTCATCTATATTTATTTTTGCTTAATGGATGAATGTAATAGCCAAAAATAATACAAATAGGATAAACTCAAATCATTTGTATGAAAAGAGATGCACCTGGAGACCATGATGTTAAATGAAATGAATCAGACACACACACTGAACTGTCACATACTTTCTCTTCAATAAGAAACCCAAAGTTCAAATGAAGAGCCAAACAATAGATAATAACAAGTAGTGAGATAGATTTTTCTCAAATGGGAAGGGGACCAAAAGATGGAGGGAAGGGAGGGGAGGGGAGAGGAAAGGAAGAGGAAGAGGAAGAAAAGGGAATCAAGATGTGTCAAGTACACGCATCAACTCCCTTCAAGGAATGCTTCATTAGTGGCTGCTTATTTCCTGCACCTGCTTTTGACCTCTTCACACTGTCTTACCACATTATCTGATGGGGTGAGAGCCATCTACATTCAGTGCCAGTCGCTATTTAAAAACTTCAGTGTTGGAGCCTTTTGTTCTTGCTCTTTGATAAGTATAATAAATAGTTGTCAAGAATGAAATTTGCACAAAAGCTGGCTGTGTAAGATCAATAACAGGTACAGGCTTTGCAATAGTAGCATAAGGTGATTCTTAAAATCCCAAATTCATCATTAGTGCACTATATTCAAAGGGCCTTAACTCTTCATATGCATGAAATTTCAAACTTCAAAGCATTTTTGAAGATGACAGTCATCTGGAGGCCCCATTTTTATTCCAAGGAAAATGCCTTTTACCAAGAAGTTAAAATTTCCCATAAAATGTAAAGGGACTAAAGAAAATAAAGGTAATAAAAAGCACTATTATTCTCATAAGCTGTAGAATTAGGAAGCTCTTTGAACATTTACTTGGGCAACTGAAAGGTAAGCTCAGTCTCACCACACAAAAGGAGAAAAAACACTGCTTTGAGAAAAATTTCAGGGGTTCCTTTTCAGTTTGTTTACTTCTTTGCCTGCTAAAATATTTCATGCCATTTTAAAGACAAAATATTACAAGAAATATTTATGTTTGGAGAAGAAATCCATCTATAGGAATGCATATTTAACTTTAAGAACAGGCAAATATTTCCACAAACAAAATCAGTGGTTTTCCAAAGTACTTTAAAAAAGTAAAGAAACAAATCAATTCTGGTAATTTTGTTGCTTGAAAACTGAAGAGGGAAGAAGTCAAGATGGCCGATCAGTGAGCAACAAAATATAAAGCCTCCCAGAAGAAACAACTCATTTGCCAGAATAAAACACCCTGGAGAGACCCAGACAGAGGGCGATGGATCCTCTTGACCCAGGAAGAAATTAAAACGTAAAAAAGCTTGTCAAATATGTTGGGACTACATCTGAAACAGCTAAAAATTACAGGGCACAGCATTGTTGTTCGCGGCGACCCACCAAGTTTGCAACAGCCTGAATCTGCGCCAGCTGGCAGAGCTGCTCAAACTCATTCCCACCACCACTCACAGGAAGCACAGCAGTGCTGAAGTCGGGGATTGGTGAGCCCATCAGAGAGCGGAGCCGGCAAAGGAACCTTCATTAATCCATGGTCAGTGCTGGGAGTGAGACCCCCACACACAGGAAGGGCGCAACCAAATGGGCGACATGTTGGAATTGGGCAGGAGGAGCCTGAAATGGGAGCTACAGTGACTTCAGCTGGTTCCTCCCTCCTCAGAGCAGATTCGTAGGATTTGCTTGGACTGGACCACGCCCCTGGCGGGGACCCAACAAGCCATCCCAAATCCATTCCCTGCCACCTAGCAAGCACTAACTGGGTGAAGGTCCCTGAAGTTTGGCTGGCCCAGTGGGGAGGGGCAGGCATACGCAGCTGCTGCTTAAAGCTCAGTGACAAGAGCAGGCAGGAGAGGGTGGAAGTCCCTCACCAGTGTGCTTTAGAGGAAATGTGGCCAACAGGGAAGGGGGCTGGGACCTACACTGTAACCCATGTGGAGGAAGCCAGGACCATGACAGGAGAGAGAGGCAAGAGGAGGCCCTGAGCCCAGAACCCTGAGAGCCCTGATCCAGGAGAGGGAAAAACAAGTGAGACTGAGGGTGGCAAACACGCAACAGCAAACATGGCTTCAATGGACATTAAGAGATATCTTCAGGACCTTGTAGATGAGCTCAAGACTGAAATATTAAATCAGGGAAAGCAAGATATGAGTAGAGTAATAAAAGAAATGCTCTCAGGAAGCATCTCTCAGGAAGATACAGATGGAAGAAGGGAGGAACACAAAAAAAGGAGAGAAACGTTTGAGAAAGAATATAAAGAAAATATAGAATACATGAAGCAGATTCAAAGACACTATCAGGAAATTAAAAACTCCATTGAAAGCTGGCAAAATGCCTTAAAAGAAACTAGGGATAGACTATCAAAACTTGAAGACAAGTTTGCAATGTGTGATCATGAAAGGAAAGATCTCTTAAAAATAACAAGGAAACAGGCAGTAACAATACAAAGGCTAGAAGAAGACAACAGAATCTATAATTTAAGTATAAGAAATGTGAACAAAGAAGCAGGAATACATATAGGCAAATTGCAAAGGCTATTCACAGAAATAATTAAGGAAAACTTTCCAAGCATGGGAAAAGAAAATGACATTCAGTTATGTGAGGCATACAGAACTCCAGCCACCTACAACCAAGACAGATCTACACCTAGACATATAATAATCAAGATACAAGAAATTCAATATAAAAACAAAATATTAAAAGCCACCAGAGAAAAGAAACAGATTACCTATAAAGGTAAGCCCATTAGAATCACGGCTGACTTCTCAGCACAGACCATCAGCTCAAGAAGAGCTTGGAGTGAAATATTCCAAGCCCTGAAAGAAAATAACCTCCAGCCCAGATTGATGTACCCTGCAAAACTATCACTAGAAATTAATGGAGAAACAAGATGCTTCCTTGACAAAGAGGAACTGGAGGAGTTTGTGACCATCAATCCAACCCTACAGAGAATAATGAAGGACATTCTAGAGAGAGAGAAAAAATAGGATTTTAGGGACAGTGGCAGAAAGGCCTCAATAAGTGGGGCAGGCAGTAGAATGAAGGAGAAAACTAGACAAACAGGCAGAAAAGTAGCATAGCAGAAATGAGGCAGAGAAGGATGGCTAGAATCTCTAACATAGATGGCCTTGATATACTATATTGTTAATAGTGCACCAGGATTTAAAACCCACATTACTCACACTACTCTGCTTAGATGTATTATATTCTGTTCCAGTCATTCTACCCATACTAGACTTGAGGGCACAGGCAGTAATCCCCAAAATAATAGGATATAGTATGGCAATCATCCTTAATTTCCTATTAAGTTAATCTAAAGCTCTGTATAACCTACACTGTTTTACCATGACTGATCATAATCGAATCTGGTTTGTTAGATTGCTGTTTTGTATTGATAGATTTTATTCAAAGCTGTTATGATTGATAGTATCAATCTGGGAGTAGAGACAACTGCACTTAAGATGACAAGATTCACTGGAATATCCACTCTGGTTTGATTATTACCTGCCTTTGAAGTTTTATACTGTCTACAATGTTTTATTTTTATTAATATTGTTATATACTGCTATATTCAATTATACTGCTATATTCATTTATGCCTGATGATATAGACAATTCTATTGAAGATAATAAGAAACAACACAGCAATCATTATAGATCCCCTTGTACTGTGGTTTTATATGATTTTTTGGTTTCATGTTTTTTTTTTTTGTCTTGCTAAGTTTTGTTTTTCCCACCAATACAGAAAGGATAGAAATACACGTAAAAGTTCATGCATGCATAGCTGTTTACACTTTCACTGTTTGAACATCTACTTTGTATGCTTTAATTTTGTAACTTAAACAACTATTTCTAAGAGGACAATATGTAATTTATCAACTAGTGATTTCTTATTGTTTATCTTTTTTTTGAAATTCTGTATTATCGCTACCCTTTATATGCTTTTTTTAAGTGTAATTTTCACGGTTTTGAGTTTAAAAAAAGACAACAAGACTTTTCTCATTTTATAACTTGAATCCAGAGTACAGTGTGCTCTGATGGAAAACAGAGCTACCAGTTAGAAATTGAAACAGTCAGCGCCAGGATACAGGTAAGACAGTGTAAGGGACTCACAGTATCACTTCCAAAGTTTGCAGAGCCTGCCTTCTAAGGCAGGATGAGGTACTCATGGAAGAATGTCCTTTTATATTGTTTTAGTTCATTATAAGCAAGACTATATCAATTCCAAAGTTTAACTTTGTACTTCTACAAACATTTCATTTTCCCTGGTAATGTAGCAATAAGGTACTGCCAGCCAATCAATAAATTCATACATTGCCTAAATTTGTCTTTTCGCCGCCTGATAATTTTTCAACTTACCTCTGTTTCTAAATGCTTGATGCCCAGATTCTTGTTGGAGAGAATTTTATTTGCACAGTACACCAAGATCCAGGGATTAGTAACCTGGGAAACTGAGCAATTGTTTCAATATTTTCCTGAGTGGATTTCAGAGGGTGGGGTCCTACAACTGCAATCACAGAAATTTGAAGAGGATCTGGAGCCGAATGTTGAGACCGCTCAGAAATCAGTGCTGTCTGTTCCTGTTCAGAATACTGCATCTCGGGGTAGACACAGCCTCTGAGGAGCTCTTGCCAATTTCTGGCTTTATGGGTATTTTAAATATGCCTGCTCTCCACCACGGTGACCAATCACAGTTCCTTGTTTCAAAATGCTCATTTTTCACAATTACAGATTCCAAAATTATGCAGTAACTTTTAATCACCATATCCTTTTAATTTGGTAATAATTCTTTTTGAAAATCTCATGTAATCCATGGTGAACCTTAAGGGAAAGGTCCATAATACAGGAATGGATGTGCACCCATGTTTATAAAGTGGCACAGCTGGTAACAGCTAAACCTTGGAAGCAATCCAAATGACCATCAATAAGTTAATGTATAAAAAAGATATGTTTTTTTTTAATGTAATGGAGTATTACTCAGCCATAAAGATAAAATTGAGACATTTATAGCTACATGTGTGCATCTTGAGACCATAATCACAAGTGAAATAAATCAGACACACGTAAAAACATCGCATTATTATCTCTGTGGTTTGAGGAACTGAAAATGCAAATGAGAACAAAAATGTACAATAGGTATTGTAAAACAGGAAAAACTGTTCAAAATGCAAATGAAAATAGGGGAGGGGTTGGGGAAGGAAGGAAGAAAGAAAAAATGAGAAAAAGGATTAAAAGAAAACTGAGTTTTGTGGACAGGTAGGAGGATTTGAAAAGAGGGAATGGGAATAGGAGAAAACACAAAAAAGGAATCAAGATATATTACACACAGATACACATTGCTTATAATCAAAGTGGTTATTGTGTGTACCTAAATTGTATCACAAAAAACCTTAAATTTAAAAAAGATAGAACATGCAAAATATCTCAATTAATAAATACAAGGCCAAATGTATGAAGAAAAAAAGCCATCTTTTATTGGTCCCTTACATTGGTTCTTAGACACTATTGATTGAGGTCTTGTTTATTATAAAACCTAAGCAAAGAGGAAAAACACAACAAGAAAAAAATATACTGTACTAATAACTTTAGCTGTTAGACACTGGATCTATGCTTAAAATCATGTGGAATGCTTCTCTGGACTAAATTTAGTACCTTATGGGGGAGAAAATTTACTTGTTATTTAGAACGATGTACACGTGCACACATGTGTGTTTCAGGTAATTCAAAGCACATTACAGACCTTAAGATCATATCTACCATGTAACTATCTCTGTTTTCATGAGAGATAAATTATCACATGTGGCTAAGGATGGTGAGGGCCAGTGGAATCTTTTTCATTGAAAAGTTGTTATTTAACTTGCTTTGACTCTTTCAGGAGAGGCCTCTAGACTGAATTTTTTTCTTAACATGTGAATCAGTCGAAGGTTCTAACTGGTGCTGTCATTTGAATATTTTGGCACTAGAGATTTAAAGGTTCTCTAGAACATCTGGGTCATTTTACAGACAACGAAAATGAAATCCGAAAGAGCAGTCATTTGCATTGTCCAAAGTTGCCTGGCTAATTAGTGACAGGATCGCTTACTCTGGTGACCATGCCAAGCTGTCTTCACTAGAGAAGAAATTCCCTTCTTCCAAAGCAGGAGAAAGAGGGCTTCTGGGCAGCTTTTCCACAATCTACAGACTGAGCACAGGTCTCAGAGGAGTTCTGAGGAAACGGCTCATTCTTATGATGCTTCACCTCGCTCTCTGTCCTCCTCTAGCTATTTTGCATAGATATAAGCAAATTTGATAAAATTTGGTATTAAAAATAGTATTTTAAACAATCAAAGAATTAATCTGTGAGACTATATGATTAGATTTGGAAGCACACTATGTAATTCTTTCATTATTTTTATTTTCTTGGGAGATGAAGATGATAATGCCTGGGAAATTAAAATGACCCATTGGGTGCTGATCCATGCTGCCAGGACTGAAAGACCAATGTCGAAGCCTCTGTAGGCTGTTGTCTCACAACACAGCACAGCTTCTTCATGAACTGGGTCTAGGAAATGTAAAGACTGGAGGTCACATAACTGAAGACAGCATTCCAAAGAGCTATTTCTCAAACAAGGTGATAACTTGGGAGATTTGTATCCTCAGAACTAATTCTTTCCCTTTGCCCCTCCCAATGGTCTATGGCCTCTCTTATCAGTGTGTGGTTTTTGCTCTATCAAAATACAGGAGTTTGGGGTGGCAAAGAGAGGGGAAGATGGGGAAAAGCTGGGGCATAAAAATGATCAAGACGTGATACGTACATGCAGCCACTCTCCAGGATCAATATAATTATTACTTACTGCAAACACACACTAATAAAAGAAAATGCTGTTAAGAAGTTTTACAAGCTATGTTGTCATTATTCTTTATATTAGTTGTATTTGCTATGTATTAGCATTTTCAATTTAAAGATGTGGAAAATGTAGGCAACATGTGCAGAACAAGTTATGCCTCCACATCAAAACAGTTTATAAGTGGCCAGGAAAGATTCAGTCCCACTACTGTCGAGCAAATTTTTTAAACCTGTCTAGTTCAGCACAATATGTAGAAGGTCACATGTGCCTAATGAATGCAGTCTTTTTGAAAATTAAGCAGAAAGGAAAAGAGAAAACAAGATGGAGGATAGACGATAGAGAAGAAAAGAAGAATCCCTTCGAGAAAAATAATTAAAGTAGCAAATCAGATACAGAAGCAATGACTACCTTTTTTTCAATTTAAAAGAAAAAAGACACATAACAGAAAAAAAAGAGACAAACAAACAACAACAAATCCAAAACAATAATAGTATAGGCTTTCAAAACAAAGGCATAGAAATTTAACAATGGTTCTTGTACTGTGTACTGTTATCTTCAAAAGGGTTGCTTAGATTACCAGATACAGACATGCAAAATTGATCTCATCACATGAGTATTAACTGTTCCTTTCCAAGAACTAATAGAATGAGTATATTCATCTTAGCTATCATATGTGTGCATGTGTGTATTCAAATTTGTGGGGTTTTTTTCCTTTTCCCTTCCTTCTTTCCTCTTTTCAACTATCCCAGTCACTTTTCCCCTTTGAGCAGTTTCTTACCCTTACACAGTATTTATTGTAGATTTTGGACCTTATTTGAGCTCTCAGTTCCTCACACTGAGGAGCCAATACAACATTTACACCTGTGATTTATTTCAATTATGAGCATGGTCTCAAATCACATCCATTTACCTATAAAAGCCTGGATGCACTCTTTCTTCATAGCTGAGAGTACTCCGAGCAATGACCACCTTATGACCACACAATGTAAAATGTAAAGCAAGCACTGATTAAAACAGACATATATGATAATAAAGAAGTATGTTTTATGTGCACACATGCATTCTTTACACCATCTTTACACTTAAAGATTTAATGTAAAGGTAAATATTATGTCGGTTGCAAGGAAAAACAAGAAGTTATGTTTAATTTTGATGATTATACAATTATTTAGAAAACAATACAAAGGAAAAAGATAAAATTTCTTCAATATTCCTTAAATACCATAGCTGTAATAGGTAGATCAAGAAACAAATAGGAAATTGCATTGAAAATGCTTTTAAACTTTTTCTAGAAAGAGTAATCATTACATGCCAGTGAACTCTAAAAAGGGAAAAGATTAAACATTCAAATGTTGCAAACATTGACCAAAATGCATTGACCAAATTGTAAACTGTTTATAGGTAGACAGTATTTTTGTTTCAGAATTCTCTCATGTTCTTTGTATCTTTCCATGTAAGCGCAATGCTACACACTATTTTCTCCAGAAAAACAAAAGTTACCACTTGATCACTAGATTCCCCTCAGGGAGAAAACTAATGGACAAACTCTGTGAGGTACCAGGGCTGAAAAATTATACCTTGTTGTTAGTAACCTAGAGCCCGAGAGGACCTAGGGGTACTTAAGAGAGGGCAGAGAGAAAGCTGATGAAAAGACAGTAGTTCTGAAGGCTGAGAAAATGCCAGCGGCTGGTACAGGTCAGAGACTGGGGAGAGGAGAGAGAAGCCTCATGCACCAGTGAGTCACAGTCACCGTGGAGCCTTTAGAGAATTAAAGCAGGCAGTCACCACAGCCTCCTCCTGCCCAGGAGGGTAAGGTGGCACTCTAGACCCCAAGCCAGGGGGCAGCCATGGTGCAGGCCACTTCAAATACCTGCGGTCAACTTCAGTTCTTCTTCCGCCTCCACGAATTTACACCCAAACTCGATCCTTAGACATTTTTTTTTTTACATTTTTAAAATTGTATTTAAACAGAAAAAAGGGTAGCAACAATACAGAATTCTAAAAGAAAGAAAGAAAAGGGAGAATGAGAAAAAGCCCCACTAAGAAATCAGTAATTTATAAATTACGTACTGTCATCCTGGATGTAGTTGTTCAAGTTACAAAGTTAAAGGGTACATAGTAAATATTCAAACAGTCAGACTACAAACAGTTCTGCTCAAAGATCCAACAAAGATTCAGCAATATGGTCATCTATTTTACACGCTCAATCATACATGCAATTATATCCCTTAGAACACTTTCTTTTCCTCTTTTTTACAGTAGCAATTACACATTTTGTTTTTATTACTCTTATAGTTCTTATTTACTTTTTACACTAGAGACACAATATGATATTTATAAATATGATTCTTATTTATTTCACTAATGAGGATAGTCTCAAGTTGTCTCTATTTTCCTATGAATGCCTCAAGATCCTTAGACATTTTAACCATTCATTTGTTGGGATAAAAGTGGGGACTTCCAGAATTCTAAGAAGACAAATTCACATTTTAAGAGAAAATTATATTTCAAAGAAAAAAACTTCAAAATACTATCCTGCACTTTCCTTTTAAAGTCTCCAGTAACTTATTTCAACAATAGCTTTTCAACTGATCTCAGCTGGATGTTTTGTTTAGCTCAAAAGAGAAACAGCTATGATATGTCCTCTTCTAATAAAGTCAAGAAGCTGTTGCTATTGGCCAAAATGTGACTATTTCATGGTAGTTTAATTTGTCCTTTATTACAGTATGAAGATGAAGTCCCACAAAATTTCTAATTTTCTTGATTTCTTCCACCCTGTTTCATAACTGAATGGAGGTGAAGGGTGCAAATGCTCTTCAGTATTTCCAAATCAGCTCACTTTTGTGTCTGCCGCACTCAACCAACAAATGGGGTTGTTCCACTGGTTTAAATAAGCTGGACAAGGTACAAGAAAATCTAACTTCCACATTAGAATCCACACGTGCTTATGCTAGAATGAAAACCCATCTGAGAATCAATGAAGCACACGGAGAGGGCCTAATTAAATCCCTATGCCATTTCCGTTACAACTGTCAAATTGAAATTGTAATTGTGTATTCGTTCACCCCCCAATGGTGTCGTGGTAATTTTAGAAGTAGGAATATTTAAGCAATAAGATCCAACAGAGTGTGTTTTGCTTGGCTATCAACAACAGAAGATAGTTCTTAGATAAGCAGCCGGTAGACTGAAAATAAGCTCTTTCCTAAATAATGGGTGAATCACAAGGCCTTCTGCAAGTATACACCCACATTAGTGATAAAAGATCAAAATTCTGTTTTGGAAATGAGAATCCCGTGATAGTCATAGTTACAAATTGTACCACAAAATTATCCTTAATTAATGAAAATAATATGAGGCTTCGGGACATTAATCAAAGTGAAGACACATTCAACCAACTAAAAATCAAACTTTCAAGATGTCTGGCTTTTGAAGTTCCCATAAAGTTTTTTCTGTCTGTACTCCTTTGACATTCGAAATTTCTGGCCATGGTTGTCAGGTTCCGAGGCAGAAACAGCATAACGCCTGGGCAGAGGAAAACTGCTCAGTTCATGGCTAGCAGGAAGCAGAGAGTGAAGGCAGCGGAAGGGAAAGCAGAGAGTTACCCTTCGGTCATGCCCCCTAGTGACCAGTCTCTGATGGGCCCCACCTAAGAGCACCTATAGCTGCGTTATAAACTCAACAGTGGACTAATCACTGATGAGTAGGGTGCCTCCAAGATCAGGTCATCTTTAAAAACCCCAATTTCTGAATACCTGAGGCTTTGGGACATTCTGGTTTTAGAACATTCTGGTTCTGAACTATGTAACATACCTTCTGCCTCTCGATAACAATACAGCCATGTATTCATATCAAAGATGAGTCTGTCTGGATCATGGATTGCAATATCTGTGTGTCTTTAATTTTAATATAAAAAATATAACTAAGACTCACAATTACATGAGGTTTAAATAATAAATAAGGGAAAAAGTAATCAAACTATACATTGGCTTCTTGTGGACACATTCTGAACTAAGAAATCAAAAGGGCCTTTCCAGTTCTTAACAGAAATATTTCGTGTTTTGTTATCTGGGTTATCACGTAGTTTACTTCATCTAAAGACAATTCCAAAATACCTCTGGAGATTAAATTATGAAGCTATTTTTTTTTTTTTGTTCCACTGGCTGACTGGAAGATTTGGCAAAGCCAAGTAAAGAAGGCTAACACGGTAGCGTCCAAACACATATATAATCCTTTTTTTTTTCCCAGTTAGCATTTTATACACGCCTCCCCTCCGCTGTACTCAGCTGCAAACAGAAGCACGTCTGCAAGGGTCCTGCCGACCTGGCCCACGCAGGAAAGGTGGCCCTGGTGGGGCAGCCGCAGAGCACAGCCGGAAGGGGGAGCCGGCTTTGCCCCCGCGTTGTGTGCTTCATGCCGCTCTGCTCCGCACACACGAGCCTCTTGGGCAGCTCTGCTCAGCCAAGCTGGGCCACCTTCCAAGGTCACAGTGTGAAGGCGGCAACTCCGGGAAAATTAAGGGAGGTCCCATTGTTCTATGCCTCTAGGATGTCCTTCAGGGGACAAGACAAGTGATGTCGAAAGTGAAAAACAATGAAGTAAGATTAACATCACCTCTACACAAAGAACTTTAGAAAGTAGAGTACAACTAGAATTCTCCCAGAAGATGGAAATCTTGGGTAAGGCAAGATCATTCTGCCCAGTTTCTTCTTCACATTGCTTAATCCGATACAATGTTCCATGCCTGGGAGCTGAGGAAGGTGGTGGATGCCTAAAATTGTGGAAGGTGTCGCTGCTTTGATCAGACAGTTACACCCTTTTGGATCCTTCTCGGAGTGTAAAGGCGCTCACACCATCAGTCTATAGAAGCATGTACCAAGGCACACATCCCATGTGCAGAAATGGAGTGAGAGTTTTTAAAGACAAGTTGAGGAAAAATAAAGCCCATATGTGATCGGCAAGAATTGAAAACCATCATAGGCGAATCCATAATTTGAATCTCTGCCCAATAAGTCAGATCTCCAATGTCTGAGTCTCTCATGGGTGCACTTAGGACGCACAAAATGTTGTAATAAATTCACAATATTACAATATTGCAAAAAAGGAGCAGAAAGCTTAAATGTCATGGGATTTGACAAATGAAGGTCAGCTTGAATTACAAGGGAGTGCACTTTGGGCTCTGGTTTCACCTGAACCTATTTGCCCACTTCACACAGCCCCTGGCTTTTAAAAAGCACATATTCTCACAGTTCACATGTAGGGATGAATTTCTAACACTTCAGCAGAAGAAAAAATCACACAACTATAGATTTTTGACGATTCACTTGTTAGTATATTTATGGGCTCAAATTAATTAAGCATTATCCAGTAGCCTTCCTCAGAGATGTCGAAAATGTTATCTTAAATTAAAACAATTATCTAATAGCTTTTTAATCCAAAAATGTTTTCAGAGTTTCACTATAATAAAATTTTATTGCTGAGTTATAGTTTGACATGCTTATATTTTGTAAAGGACCCATTTAAATAGGTTTCAAAGAGTATCTTTTGCTTGCAACATTACAGGGTGTGTTTTTTTTCACTTTTGCTGGAATTTTACATGTAATATAAACCATAAATATCTACATTGAAAGATATTTCTCTTTAAAAAACTTTGCTGATATCTATCAAATTTTAGAGCACTTAGATGATATATTCTTTTATGCATCCAAAATTAAAATGCCACAAGTGCTAAGCATTAACATCTTAAAATAGGTGCTTCTACTATAGTATAAGCAGATTAATAATGAAAAATAATTATCTGTTTAATTGATCTTAAGCCAGATAGGAAAAAATATAGAAGACATGTGGGTCTAGGCGTTTAAGATTAGATACCAGCTGACTTACCTTGAAAGAGAAAACTAACAAAAACTTATCTCTGCTGTTTTAATTAAGGATGTGGTATCATGAAATATTACAATATTATTTACTATTATTTTCTGCTGGTGGAAAAATACTTGCTTCTAACCCATTAACTGATCCTGTCAGTGCCCACATAATAAAGAGCAAATTTTCATTATCAAGTGACTTTCTAAGTGGTTTATCTCAACTAAATTTTATACACATAATGATGATTACATATAGCAAAAATGATCCAAATTAGCCTAGTAACAATTTTGCTGGAAGTCAAAATGTTTGAAGCTCCTCTACTAAATGTGGCTTTTATCATGCCTGTGTAGCCCTGGTCACAAAGCGTTCTGTGATCTCAAATGTGGCCTACATGAAAAGTGAAGTCAAATGAAATTCAGCAAACCCAAGGCTAAGAAAATTAACCTAGCAGTGGATCCCACTTTCAAGAGACCAAAATGTGATGTTGAACAGAACATTACAGACTGGCAGGATTCTGACTGGCATTTAAACACAGCCAGATCAAAAGATGTGGCCATGGCTGGGAATAGAGAAGGAGCTCGCTCATTCATATGTGAGTACTAGGCTATCCTTGCTTACGGACATACACATATATTCACACACACACTAGCACACTTTAGTATAGTCTGAATGATTTCCCATATCCAGTGGTTCAAGTATCACCCTGTCTAGTCTTATAATGTAAGAAAGGATAAATCATATTTAGAATTTAGAAAATTAAGTTAATGATATTACAGCTTCAGCATGTGGTTTGATATGATGGACCTTACTTAGAGTTTCAGGCTTTTACTTCATCACAGATTGTGAAAGTTGTGAGGAAATGGGGAGAACTGTGGAGTAACCAGTAAGAGTTCATGCATTTGGAATTCTGTTTTTCCTAGTTTTAAACACTTTATCTTTTGATTTACCAAATGTAAATCTTTGAATTTCTCTAGTTGAAATATTTCTTATATGCAGAGGGATTATGCATACATCCCATTGTTTCATTTGCTTAGAAAACAGATTGAAATAAAGATGACCCTGGGTTTCAGATGTCTGGAAGAAATACCGCATGCATGACATCTGTTTCCTCCAGAGATCCGACACACATTTGCTTTAATATACTTAGTGTGTTCCTCATTACCTTAGATGCTATATGCTAAAAGCATGAGTGTGTTCCCATTTTTAAGGAAAAAAAATCATAATGTCAAAGTCCTTTCTAAAAAAATTTAAGGATTAATCTTTTAAAAACTGCAATTGATCATGTTTTTAATCACCTAACTTTTAAAGATCGCACCGAGTCTTCTATAAGTCTTTTACACATCTAAATCTTCCTTGTTATTAAAGAATTAATACACACCAACTAATCAAAGCCAAAAAGAACATATCTTTGAAAATCAACAGCTAAAAGATATAAGAGCTTCATTTCTAAATGATTTTTATCCTCAATTTAAAATGTTCGAGGTATTAACACTCTAGAAAACTTTTGGACTTCCAGAGGAAGTAATTTTTGAAATATCTTTGGTAGATGCCCTGGATTTTTGCCACAAACTTTTGTGTTTCCACATAAAACACAAAATGTCACTATTTCACAGTGTACAAGCCCTCTTATAATATCTGCATCTTGGTTTAACTGTCCTTAATTAAAAGCACACACAACATCAAAACATTTACACAATTCTCATTACATATTTGCTCACCTTAAATGCAAATTAAGGAAATCACTCTCCTCAGTAAAACACTATTGTAAAGCACACAAGATTTGCTGAAGAAACATGGTTTGATCCAATAGCATGAGAAATAAAGTACATTACACATCACATGAACAGAAGAGATAGTCTTATATGGTCACATTTTTGTCTGACATGACACCTTGCCTAATCAGTTGTTACCTATCAGCATGAGAACTTCATGGGGCTCTGAAATCAAATGTTTCAAATCTTTTCCTAAGTGTAAATAATGATAATAAATATGTATTTGAATTGTCTAAGTCAGATCCACCAGCTGAAAGGAAAAATATCTCTGAAAATTAAAGAGCACATGATATCAACAGTTGCTTTCTCCTGGAACCGTCTTTAGAACCCTGAAGTCAGATCTTCCACTCAAGTATCCTGGTGCACTTCAACAAGATTAAAATTACTTAAAATTTCTCCATTTGATGAATTGAAGTAAATGAGTAAGGGAAATAAGTTGATTTGGTAAATTGCTTCTGTACATGTAATTAAAAGCATTTCACAACTTAATTTGGAGAATTAGAATTAATTTTGCTTTTATTATACTAATTTTTCCTATTAAAAAGGGAGACACCACAGGGAAGTTAGTTAGATGTTAGAAAGCCCTACATGACAGATTAAGAAGAAGTGGTTAAATGTCACCATTTCCCCACCAAACAGCTATTCTCAATTTGACTTGGTAACTTCACCATTGTTTGCTCATATTGAATTGTGAGCACATACTCCATAGTACATGGAAAGAGATATGTATGTGTGTATTTAAAAGCTGAAAGACCAACTGAAATCTTCTGTTTATCTAAAAATCAGCTACTGTGCATTTAGATACAGTACAAATTCAGAGCACGCTCATGAGCTGGCACGTGACAATCTTTACCCCAGAACAACAGTTCAGTGCTCACCTTGGCTAGATCCTAGGTACAGAGCTGGGTGACCTTGTCTTACTATCTGAAACAAGTTGTTGTTAGTAAATATGATAAGATGAGACTTAGTAATGTACATGATCTGTGTCTCTTTTAGCTTGAAAATTTTAAAGTCAAAGAAACAGCAAGAACTTAAAATGAGAGTTCTTTATTGACTGAATGAATAAAAAATAAACTGATAAACTCATTAATGAATATATAGTTGAATAGATGGATGAATCTTTTAAAAACTAATTTATAATAGAGTTTTTTTTTAAAGAAAAGCTCAAAGTAGCTTACATTTTTCTTACAGTAACTGGCTTTAAAATGTATAAAATAGGTTAGAGACAGTTGGGAGAGCAATTGTAGAAAATTTTCCTTAAGACATTACAGTGACATAACCATTCTCTTTCTCTAAATGGTAGATGTTATCGTAGAACATAAGTTTAAGAGATTCCAAGAAAGAAAAAGTCATCAAGGCTCTATGTGCTAATTCTTAAGTCAAGAAGTTTACCTTCACAAGACTCCATTTGTTTGTACTTTAACAAAATGTTTATAGCAAATGTCTCGTATATATGCATTACATCAATACAAGCAACTAGATCATGGCCTGCTAGGTTCTCCATAAGGATTATTTCCCAATATAAATCAAGTACCGGTAGAAGTCAAATCATCAGTGTGTAATTTCTTCAGCTATTGCTGTGTTAATGCAACTTCCAAAGTAGCTCACTTGCTATCTGGATTTGATTAGCCCTTAGAAGAACCTAGTTTGTTTTCCTCACATAAGACTATTTCAGAAATAAATTCCACAAGCTGATGTTGACCTCAGAGGGAAAAAAAACTTAAATTTAATTATCTGCAAATCTATAAAATTCTAACTCATTCATTCGCCATTCTTAGTGGTACTTTGGTAGCTGTGTAAGAAGTTATAAGATATACAATCCTGCTGCTTTTCAAGGATGCCGATGACAATAATATTGGGGTACGCATACTTTGCTCTGGGATCCTTGTACCATTATAACACTACCCAATGTGTTATGGCAATTGTAATACTTTGTAGACCAGTGGAAAATGTGTCTAAAAATAACTGTGCCATTTCTGAGCAAAAGCAGAAGTAATTGATGTTTCCTAGAAAAATGATCCCACCTGGCTTTGTAGAGGAGCAGCATGAGTATTTCAGTGACAGGTAGATCCAGAACAGAGCTTTGTCCTCAATATCATTCTGTTTCTCTGAAACCCAAAAGCAAGGTTCAGAGAGATTCTTTAGAATGCTCCACTTGAAAGCCAGATTACACTATTTAAGCGGCCTATGGAGTTCTGTATTAAAGGCTCCCTGCCGCTCAGGCAGTTTTTTCCCATTATAATATATTGCTGTAGATTTAACACTGGATGTTCTATCATTTAACTAATACGGCTCAAAAGGTTGTCATTGCAGGCACTTCTAAATTATATCACTGCAAATAAACCTTGCTGCAGAAGGGATTGCTTATTTAGCAAAGACATTTTATGGCGTGTTAGCATAAAAATACTACTTCTGTCTTTCAAGTTCATCCATAAGGTAGCTGCTTAGCAGAAAAACATTTAATGTGCTACAAATATAAGCAACTTTGGCAGCAAGCTAATTTGCAGATGTATTATTGCAAACTCCAAGTGCACTGTCATGCCCTGACTTATAACCTGCATAGCTCAGAGATGTCTGCAGATTAGAAGAGAAAAAGTACTTATTACTCAGCTTTTCCACTTAATTTATAGGAAATGGGTAATCAACCTAAAAACTGGGGGTTTTGTCCTCTGAGACAAGTGGGCTAGAAAACAAGTGAATGAACAGTCCAAAGCAAGGCAGTTTTCAGGAGAAAATGAGATGTGGTCACATGTTTAAATCAGTGGAAGAGATTTTTCTTTTCCCTTCTCTCTGAAACAAACAGCAAAGGCTGGAGCTAACAACAAAAGCCATGTACCAAGCATTTTCATATCCACTTGATCTAGGTTGAGTGTCCCTCTTGTTAGATATTGCAAAACATGATAACAGCTTAGATTTTTGAATCAGAGAAGATTAAACATTTGTCTTCACGTTGTATGCTATATTTTCTTCAACAAATCTTCTGACCTGAGGCTGAATTTCTTTATATATATTTTAAATGTGCATAAAATAGTCATCTTTGTGGTTAATAACCCTCTGAGCTAAATGAAATAGGTACCCTTTGCCCATATTCTGGAAACAAGAAAATTAAGACTTAAATTTAAGAAATTTGTACAAAATCACATACATACATAGACAGTAGAGCTAGGCACAGATTTAAAGATTTCTAGCTGCTGACTTAAATCTATTTCTAATGTAATATTCAAGATTTTCACTTAACTTTTTCCATGTGCTCTGGATCACATTAAATTACAGGAGCTATTTTCATTATTAACCCAAACCTACCTTTATTTAAACCAGGCATGTTGAAAACTGATGAGCTATACTGAAAACATATACTACAAAAAATTTAAAAATAAAAAGGAAGAGAGGGAGGGAATGGAAAGGAAATGAAAAAAGGGATGAAGATGTGTTGTGTATGTGTGCACTTCCCATGAGGAATGTGAGCATTCTGTACCACAGACAAAATAATAATACGAAAAGAAATGTAAGGAGAAAGAGTCAAACAGCTAGCCAAGTCTAATACATCTGCTATTTTGAAAGTCTGTCCCTCATTCTCCTAAACTCTTCTTAATTCTCACAAATTCTTCCTTTATTTTGTTTTTCAACTCAAGCCATGTAAGTCAGGGACTCCTCTCCGAGAGCCCCTGAGCAGCCTGGAACTCTAGGGAACCGGTATCCAGGAGGCTGCTTGGAAGTAGAAGCCGGGGAGTTACTGTGGATCAGCTCTGCTTTGACTGCCATAGGGTTACCATACACTTTTTCACTCTTTAATTTACATGATGATCATCTCAAACAATGAAATTAAAATAAGGCATGGGAAAATATATGCTTACAAATTAATTTATTCATACAATCAAAGAATGTTTAAAGTTAGAATTTACCTATGTCACATAGTAATTGTACTATAGTATGTCATTTATGCTGATCAATCCCCACTTGCTAGAAATAAAAGACAGGAATTTTTCACTGTACCCTACCACTATATCCTCAATACCTAGAAAAAGTGATGAGAATATAAAGTGTTTTTTAGATAAGTAAATGAATGAACCCTCCTATTTTCTGTATTCTTGCATTCTGACTTCCATCCATACCCTATGTTGGAATATCAACTCCCATCTAGTGTCAATTCAACCACTTTTGTATTACATCATCCTTTCTCACCTATTAATAGTACAATCCCCCCACCAATTTCCTGAATCATCTGTGTATTGCACTATCTGCTAAACCCCACCATCCCCATATAATAATGCTTTAGGCTGAGAACTTGAAAACAAATGCCTTGGTCCCTTAACTTCCTCCAGCTATATTTTTGTTTGCACCCATTCCATGAATCTTTTGTTTTGTTTTGCATTACCAAGGATTGAATTCAAGATCTGGCACGTTAGGCAAGGCATCTACTGCTGAGCTACCTCTTCAGCCCTTATGAAGTCTACTCTGAGCCACAGTCTTGCTAAGTGGCCCAGGTTGGCCTTGCACTTGCAATCCTCCTGCCCCGCTCTTGCAGTGAGCTGGGATTACAGGCATACATCACCATACATACATATGCAAATCTTTTTTTGAAACAACAATCTCTACCTCTTGAATCTATTTCCCCCATTATTTCTTTGCATACAACCCTAAAATCACAATTGCTCTTGTTAATTTGATCCGTGATCTCCATGTTGTCAAAGTCAGTGGTCAGGGTGAGTTTGAAGCATGTTCTCTGACTCTGGGGACACCATTTATCCTTCCATCTCTCCCTTCACGTTGGCATCTACTTATCATATCATTGATATGTCCCAAGGCTCAGCCTTCAGTGTTCTTTGCTTCCACTTTCTATTGAAACTTATGTATAGCCAATTTCATCCAATCTTATGGCTTTAAATACCATTTGTGTGCATCCTAATGGCCCAACTTTTCATCGTCACTGAACCCTCTTCTAAACTCCCAACACAGACATCCAAAACCCACCTCATGTGTCTACTTTGATGTCTGAAAGTCAAATAAAAATTTGCAATCCAAATTCTTGTTTCCTCTTTCACACTTGAAAACCTGCACCTCTGTGAAGTTTCTGTGAATAAATGGCAACTGTATGATTTCAGTTGCTTATGTCACAAAACTTGGTACTATCACTGACTCCTTTTTTCTGTCTCTGCTATTATTTTATTATTTTTGTCACCTCTAAAATTTTTGTTGAAAAAATCTCTACTGAAATAGTATTAGGAACTGAGACCTTTAGGAGATGATTAAGTCCTAAGGAAATCATCTTCGTGAACATGATCGGTGACCTTAGGGAAGGGCTAGAAGGAGCTGGGAGGGCACCCTTTTACTCTCCTGCTATCTTCCCTGTAGGAACACTGCTTTTACCCCTTCTGCCATGTTGCAACACAGCAAGGAAGCTCTCAACAAACACTGAATACTGGTGTCTTAATCTTGGATATTCCCGCTCCAGAACCAGAAGAATAAATTTATATATATTTTTTAAAAGTAACTCCATCTCTGGGGAAATGGACTAAGAAATCCTTATATTTCACATTAATTCATTAAAAATTCCTATAAACTCCATCTTTGACACATAATCCTAGCCAACTATTTCATAACACTTCTAATACCTTCATTTTTTAAAAATCGGTACCGGGGATCGAACTCACGACCATGTGCTTGCAAGGCAGGCGCTTATGCCGCTGAGCTAAATCTCCAGCTACAATACCTTCATTTTGATATTTGCTACTGCAATGTTCTCCTAAATTAGTCTCTTTGTTTCTAACCCTATCTCTCTGTTCACCACTGTATGTACTAATCTATAGAAAACACACATAGATTCAACTTTTGTACAACCATTAACTGATTTCCAATATTGTGTGGAACAAGCCCCAAGGGCTTGTCAAAGAAACAAGACCCTGATGTCTCCTGGGACCTACCTCACCCATTCTCTGAGCTTTACTCCTTTCATTCTCTTCCAATCCTGATCAAGAAACAGTGGATTCCTTGATATTCCTCAAATTTTTCAAGCATCCTCCTGTCTCTTTGCAGTTATATGTTCCTCCACCTAGAGGGGAGACCCCTAAAGTTTCTACGTGGCTTCCTCCCATCCTGAGACGCCTCCACTGACTTTTCCATATAAAACAATATATTCTCCATATCTCCTGATCCTTCCTCATTAACCAACAGCTACTATACGTTTGCTACCTTTCCCCCTACCTTAGAAGAGAGGCCCCAAGAAAACAGAAACTTCTTTGTGTTTATTGCTATATCCTAGTGCTGGGACATTTCCTGGTACAGAGCTGATGCTTAATAAATATCTATTGAGCTAGTTTAAGGACCAAGCCCTTAATTATGAAAATATAAAGGAATAAAGTGTTGTTCAGGGATAAGTCTACTAGATTCTTGGTCTGACCTAATAAGTCTTCTTTTCATTGACTTGCCTTTGGATTCAGACGTCTAGGAAGGATTCCAACCAATTTGTGTCAGGAGATCATAGACCTTTAGTGAGGAAAGCTACGGTGACTTTACCACATGTTCTCCAACACTGGAGGTCAGAGAAACTGTGAAGGTTGACAAGCCTGACTCTGTCAAAGGTTCCTCATCCAAAAGACAATAAGGACCTAAAGGCACTCATTGAGAGTGAAGGGCAGTGTGAGCTGCAGACCCAGGCTCCCCACTGGATCCTTCACACTTAGCAAGCATGGCTGCTCTTGGAGCCAGACTCTCCAAACTGGGTTGTACTCAGGGAAGTAGTGATCCAGCCATGACCACGGGATAGTATCTAACACTAGTGCCCCACCGTGGGCAGCAGGAACAGCATCAGACCAGGGAAGAGGACATCTTGACCAATCTCTGTTGGACCACACAGCTCCAGTCTTTGGCCAAGGAAATCAGCTTTCACTCTCTCTCTGCTCCGTATTTGGCAGCAGAAAATTACTTTGATTTGAGTAAATATCAGAGTAACTCACACACATGAGGATAGCACGAGGAGTGACAGGCTTGGTGACCGAACAGAAAATGCCTCGACTAATGATTGAAAAATCAAGCCTTGGATTTTTTTTTTAAGTAAAAAGGAAGAAAGCTGCATTTGTATGTCAAGTTGATGGAACAAATAAGATCAATTATATGAACATTTCACAAAGTATATTCTGTGGTCTATAAATAGCAGCTACCTAGAAAAGAATTTCTGTGGGCAAACAAAGGGAAAATTCAAACCTAGGTAAATTTAAATAGCTTTCTTGACTGCAAGACTTCTTGGAGCGGTAATAAGACAGAGTGTAATATTTCCTAAATTTACCGGGTTATGCAAAACCTTCTTTATGCTAGAGACTTCATGAACCTACCGCTCTGGTGAGCACAGATGAGAAGCACTGCCAAGTCTACACTGCACAGAAGAGAATTTGCTCTGCATGGAGATTTTACTAATGACTAGAATGAACACTGGACTTTTGGGCCACAGAAATATGGCACCAATTTATTTGAAATAAAACGATCTAATGAAAATGTTACATTTTAATTCTATGTTTGCTGCAAAAATAACTGCTTTTAAACTCCTAAGCATGGGAAGTTTGGAAGCAAAGGAACTTACTAGTTTGAAATGTGTAAAGTTTCTCATTTCAGTTACATGCGGACTTTCCATGATACATATTGGAGTCTCTCCCTTTTTTGTATGAAGGTCACAGAACTTGAGGTCTTTACAGGGTTTACTAAAAATCAAAATGGTTAGCATCAGAATTTGAACCCAGGTACTCCCCATGTCCAAACTGGAACCCACCTTCTGTTCCTCCCTTCTTTCATTCTCTGCTTCCCTTCCCTTTTCTCTTTCTCCTTCACTTCTTTTCTTTCTTTCTCATTCACGATGCTTCCCTGAAACACAAAATCACTTGAAAATCAGCAGTCACTCAACCAAGAGTTAGTTTTCTGTTACAGAAGAAATAGTCCAGTTTTGGAAATCAGCAGTAGTTTTGCAGATTCCATGGAACGTGGGTCCCACTTGGAGTCATAGTGATCCATTGTTTCACGTGGACCACCCTGCATTTCCAATAGGCTCCCTGGACTCCTTTTATTTCATGGGAGAAATTTTTTCTCTTAAAACAAAAGTTTCATTTAAGAGAAAAATTAATTATTATTTAAAGGTCAGCTCAAATGCCACTGCAAATCATACTGTATTTCCTTTTTTCCAAGGCATTCTACTTCAAACATGAGTTGGTTCTATAGGAGACTATTTTTAAATGGCCATTTCTTTTGCAGTCCTTGTTTCAGGCAGTGTGTGGTGAGGAGGAAAGCAAAACTCTCACGTACATGTGCCCAGTTACCACTGCAGATCAGTATTCTGAATTCCTGATTCTCCTTCATAGTTACACAAGGAGTCATTAAAATTTTGGGAAGCATCAAAGAACAAAATGTATAAATTCAGACAAGTTACTCAAGAGAAGTTAATTTCTTATTTTGCCCCTACCTTCTCTCCATTGCCTTTTGAATTGATTTTTGCTGACTGAATTGGTTTCATAACCCATAGTTTTGTACATTAAATACAGGTTCATTTCCCCAATCTTAATCCTTCAACACTAGTGGTATTATAACTCCTGACTACAAAAGTTTAACTTCATAATGCTTATGTTATCTAGCAAGCTGAGAAACTTAAATGTCTGGGGAATAAATGATGGGATAGCAGCTTTGTGGATTCATTCTCTGGTAAATTCCAATTCTCCATTATAGAGCATCAAATAGGATGAATATCTCTACTGAAATTTTTAACAATATAGACTGATAAATCCGTATGGCTAAAAAGATATATCCATAATCAGGAAAATTCAAATTTAAGCAATACTGAGATAAAATTATATTTCTATTTATAAAAATAGAAAATATTATCAAACAATGGGCATCCTAAAAATGTAAATTGTGCAAATTGGTACAGCTGTACTGAGGAGTAACTTAGAAACCAGGTGGTTACATTTGAAAGGAAATGAAATTCCACATGGAATAGTTAACTTTCAAATGGAAAATGGATGTATGTTATGATCCAGTAATTCCACTTATTCAGTGTTCTACCTTACTTACTTTGGGAGGCTACAGCCAAAAACTGAGCATGGAGAGGGTTAAAGTGCAGACATTTTTATGGTGGTGGAGCCCGTGGAGCCCAAATCAAGGAGTTGGAAGATGTGGGTTTGGGTGAGGAGCCTCTTCCTGCTCTTCCTGGTTGTCAGATGCTTGCCCTCTCACTGTGTGGTCTCATGACCTCTTCTGTGTGTGGGTGGGTGGTACTGGAAGATCTCTTTGCCTTTGCTTCATATAGGAGCACTAATCTCATGATGAGAGTCTTGTCCTGATCTCACCTAAACCTAACTAGTTCCGAAAAAGGTCCACCTCCTAATACTATTACTGTGAGACCTGGGGCTTCAAGGTGAATTTGAGGAGAGAAAGAAACATTTAACTCACACTCCTGTTAGGGGATATATGCCCATATGTTAGCTGAATCATTACATTAAAGGTAATGATGCAGTTAACATAAACATTTTAAAATGAAAACACTATAAACGATTTATGATGGGTATATGTATTAAAAAGAAAAAGGCACAGCAATCTGAAAACTAGTGATTACATGTAGAGGCAGAAAGGGTAGAATGAGATGGGTACTAGCAGTTAATGGAAAATTAATATGGCAGAATTTTAACTGTTGTTAAAATTCTAGCAGTGTGTGTTCTATTATTCTGTGTATTTTTCTTAAACATTTACATTTTTAATTATAAAACATCTAAAATTTTAGAATCCTATATGTTTTGAAATTAGTAATAAATTTCCAGCTGCACTGAGGTTGGAATATTACCAGGGGTGCAGAAGGTTGAAGGCAGTCACGTTATGTTTAACATGATTATGTAAACAGGGTTACATTGACAGAATAATCAGAATTATCCATTAGAACTAGTAACACTATACTGGGTGCCCCAATGAAATAGTTACAAAGTTTAGATGTTGACAAGATATTTACAAATATAAAAAAACTTGTGAAAAATTATGCTATAATATGCTAAGACTAATGGTTGGTATTAGCAATGTGTGACATGATTGCACTAATAGAAATATGGATAAAAAGTAGTATAATCACATTCAAGGCTGAGCAATCTAAGGAGAGATTGCAGTATAACAGCAAGAAAGAAAATGTTGTTAATCAAAGACAATATAGACATAAATTCTAAATTATTGATGGATTTAATCAGTTCTGTTTTAAGATAAATTTTATACCAGGGATATTTTGCAAAATAATGTTCAATCTAAAGGAGAAAGTAGGGAAATTTGGACCTATATGGGGTCATAATTCAGCTTTAAAAATTCTAACTAAATATGTTGCAAATATTTTCACCTTATGCTTCGTGTCAAACTTTTGGATAATTGTGGCTATTGGTGTGAACATTAATCCTGATATGTCACCTTTATTAGATTGGGACATACGTAGCAGATTAGTAAAGCCCGCTTTTGAGAGTGTCCTGGTGGTCCCAGATCATAGGAACCACATATAGTCGCTGCCCTTTTTCTTCTCTAGCATTGTTCGTCTGCTGTGCTTCACAGCTGCTATAAACGAAAGAGCTTTGTTCCATCACATCTTTGTGATGTGATATTGTTGCTACGGAGCCTACCAACCATGGACTGAGCTCAATGAAAGCACAAACCTCACGAAACTATGCCACCTTTCAGTTTTAAGTTTCATGTACTATGACCCAGCAATAGGAAAGCTAAGACAGAAAATTGGTAGGAAGGCGCCGAGGATTTAGCTCAAAAACACGAGCACCTGTCTGGCAAAGGTCGTAAGTTTGATCACTGGCACAAAACAAAACAAAACAAAAACAATAGGGAGTTGTTTTCAAAGCAAAAAAAATAGAAAATTGGTATGAAGAATAGGGTTCTTGGTATTGAAACTGAAAAATGGGATTTGGAAATGGTTTGTGGGAGCATGTTGGAAAGATTTGGAGATGTTGGCTAGAAAAGCCTTAGGATGTTGTAGAACCTGGTGAGTGATGCTTTTCAGAGCTCAGAAGACCAGAATGCTTATGGACTATACAGAGAGCAAAGGACAGGCTCAGCAGGTTTCAGCTGAGGACGAGGACTCCTTAGCAATTGGGGCAGAGGCCATGTGTGTTCTCCTCTGCCAAAGGAGAAAAAAGGGTGTCTACATTTTGCCCATGTCCTGAGGCTTTGTGAGACACTTAAATAAAAGGTGGTAGAATAATTGATCTGGAAGAGTAAATGTCAGTGCAACCCAACTTTTACTGTGTGGCACAGGCACTGCTGTCAGCTTTTAAGAAGGCTTATAGAAAGAACAAGGGGCAAAAAACAGCATAAAAATTTTAAGAATATAAATTTGACCAAGAAGAAACTATGTATAATCTGAGACAGGGGAGTTTTGCCTATTAAAGAGAATCATGCCATTGAAAAGGAATCAAGTACTTTTTACATGGATAAAAAGGTGGCTTGAGAGAGTCTCAGGAATCAACAAGAACCTATGCAGTCCAGGTGTGAAGGTGCAAAAGTCTATTTAAATAGACAGCCCTGGGGACCCCTACTCAAGACAAGCAGACTAGAAAACTGCTTCCCCAGGATTCATTTCACTATGCTCAGCCATCCATCCACACACAGGCTGCTACTGCCATTGTCTTAGCAGGTCTGAGTAGGGCTCAGCTTGGTGGCAGACTTTGACATCATGCATGTGATGCTGGACTTAACAGAATGCAAAATGCAAGAGCTTTGTGATCAAAGAGGCTTCCACCCATATTTCAAAAGAAGGCCTAGGAGGCCAAGCAAGGATCCTCTTACAGAGAAGTAAGAGAAGCTGTGAGAATAAAGTCAACAGTGCAGTGATGACCCCAAGAACTCTGATATGCCAGCAACACAGAATATCTGTTAAGAAAAGCAGCATACTTTGACCAGAACCAGCTCAAGAGAGAGGGTATGTGGGCTACCATCAGCAAGGCCATATGGATGAGGCCACCTGAGACTGCAGGACCTGACATCTCATCACTATGTGCCCTAGATACCAGCTATGGAAGTATGACTTAAGGCTTGTCCTACTCAGTTTAAGACATTCTTTGGTCTTATTTTTTTTCTGTCCTACTATTTCTCACTTTTGGTACATTGGAAATACACAATTTTCTTTTTTTTTTTTTTATTTTTATGGTGGTTCCCAGGTAAGGGTTTGCCTTGAATCTCAGAAGAGTTGTTAACATGGACTTTTGAAGAAGGCTTACACTAAAAATTTGAGGGAGGGATTGTTGCATTTCCAGGTGTATGCAAGATGGTTGTTTCAGGTTAATGGGAATTATTACTTTGTTTTTGTGCTTATTTGTAAATTGAGTTTAGTTTGAGATGTGTTTTGGTATCAAGGTAACAAAGGGTGGAGTGTGAATTTTGATCCTGACATGTTATCTTGATTGACTTAGGAAATGCCTAGCAAAATTTAGTAAAGTATGATTTTTGGGTATGACTGAGAATGTCATGGAGGCATGTTCTTAGGTGCTATTCATGATCCCTGACCCTTTTGATCTCTGGCATGTTCTACTGCCACGAACAGAGCAGCTTTGCTCTATTATATCCTTCTACCATATTTCTGCCTTGGTACCTATTCACCATGAGCTGAATCCCTTAAAAACACCAGCCAAATTAAAGCTTTCCTCCTTTAAATTGTGGGTGTTGAGAATTGTGGTCCAGTGATGAGAAAGCTTACTAGTGAAATTGGTATTTCATGGATAGGCATTGTATGTTAATTGTTTTTGTGTGAAGCTTATGTTCTAGCCAAAGTTGAATGCAATATCTCCAGCATCTATCATGTGTCACCTGACTAACCTCTTGATTTAGTGATACTCCCTTTTACCCTCAACATTCATTCCTACACTGCACCTCAGATATATAGTTCTAGCGCTATTAACCCCCTATTTAGAAACCTAGAGTTTGGAGTTTAGCTCAATAGGAAGGCATGACCTTAACATGTATGATGCCTTTGGTTCAATCCCCATGAGTCAAAAAAGTGAATCTGTAATGATTGAAGCTATAGGAATTATCAAGTAAAGAAAAGTAACATACAGGAAAAAATATTTATTCTTTTAAAAAACAATGACCATAAAAGCTGCATATGGATAGTTAACATATACTTTATGTGGCTACAAAACCAAGGAGAAAACAGAAAAAATACAAAGGAAGTGTAACCAAGAGTTGAGAAAGAAAAGATGTTAGTGGAGAAGAAGAAAACTTGGGGAAGAGAGAAGAAGGCTAGAAGAAGTCAACTTAAAAATAAAAAGTAAAAGTGTAATATAGAGTATGATCACTTATATATATTAATATGTAATATTTATAAGTAGACATTTAAAAAGCAACAAATGAACAAATAATTATAGCTTTATATTTTCTTTGGGGAAAAGTTTAAACTGCTTGGCATAAAATTGTATTTCCACCATTCAGCTCTCACAATTGCCTCAGTCTTTCACATTTCCTTAAGTCTTGGCAGATCCATCCACTGGGACACAGGTATACTATACTCACACAAGATCTCATTTTAGCACATTTTTCTCTGACAAGACAGCCCATTCTATGAGAATTGTAGCCTTATGTTTATTGTTTCCACGTCAATTACCCAAGGAAATAGTATTCAGGAGATAATGAGCAACTTTTGCTGAATTAATCTATTTGTTTATTTACATGTTAAAAATTATATTCAGTGTTGTGTACTGTACTTGAGATACAATAGTAGTAACCAGGGAAACAAATGAGAAAGGACCAAGCCTTTGTTACTGGCAAAGCCTCTCTCATAGTTCCGAGAGATGGAAAGTGCCCACAGCCTCCAGCAGCTTTTTCCAGAAAATTCTAATGTCATTCAGTTTCTTTTTCAACTCCGTGGACTCTTGAGCTACAGCTGCCTGGCCGAGCAGTTTTAATTCACCTTCTTTCATGTTTTGTTCAAGGTATCCAGTGTCTCATTTTTGAGTGTCTAGTTTTAGAGTTTTTTGGTTTGTTTCCTTGTTTATTTTTGTTTTGTTTTGTTTTGTTTCAGAGGGGTAAACTTCAAAATTTAAGAAAAATGCCACCTGCATATCTTGTTACACAGACCAGTAAGAAAAGTGTGTAAATCATGATTATAAATCAGAACAAAAATAATGTTTATGTGGAACTCTAATCTTCAAACTTGAATGTACAATAAGCGCAACAATATTGATGCACAGTACTGAATATCATTTTAACATGTGTCTTTACAATCTGACTGCTGTTTACCTCTTCTTTTTCCCTTCTAAATACTCTCCTTTTATTAATCTTGCATTCCATTGCCTTGACTGTAGCAGTTGTTTCCCACCTTTGAGCCCGAGTTCAGGCTTTCCTTTTTTGTGGAATAATTTCCATATGGCATCTGCTGGTGAAACTCCAATTCATTCTTTAGAGTTCTGCTAGGATATTCACTACTTCTGTAAGATCTTTTCTACATTCCTACTTCATATAAATGCCACTTTGGTCCATACTTCTCTAATGATACATATAATATTGGTCTAACATTATTTCATCAAATACCCATGTCTTTCATTAAACAATGAAGCAATGGATGTAGGAATTGTAGCATTACAGACAATGAGCAAACTGGGTAACCGAACCAGAACAAATTCAGTTCTGTTGCATGATGATGTTACCTAATCACTACTAGAGGCCACCACAGTGGTTTTAGAAGTCAAATAAATAGATCTTTTAATACGACCTCAATAGAAACATGTGAAAGCCCCATCTAAATGATTACACAGAAAACAAGTGAGGTGATTGGGAGAGATGATGTTGTAGTCAGAGGTTGTGCAGAGAAAAATTACAATCAGGACACAGAATTTATGTTATTATGTATGATGGTCACCCAGAGTTAACACAAGAAAGTGCAGGAAATCTGTCCACAACCCTAAAGACTCAGAATATTCAGCCAAGGGCCTGAATTCCACAGCAATGTCCTGCATAAGTCCAGATGAAGACCTAGAGCCCATGACAATGCCTCCCACAAGTCCAACCAGAGGTGTAGAGCCCAGGAGAAGGACTCACACCAGTCTGTTTTATGGATCTGTGCCGGGAAGGCCCAAAGGTCAGCAGTGGAAGCTAGAAAGTCTATGCCAGCAGGGTGAAGGAGCTGTGCTGCTAGGTTGAGGGTTCTACGCTGGAGCTGAGAAGTCATGCTCATAGTAAAGACCAGGGCTGTCCTGAAAAGCACCATAGCCATCCTCAGCGACACGGAGGCCCCGAGCTCCTCCAATGACAAGAACAGTTGAGTACATACGAGAAAGCCAGCATGATGAATTTGTCCTGGAGATGAAACTGCACACATCTTCCTCTCCGGAGCCAGGAAGTGATGCGCGATTTAAGGACCAGAGCTCGCCCAAAGTGAACCACAGCCACTCTCACCAACAAGGTCCCGAGCTCCTCTGATGACAATGGTCGAACTTACACTGGGGAAGCTGGTCATGACGACTCCTCCAGGAGAACCAGCAGCTCAAGAAGCAACACTTGGAGGAACCACAACGCCATGCTTCTCCTTCTCCACGGCTCTATTTTTGCTGGTAACTTTCCTCAGGTGGAACATCTAAGCTCAGCGCCATGCTGATTTAATTCAGCTGTCATTAAGTTGACCACCAGTTTTTAATCCATAGCAGATGTTATCTGTGTTTCAGGATCAGGACTTATGTGATTGGAACTGGGACCCCTGCGAGGCTCCTATGCAGAAATTAGGATTTAAAGAACTGGTTAACTAAGACCATTGAGAAATAAAACAAGGACATCTTGAGTTGGCCTAATGTTCATCTGAACTTTGTCCATAATTTAGACACCATTGTTTTCAGTTGGCTGCCATGGTCAACTCTCTTCAGCTAAAATCACTCTCATGTGTAGAGAACTTGTAGTGGAAAGATTCGATAAATGAGAGCGATGACTGCTTTCATCTACTGGAAATTCACATAATTTATATAAGGGTTTGAATGTTCAGGAAGAATTATTAACCAACCTCCTCCAAAAATTTCCTTCATACCTTTCTTTTCTCACCTGTTTGTCTTTAAAAGAATAAAGACTTAAATTTATCCCAACATTTTTATTTTATCTGAGTAAAATTGGGTGGGACATATTAAATATATTTTCCATAGCATTAAATCATATCTTCATTTTTCCACATTCATCATAGTAATTAATAGTTCCCCAACACTACCATAGTATGGCTGAGATCTTAAATGTCCCCCAAAAATCTCATGCTATTGACATGATTGGATCACAAGGGACAATATATGCTTATTAGTATATTAACATATTGATGAGTACATAGGTGACTGTGCTGTTATGAGATGGGACCAGGTCAGAAGAGTCAGGTCACCAGGGAGAGTGCACGAGAAAGATATTTCTGTCCTTAGCTCCTCCTGTCTCCCTACTTCCTGACTGTCATGCAGTAAACTGCTTTTGTCTGCCATCTCTTCCATGTGCCATCTTTGCCTTGCACCAGCAATTTACCATAAACTGTAAGCCAAGCAAATCTTTCCATCTTTAAGTCATGGGTGTTGGGTGTTTTGTGCCAGTGATGGGCAAGTGACTAAGACAGAAAATTGGAACCACAAATAAGCTTATTGTGGTCACTGTCCCTGACCATATGGTTTAGAAACTTTTGGAACTGGTTTGTGGAAACAGTTTAGAAAGCTTTGGAGAGTTAGGCTACAGAAGGCCTAGAATTTTGTAAGTATAGCTTGATAGATGATCCTCATCAGAGCTCAGAAGACAATAATGATGTTGGGAATGTGACAGCAAAAGCCCAGCTCAGGAGATTGCAGTTGGGAATGAAAATTTTGTTGGAAACTAGACTACAGACTATGCACATTTCATTTTGACAAAGAATATTTCTGTTTTGTCCAAGTCCTAAGATTTTTTGAGTGATGCTGAATTTAAAGGTGCTAGATGAATTGATGCAGTGGAGAAAATTTCCAGATAGCTCAATATTGAGTCTGTGCCATGAGTTCTGCTAGTTAGATTTACAATGATAATCAGAAGCAAAAAGTAGAACCCAAAGATATAAAACTTGTGCATCTTGGCCAGAAAGAGAGCCCCTGCAAATTCAGGACCAAGAACAGTGTGTTTGCTAAAAGATATCAGCAATATTAAAAAGAAAGATGCTTTGAGAACAATTTGGGAACTGGCCAGACCCATCACAGACATCAAGGTATAAAAAAGTAAATTCTTCTGAAAGACATTGCTTTGAGAAGAGAGCCTTAGGAATCTGATAATTCATAACTGATCTGGCTAGGAAAGTATTTCCCCCAGGTCAGCAGTCTGGGTACTGAAAAGCCACTGCATCTATGATCCAAGGTAGCCAGGCTACGGCTCCAGCTGGTGGAAGACACTGGCATCATCCACACAGTCCTGATTTTACAGAGCTGTAGAATGCAAGTGTGATGAGGTCACAGAGGCTTCTGTCTGGATTTCAAAAGAGGGCTCCCAGGTCAAGATAAAATGAATGATGCCACAATCTCTACCAACAGTCCCTAAGAGGGTAATGTGTGACACTGTAAGAATGAAACAGAAGGATCAGTGGAGACCCCAGGAAGTTGGAGATGCCAGGAATGTGGAATATCTGCTGGAGAAAACTGCAGGCAATGAACACAGCAAACCCAGGAGAGGTCACGTGGGTTTATCCGGCAAGAACACAGGGACAGACATGTCCCAGCACTTTAGGACTCACACTTAACCACCCCCTGCCCCGGGTGCTGGACATGGCGCTGTAGGATTTAATGCTTATCCTGCTGGACTTCAGCCTTGCTTTGGCCCAATTCCTTCCATATCATTGTTCTTCCCTTTTGGAATGAGAGTGTTGTCTCTGCATTAGTATTTTAGAAGTATTTAACTTTCTCTTTCTTTTTCACAGGGATTCACAAGTACAATAGTTTTGAGTCTCAGAGGAGACATTGGACTTGGACAAACAAATTGAAAACTCATTTTATTATTCCTTACTGTTCATTCATTGAACAAATATTTATTGAACTTCTGTTGAGGGTCAAGTCCCAGACTAGCTATATATTACAAAGTGAACTCAGAGTGAATACCCCAGTAGTAGGCTATGGAAAAAGATGCTCTAAGGCTGGGAGAAGATGCTAGGAAAGCTCCCAGGAGACTTCCCAGAGAATGTTTTGAGAAAAGAAAGGAAGGAGAGACGGGAAAGAGAAGAGGAGAGGAGAGGAGAAGAGAGGAGAGGAGAGGAGAGGAGAGGAGAGGAGAGGAGAGGAGAGGAAAGGAAAGGAAAGGAAAGGAAAGGAAAGGAAAGGAAAGGAAAGGAAAGGAAAGGAAAGGAAAGGAAAGGAAAGGAAAGGAAAGGAGGGAAGGGGATGTGGTGGAAGAAGTTAGGAAAAGCAAAAAGAAATGAAAGAAGACTGTATCCTAATTGTCTGCTTCCTGGGGAACCCAGAGGGACAAATGGGAAAAAGAGACATGAAAATCCTTCCCTAGGGCTGTCTTTATTAGTCAGTGTTCCACAGAGCAACATAAGAAAATAAGGACAGGACAGGAGGAGTCTCTTCTGAGGCACCCAGTGGGAAAGGATTCTGGTCACTGGGGTCTAGATCAGTCTGCTACCATCAAAAATTAATGGGCAGCTACACCGCTTTGAAAATTCTGTTACAGGATCCTTTTCCTTCCTTTTTCAGGGGGAAACTACTTTTTGATATTTAGATCACTCATACTTCCTCAGTAATCCATCTCACATGACAAGGAGTTGCTATGTATCTCCCTCTAAATAAGGAGGAAGAGCTAAGCTAGAGGTACTCAATTACAATCCACTCCCAACAAATTAAGTGAACTTTTTTTATCTTATACTCTTTGTGCCTGTGAAAAAACCATTGTCCCTAATGGTGTCTTTAGGACCAGTGGTCAAAAGAAGTACACTGAGTGTGCTAAATATTCCACACAGTGAGCAGTAGTTACTCAACAATCACCTTGGGGTTTTTACTTAATAATCGATGGCCAAAATGTCACTATGTAGCAGTTTCTTTTGTGAATAGCTGTAAAACTCTCATCAATCCATGTACTTTACAAATGTCAATTCCTAAGGTTTGAAAACCTTGAAATACTTAAAATATGATTACCCCTAAAACTTGGGATTGCCAAAAGAGGAGCTACTTGGGCAAATCTTGATTTAACAGACAAATTCAAAGTGATGAAATTTTATAGCTATGCTGCCATCCTGAATATCAAGAATTAAACCGATGAAACTATACAATTAGCTCAGGGAAATATTTACTTCAATTTTAACATGCATTTTGCTAAATTACAGATTTTTTGGTGAGTTCAGCTGACATCCTAAGCAAATGCTGAGTGCTGAAAAATATTGCTTTCTGTTCACAAAACCCTCAAATGTAAATGCACTTTATATCTTCATAAAATCATCTCATATAAAAGCTACTATGAAGTAACACAGGAAATCAGCACATTTTTTACCTCTTGATAGTAGTGACTGGAAACAGAATTCTTTTTTAAAAAAAAATTAAATAAAATAAATCTGGCTTCTTAGTTAGCAACTTTGGAGTTTCCCAGTCTGTTATGTGGTTGGACTTTTGCTGGAGTGTCTGCCGGGGGCCGACCACCCAACAAGCACTCAATCCACATGCCCAGTTTTGTGGGTGTCTTTCTGCTCTTGTGTTTTTAAAGTCATGTTTGATTTTTCACTGACCTCCTGTTATGATGACCTTTGAAGCCAGCGTGTTGTTCTTCCCCTCCCCGTGGGCTATGTGTGATGTCGCAGAATGTGATTTAAGTATTGGGCAGATGAGATTTTTTTTTTAAGCTAAGAATCCATGTAGGAGGCCAAATTCAAGGGGGGAAAAATTGCAAAAATCTAAATTGTAAACTCCTGAGAATTTCCCAGGAGCCACACACCACTTCCACATTTTGCAAGGAATGTCATGAGAAGTTTTACAAAGCAGAAACCGATGCAAATAACTAATAGAAAGAAAAGGGGACTGTAATTTATTTGTTGAAACAATAAAAAGGATGCTGCTTTGAAAAGTATATTTCATGTATATTTATAATGACTAGATGCACCCTAAATGGTACCACATGGCTTCTTAGGACAATGAGGGTTTGGTCTTAGGCTTAAGGATGATGTTCATGTCAGCCTATTTTGTAGCTCTAAGCTGGATTTCTGTGGGGTTTTTTGTTTTTTGCTTTGTTTTGTTTTGTTTTGTTGTTTTTGAGCCTATGAAAGAGATAATTAGCTGCTAAATGACGTTCACTTACCTTTTCTTCATTGAAAATACAGTCAAATTCAGCTGAGGGTCTCAGTGTAACCTACTAAAAACCAGAAAAATTCCTCGGCCTCCCTTGCAGGTAAATGGTCCTTATGACTGTTTTACCAATAAAATGTAAGCAGAAGCTGTTGGGTTCAATTGAGTCACCTACTCATGCATTTGCCCTTTTTGCCTCCCTTCTGCCTAAAATCGGGGTACCCTCCATGTTGGTTAGTTCAGCGTGGCGGTGCAGCCTTTGCATACCTTGGGCATTACACATCTTCACGTCTTTTTCCACCCTCTTCCATTCCCTCCCTCCCATCCCTCCATCTCTTGGTCGCCTTCCTGCTTCCTATTACGTATCTTTTATGTTGCTTCTCATTTATATTCTGGTTCTCATATAGAAGAAATTGTGTGATATTTAAGCTTGTATGTCTGATTTATTTCACTTAACATTTTGGTCTCAAGGTGAATCCTACAAATTCCTACATTTTCCTACAAATGACTCAAGTTTATCCTTCTTCATGGAAAAGTAGAGTTCATTGCATGTAAATACTACATTTTCTTTATCCATTCATCTGCTGATGGACATATTACCACTTCCAAGGTCTCATTATTATGAACTGTGCTGCTATAAACATGGGTACACACAGATCACCATCATATGATGTCTTAACTCTTTGAGTGAGATATCTAGCAGGGGAACAGGTAGACTGAAAAGAATTTCCAGTTTTAGTTTTTCTATTCATTCATTTGGGTTCTTTAGAGCAAAATATATTTATTGAGAGAAAGAAAATTTCTGTTCCAGAGAGAGACAGAAGAGGTCCTAAGTGGGTTGCCAAAGACCTTGGCTTTTCACAAGGTGAGGTGGGTCCAAAGTGGGGAAAAATGGAAATTTGCTAGATGGCCATGAAGTAGAACAGAACTATGGTCAACCAATAAGATTACAGTATAATTTCTCAGGTAAAATTGATTACATCGGGATTAAATGGGGAAGCAAGTCATGTAATTTTAGTTTTTTGAGGAAGCTACATATTTATTGCCATAGTGATTTACTAGTGTATATTCCTACGAACAATATACTGTGGAAGGTTTGTTTTTTGCCCTGCAGTCTCGCCAGCATTTGTTGTTATTTGGTTTCTTGCTGCTGGCTGTTCTTTCAGGGCTAATACTGTTAGAATTTCCTCTGTGGCTTCTATGGAAGAGGAACTTCAGAAGGATCCTCAGGCACAGAGGCAGCACGAAATAGCCCCAGCCTAAACTCCACGTTTCCCTTTGTTGGTTGCTGTTATTTGCAATCCTGTCTCATACACTTTGGTATGGAAATGTAACTAAAAACTCTTTAATTTCTCTCACATTTGAAAAGTAGCATGGTAACACTAGGCCAAAAGTGTGAAGTGTTTTTTTTTTTTTAAAGGAAATCTGTCCCTCACCAGTAGTAACATAGTTTCAATCCTCTACTCCTGGTTTGAAATTCTGAACGTGACAAAGGAACATAGCTTTGCTTGACATGTGCAGAATACTTTTCTGGAAAATTCCTGCAAAAACAAATCCCTATGCAGTGCCATTGATTTTAATAGGATTAAAAGAAGGGAGAGATGTGTACTAGTCCAATATTCTGATTTACAAATTATGTCTAAAGCAAAACAGTTTTATTGTTTTTCTAAAGATAATATCAATTTATTAATAGCAAACACTGTAAGGGCTTGTTCTTTCAGGTTAATTAAATATATAAATCACACAATATCAGAGCCCTGAAGAAAGCGCAATGATGTTCTAGCCCATTCCCTCAGCTTGTAATGGGAAAGACAAGGAAAGGCAAGATGGGTTAAGGAGAGAGTTCTGGGATGTTAACTGTTGTCTGAATACATTCTCAAATCCAAAAAATGCATTAAGTAGTGTAGGAAGAAAGCATTTCTAGTAATTTCTTAGAGTCCTTCTTCTTTGCATTTATTTTGATCACTTTACCAGCTAAGATGCCCTTCCTTCCCCCTGAATTTAAATCTTCCCATCCTTTAACTAGCTAAATGCAGTCCATCCCTTTAGGATCCTGGCAAAGTCTCTTCCAGAGAGCTACCCCGGCCTTTGCCTGCCCTTGAACACACCCATCTGTGACATGCTGTTCCCTGGGCTGGCCAGGTATCAGCACCACACACTACTGAAGAGCCATTCCAATGGACATCTTCTCTTTCTCAAATGAAAGCAAGCTGCATGAGGACAAAGACCAAACCTGCACCCTCAGTGTGAAAGCATGAGATCTGACCAAGTACATTTTCCTTCATGCTTCTTGGAAAATGGATTCCAGTGAGCCTTAGTGCACTGAATACACACTGAATCAGTAGGTGCTTCTCAGGTCTTTAAAGCACCTTGAAACCCTTCTCTACTGACTTCCATTCTATAGCCAAACAAATGTCCATAATCTCAAGGGAAATGGCTCCAAAAGCCAGGAAGAAATTCAGCATCGTTAGAATGAATTGCAAACAATTCATTTTAAGGTATGATAGTACAATTCCAGCTACATGGTTTTTTGCCTTTGGGGAGGGTACAAAAATTCAATTACAAAGAGAAAAGCAGAGTAGATAAACAAACGGAACACACACAATAACGTTATTTGTGCAGGCCTCTGGTTTCCTAGGCTTGATTTCCTAGCACACTGTAAAAGATACAGCTTTGAAATTAATAGGTTAATCTAAGCTTAAGAAAGGAAGATACAACAATGGAAAAAACATTGATCTAAAGTACAGCAGGAAATCAACTATTGAAGAAAACATATTTCCTAGAACAGAGATAAGGAAAATTAAAATGTTCCAAATGACGCTCTTGAAGTCACATATTAAATTTCTTCTTTACTGAATCAACTATAATTTAGTGGTTTTAGTTGAAGAGATCTAAATGAGAGTTCTCTGGTAATTTTCCCTACCTCTCTCTTAATGAATGCTTTTTTTCCATTCATCAGATTTTTACATTATTCTATAAATAACTTTTTAATGTTAAAAAATAGTTTTTCTCTTTGTAATACACTATTAAATGGAGGTCTTATATAAAAGATCCTACAGAGTGAAATATTAGGAAATAACTTAACCAAATAATTGATACAGTCATTTTAATTGCTACCTTGTTATCTGTGACCTAGTTTGCATAGTGGTTTTTATGGAGCCTGACTCTCTGATTTGTTGGAGAATGTTTGATTTCAAGTGGATATAAGAATATTTTGATTTCTCTTTTAGTTTTGTTGAATTGACAGCATTTCTGTAAAAAAAACTAGTAAAACTCATTTCTAGTATGTTTTTCTGAACAGTAAGAACATATTAAATTAAATTTAATAAAGAAGAAAAACAGTATTTCCTATAATTATGATTCCCTATAGAGTATATATATCAAGGCAGACAAGAGAGAAAGCAATCTTATATTCTATTAGTACATTATTGTGCACAATTGAGCTAAGGAAGACTGTAGTTTACTCTTTTCTTTACAAACTAAAAGCAAGCCTGAGACCTTCTAAGTGAAATCAGGACCTGACACTTACCAGGCAGGCACTTGTGCCACTGAGCTACATTCCCAGCCTGTTTCATAGCTTATTTGCTGCCCTTTCCCAGAAATTTTACTCTGTCAACTCCTCTTCAAAATACTCACCTCTAAGAGTTACCTCATCTAACCAAGACACACCGTAGCATTTGATTGTGGTCACAAGTGTTATCAATGGTATAGACGCTATTCCCAGAACAAAGGTCTAAATGAAAACTTTATAGAATTTTGAAATAATTGCCATTTTCAGGTACACAGAGAGGCTTTTTCATGAACAACAGTGAGAAAAGAAATAAATAATAGCCATCAAGTAAGAGAAAGACAAAGAACAGGGTGCTACAGGATGTAGACATGGGGCTGGAGATGGAGCTCGTGGCAGAGCTGTTGGCTAGAGCATGTGAGGCTCAGGGCTCAAGCCTTTGTACCAAAAATAAAGGCACATTGTGCCACTTATGAGATGCACACACGTAAACACACACACACTCAATTCGTGTCCATGGCATGACTGTATTACATATGAGGATCCTCAGCACAGCAGTTTGTAGACCAGCCCTCTAATTTGATAGTTGTGTCTTACAAATGACAGATTCTCTCTCCAGTGAGGGTGGACCTTTATCTGAAGGGCAAATCCTCTTCTCAGTATTGTGCTTATGCTGAGGTATCTGGGCATGCACTATGCATACACTTGTATACGCGATTCTAGTGACAAAGTGAGAAATTAAACTACACCATCTGAGACCCATACCAAAATCCTAACCGACAGAAATCATACACAACAAACTGCATAAAATTACAGCATAGGTGCTCTGGGGTAATTCCTGTGGAACTGCTTTGTGAATTGAATGGCTGTGTAGGTTTCTTTCTTTCACATGACTGCTTGTTGTATTTTTCTGGTGTGAAGCAGACTATAAGTCTATAAGTCAGTAAGCAGAAGGAAAAGGAGAAGGCAAGAAATGAGAAGCAAAGAGAGACAAGGGAGCTGTGTTCTGCACTCCTGGCTTTAGAACGGCCTGCATTAGGGTCCCCGTACCCCAGCTTTTTATGCCAGCAGGTTATCTGACTTGCCATTTGCTTCTCAGAGACCCAAATTCACCTAAAATAGAAGGATATGGGTACCTACCTCCATAAAGAAAATGCATTAGGAGATCAATTAATGTTAGTTTTTTATGATATTTCCATCATCAACTTCTGTGTACTTAACATATATGAACTTATGTATAGAGATACACATCGTCTAAAAGGGTCCATGCATACATATTTACATGGACATGTGTGTGCACCCTCCTCCTGTTCCCCTCCCAGGCACACACACAAAAGCTTATTTATGGGATCAAACCCTTATTCAGAATGTCCCTCTTCATCAATTTCTAAAGAACTTGGAGGATAAACAATTAGAAAATGAATGATTCTTCATAACACATGCTATTTTGTTTCCTGTTAAAATTATGATCTACAGGAGATATTGGAAATGTGTCCAAGAAATGAGCTTTTTTATTAAATGAGACTTTGGGTTATCTCTACATGTTAAAGAAAAGCCTACAAGAAAGGCCAGGCTGGCCCTCCCCCTCGGTGATTTACTCTGCTTGTCTGCTGCGACAATCAACGCCGAGGTACACAGCACTCGCCACTGACCTATTGCAGACAGTTAATCAAGAGCAGAGGGAGCAGCTTTCACAGTACAAGTAGTTACTTGTTCTCAACTTTTTAAAGTTCATAATTCAGTCTTACTGTCATTTCTTTCCTCTTGCCGGTGCTTTTATGAAAGGTAAAGCTGAACAGAAAGAAAACCAGAGTCATTAACTGTTTGAAAGTTTAATGTGCTACCAAACCAGAATTAGATGTGATAATGAAATTTCCACTGCTGAAAGCAGACTTCGCTAACTGATGTATGTAGTGAGAAGGTGGTCACATAACCAATGAAAATAAAAGCCATGCTCATTTTTTATATTTCTTTTTCTCCCTTTTTCTTTCTTTGTTTAAACTGGCCAAACACCAAATTAGACTTCAGTTCGGATATTTTACAAAGTGCGTTTAATAAAATTTTGCTTGTTTCTTTTAGCAACAGTGAAGATGTTGGTTAAGTCGCTGTATGCAGAGACATTCTGCAACAATGGATAAGGACTCACAGTGCTACACTGCTCCGCTTTATTCATCCAGGCTCACTCCATGGCAGAGCCATGCGCATCCCTGGAGCGCTCTGCACAGGGCCTGCTTATGGCCCGCCTTAGTCTCGCATGTGAAGTGGATCTAAATAAATTTCAATTTACTTTTTCTAACTCGAGATAGTCTCCTGTCTATGACAGATTCATTGATTTTTAAAGTTTAGGATGATATGAAAACATAGCTGAACTTTGGAGTTTAGCTATTTATTCAAGCTAATCATGTACTATACCATCCTTTGCTTGAATAGCAAGGGAACCATATCAGAACTGCAGCACCCGATCAGCTATGTGACCTCAGAGCTAAGTGACCAGTACTCTGCAGTGTACCAAGTTGCTAAGCAGTAGGTTGGGTGTATGTTCAACTTCCAGCATTTGATAGCTTCAATTTACTCAGGTGCATGGGAACACAATCCTCAATCTAGGCTCAGCTCTACTTCGCTTTCTGTCTTCCATGCTCAGTATATTTAGAATGGATTGCATTAGTCACAGTTCTCTAGAGGATGAGAATCAATAGGAAACACAGGTATAATCACGGTAGGGGATTTATCAGGGAGACTCAGAGGACCAGAGGTGGGAGAGTTCACCATGGCTGTCTGCGGGATCAGAGATGGGCGACCTCAGCAGGTGGAAGCTATAGAACAGGAGGGACGGAGGGTGCAGTTCCAGCCCAGTCGAGTGACAGTCTTCCTTGGAAGGCTGAGAAAACTAGGGGGCAGGTGACTGAGGTCCCAAAGCAACTGACGCAAAGGGTGGGCGCACTCACAGACTGGAGCTCTTCCAAACAGGCTCCCTTCTTTTTCTCCCTTTTTATTCCATCTGGGCTGCAAGTTTGTGCCACCCACAACCAGAGTGGTTCTGCCTGTCCCCTGCCCACAGCAGTTTGCTGGCTGGCATGCCAACCACACACAGATTCACCCGGACTGTGCAGTATTCCACGGGGCGTTTCTTAATCCATTTGAGTCGGCACATGGTGACTGACAATAACATGGGTCATTAGGTGTTCCCTAAATACAGCACACTTTTTGCTACCCCCTTATCTTCGCACACAGCTCTCAGTCACAGCTGTGGCTCCCCCAGGTACCCACTGCGCCCATTTCTACCAGTTCCTCTCATGGACCTCTTAGAGATCACACCATCTGCTGAAATCATATTCATTTTAAGTTCAATTATGTTGCCCTTATTTTTCTAGGAAACCACGTTCCTCTCTGCCCAATCATCCCAACCCAATCTCTTTCTCCTCTTCATCTAGAGCCACTTTGATTTAACTCCTGTTCATTATTTCTTAGGTCTCTGGAACCCAGTAGGATTTCATTCCCAGGTGATGATTCAATTGACAACTTCTAGTCATATTTGTTCCCCTTCATTTACTGCAGCCTTCTCTTCTTCTTTAGTCTATAAGCTTTTTAATGGTAAAGGAGGGTTGGTAGGAGGAAGAGACTTATTAATCTTTGTAATCTTTCCATTATCTGATAGGCTCATTGCACATAATGAAGGTTTGATAACTATTTCTTGAATTGCGTGATTAAACTGGGTCATCAGGTTTGGTTAGAAGCACCTCAGGATAACTCCTGGATTTACCAAGAGCAGGGCCAATAATGCAAGAGGTAATTTTCTTTGCTGAATCATAGCTGAATTTATATCACCCTAAACTTCGGAAGGTACCACTTTTTGAATTAGATATAAAAAAACAATAACCTGTCTGTGTGGAATGCTTTAAGTTCTCCTGGTTCCTTTCAGGCATAGGGGCATCTCTGCAAGGTGTTGACCTAAATTTCTTCTGACCTAATTTCCTTGTTGCAAAAGGAATTCGGTGCAGCCAGCCCCCACTGCGGAAAGGTTTTGTTCTACATCACTGTCAAATTTCAATGACAAATGGAATGAACTTTGTTAGTCCTTTTGAGACTTCAGAAAAGCTCCAGCTACTCCATTCTAATATCTAAGAGGATTTCAGTGATTCCTCCTCCCGGCTGGGCTGCAGAGTGGAAAAGGCCTCTCTCTGTCCTGCACATTGCCCCTAAGCAAGCAGACACGGCCCAAAGAAACTACGGGGCGCCACTTGCAATGTTCTTACCACACGGCAGTTGAACAGAAGGTCGTTGATGCAGTGGAGAAGGATGTCCATGGTAAAAAGGACACACTGGGCTCTTGAATCAAAAAGCAGAAATGTCTCAGCACTAACACACTCTGCTTTAATTCTAGGCCTATATATTTTGAAGCAAAAAATAAATTAGTCCTTACACATATGACCAAAAAAAAAATTTTTTTTCTCCCAGTGACATCGATAAACCAAAAATATATTTCCTACTATACTAAAAACATATTATTTTTATGTGTATGTGTCCATGAAAGACAATGCTAATGAGAGAATAGAATTCAGCTCAAATAATGTAGAAGTAGATACTATAAGACAACAGACAAGAGTAAAATACAAATGTTCCCCATGAAGTTTTTGAAGAAAAGATAAGGCAATCTTTCACTAAGAAGGGCTTCAGCATGTACCGAATGATTGTCCAACGTATTAACCAGTGTCCAGTATCTGAGTCATGTATTCACATTCCAACATGGGCTAGACTGATTTCAAAATCTAGAAGTTTAATTATCACTCCCGTAATCTGGTGAATGCATTTTATGATGCTTAAAATTACCAGAATTCTCTCCTGTTGGGTTGCAAGTCCTAACACAAAGATATTTCTGCCTTATTTCCCCGGGAAGCAAGTCTCTTGGGAGGCCTCAGGCACCACACCCTACCAGTTGGTGATGTGGTCAGCAGTCTAAAGAGGTCAGAGAAAGCAGCTGTCCCAGCAATTTATCTTGAACTCAAATGGCAACATAAAAGAGCACAAAAGGAGAGGAAAAGTGAAGAAAGAAAGGAGAAGACTCTGCTTCTAAAGAAAAAAGATGGAAGAAAATCAGCAATAGATAATGAAGAAGTACGTGGGGGCATTTCTAAAAACAACACAAAACCATCTCAGTAAAGTAACCTGAGAAGGAAAGACTATTTTAACCCTTTCCTCTGCTGCTGGATGTCTCTTGCAGAGCTCCACAAAAATTTGAAAATCACAATAGTCACCAAGCATCTGCTGGGAGCATATCCTGCACCAGGGACCTAGTAAGTGATGACCAAAGTCAGCAAAGCCACCACTAACACAGTACTGAAAGTAGACTTTGTCACTCAGAGGCCAAAAGAACTCATTATTTTCAAGTCTGGTGGGTAGAAATAAGCTAAGACCTGAGAAAGAAAGAGAAAGAGGCAGAGACAGAGAGAGACAGAGGCAGAGACAGAAACAGGAAGAGAGACAGAGACAAAGACTGAAAATGAAAGAATATCAGATCAACAATGGGACTGTATGGCCGGCTGGTTCTTGAGCAGAGGGTCGCATACATTACCTAGATCAAACAAGAAAGAATCTCTCCTGAGAATAAATGCCAGAATGGAAAAAAAAAAAGTTTTGTGAAATTGGAGTAAATTACCGTTCTGGAAAGTTAGTTTGGTTTTGGAGGTCTTACTTGGCATAGTCTATGAATTCTAAAGAACTGCAAGGAATTCCCGGGGTGAAACAAAATTTGCAAAGTTAATGGCCTAGCAAGAAAGGTCTCAGCAGATGTCATCATGAAAGGACCAGGACAAGTGGAATGCAAATTAGAAGCCTTACCTGGATCTCTGAACCTCTTTGCTATCTCCTTCTGATGAAAAACTTGGTATGACCCCTTCCTTGATTCTACAGGAAGCAACAAAGCTTTTAATAAGCAAGTACATCGGAGGCTGGAAATCCACGGCAACTTGCATGTGGCGCTCGTGGAGACCCTATGAGGACATGCTGTCCCCAGCAGGCTCTGTCTGCACTGCTCCCACCCTGCTGCCTGCTGCGCACACCTACTGCTCCAGAATCCTCCCCAGCCGGACATGGGAAAGGAGATTGACTTCTAAAATCCGTTTCACTTTATTAAGAACAAAGGTGACAATTGGAAGCAGAAGCCAGGTCAGATTTTCCCTTTCAAAACATGGGCCAGGGCCGACTCTGTTGGGGAGGAAACCTTGCTGATCTCTGCTTTCAGAAGCCGCGCTAGATTGAACAATCCGAGTGTTTGAAAAACCCACCGTCCCGCGAAGATTGGTGAAGTGTTGCACGTCTGGCACACGGGTGTTCTAGATGGAAGGATTTTGCCAGGAGTTTTGAGATCAGAGATTCCCGATTAATTCTGACGGCTTGGATCAATAAAGATTGTTTTCCTTTGAAACAGAGCACCTATAAAATTATGTAATTTGAGGTACAGGAAAATCATTGCCGAAGGAGCAAAGAGTACTTTGCTGCCCACAGAATCCATTTGGTAATAATTTCAGCATGAAAAGCAAGACCGTTATTTTGATAGGACGAATGCATTGGAGAGTCATGAAAGATGGTATCAGTTAAAAATTATATTTGCATAAAATACATTTTCAGCACAAACTCACTCAGGTGCAGCACTATTCACACCACCAAGGTGATTCAGTGTGAGCTGTTTCCTAAAGGAAAAGTACATGTGAGAATTTAGATTATTTTGTCTAGCACAGCTGCTCCTTGTGCTGCAAAAGCAGAGACGCAGCTGATGACAAGGTAGAATGGAACTCGACACCTTCCTTGGCATCCGGCCAAGAATACAGACTGTTTTAGCCAGTCTGTGGCATGTGCTCCATTTCTTAATTGTTGATAACATATAATTAGGACAATCTAAGCCTAGTTTAATGAATGCAATAAGTTAAACTGCAGTGCTTGACTATACTTGGATAGACTTTGTTAGTCTTGGAGCAGGGAACTGCAGAGTAACATTTTATAAACAGAACAAAATGGAATCTTCCCTTTACAAACTATCAGCCTAGAATTATGGCTGATACTCTAACCCACAGTATAAATCCTGTGTGCTGTATAAATGTCAACTGATATTCATGGCAATGTGCTCAAAATAAATTTTCCCCTTGAAAACTTTAAAGGTAAGATTTATGTGAAGAAATTGGGCACATATTTAAAAATGACAGACTACACGTTCTGCTAATCAGTTATCAGCCTGATTTATTTTGACAGACTTCTTTTCAAGATGATCAGAGCTCAGTCTAGTGTACTACAGGTTTTTTTTTTTCAAAATGGAATGAGTTTCTTGAAAATAATGAACTGATTATTAGCTTCTTATTAAAATAGATTTATTGCATTTATTTTTTCACACCCATGTGACTTACCTGTAGGTTTTGTAAAGACATTGGTATCATAAAATATGCAAAAGATGTTTTGCAGGCCATTAATAAATTCAGCTCACATTTCCACATCCCTGGTAAAGAATCTGTCTTTTCCAAAGTGAGAAAATCTAATGAATATATAAAATAACATAAGGAAAAGTTTCAAAAATGAATTTTAGCTCTTGACAAAAATATCAAAACTCAAAACAAAACTTTGTTTTAAGAGAAATTCTATTTATCCATACTATGCATGGTTTCTTTGATTTTTTTTTACTTTTAAATTTGTTCCAATGTTATCAGAATTGATTTTTAGTCTCAGTCATCCCAAAGGAACTGTCTTGAGTGAAGCTCTTATCGGGAAAGTGTAGTGAAAAATCAGCTCGCAAAGTTGTTACTATGGTGTTCGCATATCTGAAGAAATTTTTAGTGGAAATAAAATTCCAAAGCACTAAATTTAGAGGTATTTCGTTTCCTAGTAAGAGGCATAAAAATAGCACTACTAGATACAATTTGAATTCCAAGGGGGAGATATTTATTTCTGTACAATGTTCAACCATGCACATTATGAGAGCCAGTTTCTTTCCAAAGGCCTTGAGACAAATTAAAAATCATGTTAACTAATTTCCTGTTGGGTCTCCTAAGGATAATACTTAAAAAAAAAAAAAAAAGGAGACCTTTGCATTCACATTTTCAGTTTAGCACTGCTTTTAAGAAGAATCAAGTGAAGTCACAACTATTTGAAAGTGTATTCTTTTCCAAGTATTTATGAAACCATTTTTGACAATGATACATATTTGTAGTTTTAGATACTAAATTGTATATTATCTCATAGGACAATGAGAGTAAAAGAATAGTATCAGTGCCCCAGTACAGTTTCTAGAAAGCTCCAAATTAAGCAACATTTTCCATGTACAGAAATAATTATAATGGTGGGCCACAGTCAACAAAATTATAAAAAATGAAAATTTCCAAAAATCATTACATAGCTCTGAAATTAAAATAATTCTAAGTATCATATTTAAGTATAAATTTTAATAAGCCTCTACCAAATTCTTCAAGTCAGATTGCATTCAAGTAGTTTTACCTAAATCATTACTCAAAATGGAAGAAAAATTTTAAATTATCTTTAAACTTTTATGTTCATGACTAGGTCACCCAAAACAACATAAAAATTCCTATAATAATGTTATAATATTCTCTTACAATAAAATTACATGCATGAGAATATTATATTACATCTGAATTTCTAGGTTTATAAGAAAAAAGAAATTGGCACCTCTTAAGAAAAAAACAATTACAACTTGATAACTCTCATATCAATGACAGTTACAATTAAAATACTTTGAAAGCAGGTAACAGTTTGGTCATCATTTTTCGCTCATTTTGTATAATATAAACATTATAATTCAAAGATTTTTGACAAGAATAATAATGAAAAAGTTTCTCAACTGAGGCTTTTTCAGGTACATAGAAGAGAAAAAGAGCAGCGTCCATGACCCAGTTTGCTTTGGTTTTATCTTATCTTACAAACTGTCCTTAAAATGAAATTATTCAGAAAAGCAATCCAGAGAGCCATCTTATAAATTAAAATGCAAACCTCACTTTAACACGAAAAAATTGTGCCCATAATTTCAGAGACTATTTTAGGAAATATGGTCATTATATGTGTTTCTTTGTATGATGAATTTTGAATTTGGGATAAATTTTGTCTCATAATTAGAATAGAGTATAAGACTGAGATATAATGCAATGTAATAGTGGGCAATTCACCATTCTTTCACAAATATCTAATTCAATACTTCTAATTATCAATTTTCTCCACACAGGAACTATTTCTTCCCATAAAGTAAATGCCTAGCTTTCATTAAGAATTTGCATGATTTTCTAGGTATTCTTTCAATATTATCATAATTTACTTTTCATTTATTTAGACAAGGTCCACTGCAGTTAGTGAAATATAATGGGGGAAAGTGTAAAATTATTGAGTTTATTTTGCTATCACATAAGACATAACACTGTGGCATTCATAAAATAAAATTGAGTAAAGCTTTATTTCCCTGAGAAAACACTTAAAAGACAATCTCTAAAAATGTCAATTTAAAAATCTGCTCAGGCACCTCACACTGTAAAAGTTGCCTTTTTGTTAATTCATTATTTATTGATGGAAGAAGTGCTTGCCTAATTTTGTCATGACAGTTATAATAATCTCTGGCTTTTAAATAGGCTGTGTACTAAATATAATCTACTAATTTTTATCCACTTTCAGTTCATAATAAAACTAGCTCTACACCTTTTCTACTTACTAGACAAAATGGATTAGAAAGTGATGTTTTGTGTTAATTTTACCAGAAGCTAGAGTGCAAACTGCACATTCAGCCATGCAGATTTCTAGACTTTTAACTGTGCATATTTAACTGTGCCAGGGATGGTATTTTGGAAACATTAAACCAGTGTATTAATGACATTCTCTAAACCATGTTTCTTTTCTCTAAGGCCAACCCAGAAATTTTATTGCCTTAGATCAGGAAATGATAATCATTTAGCTTGAACTCAAAGCTTTGCGGTGAGTAAACAGATTTGCTAAATTCTTGGAGGACCTACTTTACGTTTCAAGCTCTAAGCTTGGCGAACCCACTCCTCGAATTCACCTCAGGATAATCTTACAACTCCTCCAGCTCATGAGCTTGCTGCTGTGGGTAAAAAGTCTTAGAACAAACAGAAAAGAGGCCACCTTCTGTTTTGGGGAGCTCAAGATGATAGATTGTGCGAAAGAACAAGGGTACATCTTAATCCCCCTTTCTAGCGTTGTTTTCCTAACAATTGAGTACAGAGAAGCTCAAAGGAAGGAAAATCTCGAATTTCCTATGAGACACAGCACACAATCTTCCAGAAACACCCCCACAGCCACCTCGAGAGCATCTCTCTGCCTTGAGCCACAGCTTTCCTGGGCTCCCCTGGGTTTCCTATGGCCTGGATAGGAACTGCAAGTTCCTATCGAACCACACTCCTCCATACTCCAGGGAAACCAGCAGTGCAGCTGAGTCGAGAGCTAGCACACAAGGTGTCACGATGTGAGAGGCTCAGTTTGGGCTTCCCACTGGCTGGTACACGGAAATAAAGCCGAGATTCCATAGCACTAAGCTAAGGTGCCATCAAGCTGATCATGCCAAGATAAGAGGTGCCATATTCACCGTACTCCCTGAAAGGCCGATAGACAGAAGACGTCACCTTGTGAAACAGGGATCATCTAGACCCCCACAGTGAAGATGCCCCATCTTCCTGGCCACTCTAAGACTGCGAAAGCCCTCAGATCCCAACTTGGCAGAGTGCCCTGCGGTGGACAGAGGCTGAAAACCTGGGGGACAAAGACTGTTTTCCTGCACAGACAACATTACCTGAAATAATGGCTTTAATTATTGGATTGAACCGAATTTTAAAATGCATGATTCTAAATGCAGAAGAGAACCAGAATAGCTGTAGAAAAGCAATGGTGCTGTTTTCCAGGCATGTCCAAGTCACTGGGTGAGTGAAGTCAATGGTATGTAACCAACGCAACAAAGACAGTTTCTGCGTTAAAGTGAGTGCCCCTCCAAATGCCTATTCCTGCACACACACAAAACCACAAATATGGTGTTTGGCGAGGCAGTAGGTGTAAGTTGTTTTGACCCTACTCTGGGTAACTGTGCGATTTTTACTTTCCTGTTGTATTTGATTTTTTCCAATTTAAATGAAGAAAGGAAAATTCAATTAGTGAAGAATTAAAGTTAACTAGATTTTAATTAATTAATACATATACATGCATTATGCTAAAACATTTTCACTAAGTACTGATTTTTATTTATAATGTGTTACTAGTACATGCACTTTTTAAAAACTTTTCCTCGTACCCTTAAAAACCATTCTCTTTCATTACTAATTTCAAATGTTTCAAACAGGAATGCTAACATAGGTAATTATTTTTAAATTTTGTGTTAATGACCACTCAAAATGATACCTACTTTTCTACCTGAACTCCCACAAAGCTCAGAGATAAATTTGAACATTAGCTGACAAAAGGTGTGCCTCAGAATTTTCTATTTATCTCTTTGCTTCATCTATTTCATCCTTATCTTAATTTATGATTAATTGGTTCATGTTAAGTATATAGGTATTTTTAGTTGTTTTACGTTCTTAATGGACATTGCTGAAAACAAAACGAAAGGTGATGAGGGAGAGAAAAAAAGAAAGAGAGGAAAGGAAAAGATTCTTGCAGATAAAGGATGGCAGAATCACTGCCAACAAGCACCTTATAAATGAGGAAATCAGTTGGAGCCTGATGGCTGGATGTTGGTTGCATGATTCTCACATGCCAGCGAGATAAGATGGACCCAGACGGAAAATTACAGAAGTGAAAAAGAGACAAGGGGTAAGTCGGATAACTTTTTAGATAAACAACAGAAAAGACCTGAACGCTCTATGGTCCAGGTTCGGAATGATTATGATAGAAGTAGAATATCAGATATGGATGGTTTAACCTTGGCTGTTCCTAGCAAAGGAGTGAAGATAAATTAAAGGATTTAGTGGAACTGAAATGCCAGACATGGTTATACCCAGTTTACAGAAAGCTCTTAGCTTTATAACTACCTATCTAAGAAGAAAAGAAGAAATACATTTTCTAGGTATATGTTGCAAGATGTAACTTCCATATCATTTTATATTTATTTTCTTTATTTTTAATTAATATTAATTATTATCAAGTATCATATTCTTGACATCTAGCGAGTTACTTGTCCATTTCAAATTGTATGTCAACTTTTACTCTTGAAGAAGTGAAGATTCTGCTACACTCCAAAATCTTTTAAGTGAATCTTAAAATGACCAATCTCTTTATGTAATTTAAAACAGCAGCAGTAATGCCTGGCATTTGAAGTTTCAACATGGTTTTATAAATATCTCACTTGATCCTTAGAAGGAAGCAAGGTTTCTGAGAGGTTAAACAAATGGACTGGAATTGTACATGTAGTAAACAGTCATGTCAGAGCTTGAACACAGCTTGGCCCATTTCTTTTCACAGCTCCAATTGGTTTCAATTGATTGATTAATTGAGAGTGATTAATTACAAACAGCTGGGGCCTGTGTCACTGAGGGTATATTCTTCGTTACACTGTCATTTAGATGCACCGATATGTGATATTGCCCCCATCCTTTGTTTTTTTACTTTAACAAAATAGGTCATAGAAGAGAGAAATTATGAAGAAGGAAGAGAGTGATCTGTTCCACATATGCGATATGTGTTTCAAAACTGAGCGGATAAAACCGAAGTCTATACTTGCTGAAGTCTCCTGGGGGAAGAAAGCCTTTGGTAGCCACCATGTGTGCACAGACCACGAACAAGAAAGCAGGGAGCAGTGGGCTCACTCTGCTAGCCATCGTCTTGTCATCCTGGGAAGCTTGGGAAGGCAGAATGCAGGCAAAAGAAGCTAAGTTTCAATAACAAAATAGAGTTGCCTACACTTCACCACCTGTCAGGCAAGAGGCCTTCCATGCCCACTGGGCCAGTTTGAATTAGGTTTTCTGCTGCTTGCAACCAAAATATTTGAATGGATACACAAGGGAAGAGTGGAGACGTGCAAAAAAGCAGTTTGCTCTTTCCTGATTCTATAAGAGGTACAAAGTTATTAAAACAATATTTCTCTGGACATTTAATTGTGTTAAAGTTTAAATATGTGTGACAACTATTTATATCACAGAAATATGACTTGCAAGAAGTGGACCCTGAGGTCTCCACCATGCAGGAGCGACCGACCCAGCAGAGGCCTGGAGAGAGAATGGGTGCAGGGGGAAACAGAACAGGCCTCTTTGCTCTACAGGACCAAGGAGGCAGCAGATAGCTCATCTGGCTGACAGGTGCCAGAAACAGAAAATGCTGGACCAATTAGATGAGCAGGGAGTGTACAAGTGAAACGTCTTTCATCCACTCTTCTCTGCTCAAGAGGGAAAGGGGAAGTTTCCACCCACATACTGGGCATGCTGTTTCTGTTTTATAGGCTGTAACCCATCCCAGGCCCCTTTCTCCACTGAAAGGCAAAGCACAAGACAGAATGACCCACAGTGCAGTTCTGGAAGACAGCCAGTTCCCCAGCATCGGTGGGGTCCTCCTCCACTCCTCTGCACTGAACGCACGTAGAGGCTTAGTGACAGCAGGGACTGCAGCAGCTGGCATGCAGCACACCAAAGAGGAGCCATGGCACGTGGGGTAGGCAGGAGAGATGCTCTGGGGCAGGCTGAAGTGTAATTTCGAGCACTGCCACATGTTTTGGAATGTGAGAAACCACGGGAGTAAACAGGCTGAGCTGGCATGCAACAGGCGGAAAAAAAAAAAAAAAGAGAGAGACAGGACTTTTTCACTCTGACCCCAGGGAGAAACCAGATCAAAGATCCAGAGCGGTCCGCATGGAAGTCCAGTTGGTTTGCTCTGTTAACAGCTGCTTCCTGCGAGCCTACTGTGTGTCACACACTCTCTGATACAGGAACCTGATCCCAAAGAAGCAGGACTGTTTCCTCTGTCCCATACAAAGCCGGACCCATCAAAGCTCAGACTTGTAAATATCCACACATAACTTTATGTTTTTCTGTAACTACTCATCTTTTATTTGAAATCCAAGCTCATATGGTGGCAGAAATATCTTTGCCTACCCTTCTCTTCCACTTGTCTCTAACTTCTAGGGACTTAGAATGCAGGAGACTCGAGAGAAAACTGGCCAAGAATCCAGTGGTCAGTGTCGGTCGCCACGCCGTCCTCTCTGTGGGAGCCCCCTGGTCTCCATCCCTCCTCCTCAGGCAAAGGAAGGCTCAGCCAGGACTCCAACTTTCATAGCTCTTCCCTGCTTCTTCACTATTTCAGGCATTTTTTTTTTTTTTTTGGAGCCTTTCTCCAGGACCCACCAGAATGTAAACTCATTTTTTGTCAACTATCTTATTCTACTATGAAACCCATACCCTTCTTTACGGGTCTTTTCCATGAAGAGATAACCTATAAACCAGGATCTTGAAAATGGGAAGGTGTCAACTGGCAGAAGAGAGCTTTGTAAAAGAGGGTCAAGGATTGGAGCAAGGCTTTGCTGGCAGAAATTAACACAACACTCTTTACAGATCAGGAAATTGTACAGGGCTCTGTGTCGTTACCCAAATGGAACCATAAACTGGCATTATATTTTATGTTGCTACATGGCTATTTTAAAGGCACATCCCTTTTCTTACTTTCAAGCTTGAAAAAGAAAACAGAAAGTTTTATTTAAGAAACATATAACCCGCAGTAAGGCCCCAAAGCAGAGGTTTCCTTTTTTCTCTGCAGCAAGTTCCTGAATGAAGATTTCCCGCTGGCATAACTGAGGAACAGCACAGTTCACCGTGTATGAAGAGGTCCCTCACAACCCTACCACCCCTGAACCCCAAATTCCGTGTCACATAACAAACTTGACAATGCGTTTTGTCGAAGAAACTCAGAGAGACATTGGACAAAAGCCCTTCTTTTTAAATTTCCCATGGATACTCCATGCCCGGAGAAGCACTTTGGCAAATCCGGGCTGCACACGTTTGTCTTCTGTTCCCTTCTCTGCTAGCTGTGAGTGTAGAGTGTGCTCCGGAGGGGAGAGCCCAGGCATGCACACCCCTCTTTCCGGCTCACACCCCAAGGCTCCTAGATGGAGGCCCGCTCAGTGCATCTGACGGGGAGCGCGACTGAGGTCTCAACTCTAAATAAATAGTTTAAAATAAAAAGTTGTATAAATATCAGCCTGTGCCAGTGATGCGGTCGGTGAGGGAGTGCTCTCAACACAAAGTAAATTAAATGGGATCTACTTTTGCGGGGTAAAAGGCTACTTAGACTGGTTATTACAGAGGGAATTTTGTTGTGTGGGGCGACAGCACGTATCCGTGCGGCTAACCTACAACTGGTAGGAGAAACAAATCCCACCCGTTCCTAGGAGCAGTACCACAGCCAGACCACAATTCCTGTGAGGGATGAACTTAATTCGCTGCACATGAAGGCCAGCCTCTGTTGCAGCTCATTAGCTGGTTACAGACAGACTGCGAGCGAAGAAAGTGGAATTTAGCCGATGTCCCAACTTCTACATGTGCTGTGAATAAATCAGACTATTGTTGTCTTTTTTTTTTTTTTTGATAAAGAAGTATTGTTTTGAATGTACAGATTGGCTCAGGAGAGCCAGCAGAATTTTTTGGCCAAATATAGTCTCTTGCTCACTCCTAAAAATCCTAGCTTTCAAATTAGGAGCTGAAGTCATTGAAGGAAAAAAAGAAAAAAAGTTTACATTCCTGCAGCCTGCTGCAGCAAAGCCAAACAAATGCTTGGCTTGCAGCTCACTTACATCTCTTTCACGAGCCTTTTCTTTAACATGGAAGTCTGAAAAATACCATTTCTTTTATTGAGTCATTTAATGCCAAGTGCAGGGGGTGTGTGCGTGCGTGTGCGTGCCTGTGTGTGTGTGGACACGCACACTCAGCAACAGCACTGTAGGGTCAGTGTAGTAGCTCTGAAGCATGTGGGTCATATTTGAATTTAAAGAAACCATGCTTTTACAGCTTCTGGCATAATTTAGGTCACAGTCACAAACTGTGATTTTTTTTTAAGCATCATTAACCACTGAATGGACAAGGAATGTGTTATTTTCAAGGAGTTTCTTTGGTGCCAGTTCTGGCAATAAAAACCTGAGGACACAGTGAGACTGGGAGGGTAATTTAGTATGCAGTGCCCTCCCAATGCACTTTTTTACCATAAAAAATGCACACTTCTTGGCACTGAGTTTTCCAGCTCAAACCGGCTAATATGGAATGACAGCATTCCATTGGGCACCTGAATGGTGGATTTCTGGACAGTTCATTGGGCTGGTGATTTGACATTTTAAGGGGTCCTTAGAGATGGCCAAATGCGGAATTCAATATACAGTGGTCTAGTAATTTTTAGAATCCCAGGTAGAGTCTCCTTGCAGTGTTCCTAATAGATCACCCAACGTTTGGTATAATACAGGTGACTTTTGTTGTGCTCACGGCAGTCATATTAAACACATTCCAAATGTGAGAGCAGAAAATGAAAAGGCTTAAATCAAGTCACTGAATAACTTGTTGGCTGCTAGCGGTCTGCCCACCCACGCCTGAGAAAAAAGCGAAGGAGGAGCTATATGTGCATCACCCTCCATTGCCCCCCCTTAGCCTCCAAGGGTTCTGCAAGCAGGTTAGGGTTATCTGTTTGCAGGAGTAGTTTGCTATTTCTTAAAAGCACAGGATCCCTGTGTTTGGGAAGTGAGCAGAGAGTACGGGTGCCTGCATGGCCAAACTATTGCATGATGGGCAGCTGAGCCCTCCTTAGATGAATCTTAGTTCCCTTCTCGCTTACAACACTAAACAAATGAGTAAGTACTTTCACCACAGAGGCACTACTTAATGGAAAGGAGAAAAAAGTGAAGAATTTACTTTATGCTAATTTGCATGATAATTTTCTCAATATAACATCAACAAAACCTGGTTGGGGGTCCCGTTTACAGGACTACCAAACTCTCTGTCTTCAGATTTTATTTTTTGTGGTAACACTAGCTTCACCCGCAGCGCTGTTGTTATAATATGAGCAGATTAGTATCAAAGAAAAACAGAATAAATGTGTTTACTGTAATAGATGTTGCCAGGTATCCTACATGTCAACCCTTGTGCTTTTGGTGAGTGGCTTCTTATGTTACCATCTACCAAAGAATATCTTTGATTTATGCCAAAATCTCTGAGAGTTGGGTTAGAAAGGCCATAAGAGGAAGTAAGAAGGTCACCTTTTAAAGAATCGGATGAAGATGACCTTCAGTTCTAAATGCCACCTCACTAATGGATATGTCCTAGACATACACTATCCTAATCCATATTAATTCCATCCATAAACTAGTGAAGTGCTTTGATTTTAACCACCTTTAGGAAATAGTTTCTTGGATGTTTTATAATTGCCCTTACCTACATCATGACAGGTTTTAGAGGAAATTTTTAAGTTTTCTTCCTTGTGTCACCATTGTCAATATCCACTATTGTCTGACCCCATGTTCTGCTGGCCCTGCAAGCAGATCGCTTTCTCCTTCAGCTCCATGTCCTCAGTTAAGGCCTTTCTACCACTGTGCCTGTATCTAGCAGCATTTCTTAGAGACAGAAAAAGAGATGTGAGGTTGTTAAAAAATGATGTTAGGCTGATAACAATCTATACAACATAATAGCCAATGTGACTCTGTATAAAAACATACTGTATAAATTCCCTAGAAGTTTTTCAACTATATTTTCTGCCCAAGAGTTTAAATTGTCCAAACCTCAGTACTGAGGTAAGAATGGAGCCACTGAAATGTACAAGTCCTGACCACCTGTAGGCTACTTCAAAAAGTCCAGGGATATGATTTGCAATGGAAATTCAAGTTGACCACCAAATGAAGGTGCCCTTGAAGAGCGTTTAAATCTTGAGACTCATTCATATCTCAAGCCTCCTAAATCTCACTTCAGATTTGAACACTATTTTACAGTTTCCAAATAATTTCCATCTAATATACTGTTCCATTTTATCATCACACTATGAATATGTTTGATTTATTTTCAGGTGACAAGGAATTGGAGCATGTTCCAGTTTTCTGGAGTTAGGATAAAATCTGGAGAAAGCAGCGAATGCAGACATCTTCCTGACCAGACCCATAGACACTGGTGTCAGTCAGGAAGGGGAGAGCTGGTCAGAGCACCATGAGTCACAACCTGGATGTCCCTCTGTCACCTCAGTGGCAGTGGCATGCATCTTCCTTTGCTATGGCTTCAGCTTTATTATCGCCTACTCTCTTGTTTTAATAATAAATAGTATTAAATATTTAAAAAACATTTCAACATGTGCAAAATATTTTTTAGTTTTTAAACAATGTCCAAATTGTTCATTAACATATTAAATTAAATATTAAAGCACAGTGATGCATCACTCCATGAGGATGATACCCTTAGAGAAAGGCATCATCAAGTCAGTTTGCTGTTCTGCGAACATCAGGCTGTATTTACACAAACTACAGTGACGTGAAGAGGTAAAGCACGATCTTACAGGACCACTACCATTGACGCTGCCCATCATTCATGGAAACAGCATGAGGTGGTGGATAACTGAGCTTTATTTTCTTTAATTTTTATTGATATATGTTTACAGTACACGAATACATTTCTTGCAAGAAGCTGGTGCTTGCAAAGAGCACATCTCAATTCATTTTTTATCCCTTTTCCTCCCCTCTTTCCACACTGCCTCCAATTCTTGTTTCCCTTCCCATTTGGAAAAGACCCATCTTCCTGTTTCCTGTTGTCTGTCTAAATCACTTGTACTTTGGGTTTCTAGATAAGAGCTACTGTGTCATATGTAACTTGTGTATCTGATTTATTTCAGTTTACATTAATAGCCTTAAGGTATGACTGCATTTTAGTTATAAAGCTATTAAAGCTATTTTCAGTGCTGTATAGGAAATTAAATATCTTACTTTCAAAATAGCCCAGAACAGAGATGGTACCTGATACACACACACACACATACACACACACACAATATAGATGACATATTTCAGTAATGAAAGTGATAAGCATTTGAGTGTAAAACATTTTTGATAATCCACAAGTAATTTTACCTCTTCTGCCTGAGTCACCACATGCTCAGTGTTCATTTCAAAGTACAGGCATGAGCGGTTATTGCTTTTAGTTAGATGAAAAGAATCCGTTTAGTTATTGACTATATTCCTACAACAAATTGTCAGCTTCAAAAGTCCTCTTGTGACTCTAGACTAAACACTGTCTTCTATTAGGCAACTACCTAAGAGATAACTTTTCACAAAAGAGATACCCCCTCGAAAAGAATCACACAAAAAACGGAATGAAAGAGGAGAGAGGAAAAATTTTCAGGGCCCTAAAAGCTGACAGAAGCAATAACCTGGTAGACTCCTCATCCAAATTATGGGACAGAAAGCTGTCATTTCACTCATGTCCCTGCCTTCGTCTGGTTTGTACAGCTCTAGCCCTTGTATCTTAAGAAAAGGAGCAACTCAAAAGGAAGTGTGGTGGAAATTTCCAAAATATAGAGTCTGTTTGGGCAAAAACAGTGAAGACAGGCTTCTATATTTAATGACAGGGCCGGAGCTGCCTGTCTTCCGTGATCACTGGCTCTGTGTGGTTCACTTCGCTGAATGCACGGTGGTGTCATCCACCCCATGAATGAAGCACTGCCTTCCCTTTGGTGCTGTTTATTCTTAGTCTGTGCACACAAAGAGCAAAGAAAGTTGTCAACAACGCATCCAGTTTATACACTGAGCATTGCTAAGAGCCAGGAGACGAAAGCAAACTAAGAAGTCCTTGTATGCCGAACACCCTTCGTTCATTCATTTGCGCACATAAATATTGACCCTGCACCTACTATGTGCCAGGCATAACAACAGGGGAGGTTACTCCAGGAGACACATAGCTCAGGGACACAGCCCTGGTAGAGGATAAAGGACAGGAAAAGTGCTTTGTGTTTATATTCATAAACGAAGGAATTCTTCTCCTGCAATCTTGTACAAATCTGTCACTTCCCCTCTCAGTTCTCAGTCATATTTTTAAAAAATGTTTCTATAGGGTGTGAGCCTGAGTAATCAAAGAAACCCACTGTTTCCTGGCCCCTTATCATTCTACTCAAAACTGTCATCATAATCGGAACATATACTGGTACAAGTTCTCTACAATAATTCAGACCCAAATAATACACAAACCCATGCATTGCAAGAGCAGGAAATGATGGATACAAAAGTTCAGGTGCTTTCTATAAAAAAAAAACCCATAAATTTTATAATTGTAGAACTAGGCATTTGCCAAGATTATAATTAGAAAATAAACAGATTAAATTGAAGATGGTCACCACTTCTAAATTCTCATAATTTTGATTAAAACAGTTTGGGAGAAGAATTGGAGGAGAATGAAAGAGAAGTTTTTTGTTGTTGTTGTTGTTTTGTCTTTTATTTTTTAATCTAGAATTTGAAGGAATTGTCTTTAAAAATGAAGCCCTGCCCTTAGGGGGAAAAAAATGTAGTAGTTCTGGCCCCTGGCAGGCTGTTTTAATATCGTTTTGTGAATTGGTACAACAGAAATAGCACTTGTTCAGAAGATGTTTTCAAGTCATGATTTCTAGAAGTCACCCCACTTATCACCGTGTCAGAATATTTTTCTTCGGTCCATTAAAAGCAGGCTTTGCCTTTATGCTGCTTTCAAGGATTGCAGAGGTTCACGCACAATGTCAGCCGACAATAAAATTCAGCGTAATGAGAACCACTCGATGATATTGCCTTTCTTCATTGCCTTTCAGTTACACCTTTCTAAATGCAATAAAGGAGAAGTTGCTCTGAATGGGACAGAGAGAGAAATACGCATCATTCCCAGAGCTGAAAAGTCACAGACTTTCATACGCTCACAGCTGAGAGGAGAGATCCTCCCAGTGACGGCTGGTTATGCGTATTTGAGCATCTGAATAACCTGGAAAGCATACAGGATTGCTTATTTCAAACCAGGATGGTTTTTATTTGGCATGCATTCCACCAGGGCCAATAAAACAGGGCTCCCACCAGCTGCAAATGTACCGGTGCTTTTCTAGGGAGCAGAGCCAAAGTGGCACTGAGGGAGAACTGGTGGCAACTTACTCTGCCCAGTAGACCCTGTGAAACTGAGGGGCTGCCCTTGCCACACTGGCCTCACTCTCAGCAGCAGGTCAGAGCCATTCAGAGGGCTGAGTCCAGGGACACTGGCCCAGAACTGCCAGTGAGCTATGAGTGACCGCCAGCACTCTGCGTAAACCGTGGGTCAGTACAGTTCTCTGCACACCTCAGCCCGCACGGGGTGCATCGCAGGACACCTACCACAGCCTGCTTCTCTGTGATTTCCACAGACTCAAGCTGGAAATCAAGGGAGGTAGCACTGACCCTTCTCAGTGATGTTAGGGCCGCTCCAACTGTCAAAGCCAGACCCGAAATACTCAGAGTGCATGATAGTGATTTTTACATACGGTCATCTGTTTATTTTAAGATGAAAAGAGAGACTGTCAGACAAATCTATGCTATAAATACCACTAACCCCGTCATTATTTTAAGTGTTTCCTTTACCCTCAAACGAAAAGGTGGGAAAAGAAAAAAAAAAGGCTCAAGGTAACATTTCAAGGTTAATTACACTTCATATTTTGAAGTAACTTAAGAATACGAATGATTCCTGTCCATCCAGAGCATACATTGGGTAGTTTCTTGCAAGAATTCCCACTAACTATCCCTTTGCCTGATACTTAAAATAAACCCATCTATTCTTTCTCTGAGAAGGAAAATAACAAAAATCTCAATGGTCGCAGGGAAACTATGCCCTGTGACATCGAAGTGAGTAAGTCCTTGAAGCCACTGCAGGCAGGAGCTCCCTTCTCTGAAAACTCGTTCTAGGGAAGCAGCATCACTGTCCCGGATGGGAGGACCTTTGCTTCACTCCACGCTCAGGGCGGGCTGAGGACTTGGGCTTTGGGTTCATGGCCACGCAGAACTGGCTTTTGCCAACAAATTAAGTTATAGACCCGTAGGGAAGAGTTTGTTCTAAGAGTTTCATGTTAACTTCAACAGTCTTTTACTGTGATCTTCTTTTCATTCATGTGTGTTAGTGCTGCAAAGTAACAAAGCAGATTCTGTGCCTTTTACCAAACCATGCTTATTATAAAAAATAAAGTATCCACATTTTCCTGTATCTTTGACAGGTTATCTTCAATATTTAAGAAGTCACACTGATGTCACCAACTTTATAGCTATTTAGTAAATCCTCATTTTTTGGAAGCATTGTAAAGATTGTATTAATTAAAATCTACCAATCTAAGCAGTAATTTTATATGTAATAGATTGCTTTATTAATACTGTATATGTTTTTCTTTTCAAGTCTGTTATTATTATATTGTTAAGGGATGGAAGATCTATGTTTTCTATGTATGGGGTAGCTCCGACTTGAGTATTGACTTACTAAAGTATTTCTTCTTATTTAAATCAAAAGGCATAACAAAATGTTCACTACTAATAATATTTTTTACTTTATAGCCATGAAATGAATAAATATATTACACAATGAATATATTATTGCTAGCTATTTTTCAAGTTTTTCTTCAAAATTTTCTTCTTATAAGATTATAAGTTCAGTTACTCTTAGTAGGAAAAAAAAATATTTATGAGTATTCACAGGGATCCTTAAATTAAGACCCTCAAGTCTGTCTAGTTCTAGGCAGTGTATTTCTGACACAGGTGTCCAGAAATACAATAGGAAGCATTACTGAGTCTGTTATAAATCCTCCTTGAAAACCTCAGTGCTTCCCATTATCTGTAAAAATCCAAAAACACAATAGAAAAGCAAGAAAATGCATGTATAATGCCATATGCTGAGCCAAAAATAATTAAATCCTAAAATCATGCCAAAAAAATTACTGAAGTTATCTTAGTGGGATCAGCTCCACCCCCAGAGACTGCAACCCACTGCTGACCACAGACAGATAAGCGCCACCTCAGCACCCCACTCCACTGAGAGGTAGAGTCCAGTATCTTGAGAAATCTCCGAAGATAAAAATACAATATCAGAGCCACAGGAATTTAGGGCTAAAAGGAAACTGAGAAGTCATAGGTGATAAGATCACCTACTTTTATGGAATAAAACAGAATAATTGGAGACATGGTAACATTTTTAACTAAATTTACTTTTAAGTGCTACACAAAGAAGTAAAAATGGTATTTATTTATTTATGGGGGAATCTGTCACGTTTTCACTGACATACATGTTGCGTAATGTTGAAATCAGGTTAAATATATCAGTCTCCTCAAACATTTATCACTCCCTTTCAGCAAAAGCACTCAAAATTCTTTCTCCTAGTTTTCTGAAATAGACAGCACATTATCGTTTCCTGCAGTCACCCTAGTGGGCCATAACTCAACAGAACGTTACACTCCTGGGCGACGCATGTCGTGACCCACTGATGACCCTTTCTCCACCCTCCCCATCCCGTTCTCTCCACCCTCTGGTAACCGTAACTCTTCTCTCAACTTCTATCCTGTCAGCATTTTTAGATTTCACCTGTAAGCGAGATCATGCGGTCCTTGGCCCTGCACCTGGCTCATGTCACTTGATGATCTCCAGTTTCATCTTTGCTGTCTCAAAAGACAGGGTTGTATTCTTTTCAGTGGCCAAATAGCATTCCACTGCATACATTCACTACTTCCTCTACTTGTATACTTGTACATACGGATATCCTATTTTAGGAACATCACTTATTAAAAAGATCATATTACTGGGTATGTAGCTCTGTGGCACAAGTGCCCATATGGTAAGTGCAAGGTCATGGGTTCAATCCCTGGCACCAAAAGTAAATAAGTAAATACAATAAAATAAATTTTAAAAAAATAAAAACACTGTGTTTCTTTTTTTTATGGAAAATCAGTTGGCTGTGATGTGTGATTTCACTTCTAGGTTCTGTATTACCCGCCACTGGTGTATGTCTGTTTTTATGCCAATATTTTGCTGTTTGGATAACCTAAGATTTGCACAATATATAGAAGCCAGCTATAATACATCCTTCCTTGTTCTGTTTGTGAAAATGCCTTTGGCTATTAGGGTTTTTGGTGTTCTATACAAATATTAAGTTTGCTTTCCTGTATTCTATGAAGAGTGTCATTACACTGCATCTGCAAATTGTTTGGGGCACAGTGGACATTTGAAAAAAATTGACTTTTCCAATACATAAACACCAGGTATCATTCCATTTTTGTGCATCATCTTCAATTGATTTCATCAATATTTTATAATTTTCACTAGAAAAATTATAACTAGGATAAATTTACCAAAAGTTGTTAAATTTGGTTATTTTATTCTTAAGCTACTGTAAATGAGATTGCTTTCTTGACTTCTATTCAAGGTAATTGCCTGTTGGTGTACGGCAATACTTCTAATTTTTGTATGTTGATTTTGTATCCTGCAACCTTGCTGAATTCATGTGTCAGTTCTAGTCTGGTAAGCTCTTTGGAGTTTTCTGTATATGTGATCATGAGACAATTTGACTTCTTCATTTTCAGTTAAGATGCCTTTCTTTCTTTCTTTCTTTCTTTCTTTCTTTCTTTCTTTCTTTCTTTCTTTCTTTCTTTTGCTTAGTTGCTCAAGCTAGGATATCAGCATCATGTTGAATAAAAGCAGTGAAATAGGCATCTGTGTCTTGTTATGGAATTTGGAGAAAAAGCTTTCAGCTTTCCCCATTCACTACGATTTCAGCCACTGAGGTTATATACACCCTTCGTTACCTTGAGCTATGTTCTTTTAGACCTAATTTACTCCATTTTTAGCATGAATGGATGTTGAATTTTATCAAATTCCTTATCCATATCTACGAAGATGATACATTTTTTTCACCTTTACTCTGTTGTTGGGTTGCAGCATGTTTATCGATTTGCTTACAGGAGTGAATGCTACTTGCTTGCAGAGTATGACCACTTAATGTGAGTTTGGTAGTCCTCACTGAGAAGATCTGAATCTGTGTTCATCAGCAGTATTGGCCAGTAGCTTTCTCCCACTGCTGTGTCCTCATCAGTGTTGGTAATACCAAAGTCAGAAAACTAGTTTGAAGGAATTCCTTCCTCTTAACTTTTTTTGGAATAATTAAGAAATACATGCACTACCTCCTCTTTATATGAAAGGCAGAATTCAGTAAGGAAAGGGCTAGACCCGAGCCCTCCTGAGCTAGAAGACTTTACTACTGATTTGAAGGCATTACACATAATTGACAATTCTCATAGTCTTATAAAACTGAGTATCTAAATTCTTTTAAAAATTGGAGGTAGCTCTTTTTGCCTCCCTTTCTGAATGCAAATTTATATTTTGCAAACATGAACTGAAAATAATAATAATGATGACAATAATAAAGAAAGGAGGGAATGCTGATTTCAAGATGAAAGGAAGGAGGTAGGAGGCAAGGGAAGGAGAATAAGAGAGAATCAAGCTGTGTTATTTACATGCACCTGCTCCCTAAGGTGCATGTAAACCAAGCACTGCAAATATGGACTAATAAAATAAAAGAAAAATATTAGAGATGCAACCTGGCTCAGCAAATTAAGTGTATAACTAGAGTCTGGTGATTTATGTCACTTCAATAAAATGGATAACAGACAAATGTTCAAGTTTCTAGCTCTGAATTTCAGTACTCCTCCAGTCACCTTTCTCTGTCTCTTCCAGGTAATACCTTTGCAGATTGACTACTGATTTCAATTAGAGTATTAATTATAACAGTTTAGCACCTTATCCTACAACAGATATTTCCACTGAAGACTGAAAGCCATGAACACCCCACAGAATGGCTATTAAAATCTCAGACAGTTCATAAATAATGTGCCTGCTTGGTTCCCAAAAAGTTTCAGATTTTTCCTTGGCCATGGCTGTCTTGTCAGCATATTTGTGACCATTCTATTGGTAGAAGAAACCGGATTTTCGTGACCATACTTATGACCATGAGTTATAGTGTTTCTGTTGGACTGGCTCAGTTATTAACTGTTCACTCTGTATACCTTCTGGACAATAATAAATACCACCCAGAGAATGATATGATTCTTTTTTACAAAAACACCATTTCCGGAATATAATTTGCTGGCAGTGGGAGAAGCAATGGTAGAAAGTGCACCTTCCCCTGGAAGCATACACATCTTATTAATTAAGCCATGTGTTGTAATTTTGTCTAAGTCAACAAGAGTGCAAATAAAAGCACCTAAATTGCATCATAAGAGATTGATATAAAACATAAGCATAGAATGAAACAGTAAATTATCACTAAGTAGAAGGTGCAACACTAGTAGTTCAAAACTCATACTCAGCAAAACAATGTTACACAAACTAAAGCGCCTTCTATCAGGTGGCAAAGCTGCATGGCTCCACAAACTCCCCCCTGGAGAATTCTGTCTGTGCACAGCTGTAACAATCAGTGAGACACAAAATAAAAGTCACAACATAGCATTCTATAAGGGAAAAAGCATTCTCTGGACACAGGAGATTCTGTCCATTGTAGTTCAAAGCCAACAGCCAATGTTACTGTGAAAAACCGCACTTGCTGTGGAAGTCTTTGCTGTACCCCTGGAGCTTTTATAGCCATTGTCCCTCTGAGGATTTCATTGTAGATTTCTGGTGAGCCAGCTACAAAAGACAGCGTTGTTAAAAGTTGTCACCCCAAGTTTCCATAGTCAGGTTGTCCAGAATTTGTCATTAGTTAGAAAATCCAAGTAAGAAATACCCTGAAAATAGGAGACTTGGGGTTCCAGCCAGTCTGATAGGCAGGTACTGGCAAATTTAAGCATTAGGTACAGTGGACTACCAAGGGTAACCTGGACATACATGGAGCTCCTGGGGAAGTACTGAGGTTCGAGGGGTTCAGAAGTAGTTTTTATTTGGGGTGTGTGTGTGTATGGGAGTGGTTGGATAAAGTATTAAAATGCTAAATTCACATTTTAAATCTTCATGTGGGATCATCATTAAGGATTTGAGACACTGCATGATGTGCAGTTAACAGAGAAAAATGGGCAATGCTCTTGAGATAGGGAAAGGGGGAGAGGGGTCGCTATCTGAGAGCAGAGAAGGAAACAAAGAATGACTGATGGGCTTGTCCTTAATTTGAAAGTGAGGCTAAGTTAGGTAGAGATAGCACTATGTTAAAATGTCTCACAAACAGCCTACACTTTTCATCTGTTTTTTTTTTTTTAAATCACGCTTTCTCTGACATTCGATTATCATCAGCTGGTGTTTCCTGTTTCGATCATCTTGTTTCATACTTTATTTCAGTCTAGAAATCCTGTGATTGCAGACTTGAATAATTTGCCGCTGATGATCTTCTAAAACCATGAAAACAAGCAAACAAAGCTTATAAGGATTGTATGTAAAGTAAAAATGATTGGGCTCAGTCTATGTACAGGTATGCGGGCTGTCACCATTATTGATATTGTATGCTTTTTTATCCTTTGCATTGCTGGGCTCTTTGGAGTATTTCTGATTCCTAACTATGATCTGAGTTCTAGAAAAATGACCAGTTGTTACATGAGGCATTAATATTTCAGGCATTGTTGTTAATTTTCTTTACCAATTTTAGTTCTGAATTCTAATAAATCCTTTTCAACAAAAATGGCGGGAATGTGTTCTGCTACTCCTTAGAGAATGACAGTTGGCTCTTTCATATGAAGTGTCATGCTAAAAGCAATGGTATTGGCCACAAACTGAACTGCACATGAAAGCAAACACAGCATTTAAGGTAAATGAACCTTGTAAGGGCTCTTGAATGGTGATGCTAAGTGCAGAGAGTTTCCTTAGTGGGTAGATTTCTCAATGCGCCCTAGTATGAGAGATTCTGATGCCAGGTGAACTGTCACTGATGATCGGTACAGATATGGTACAAAACTACATCTCCTTTAATACATATTTGTAATTTGTTAAATAAATCAGGCACTATACAAAGTCTGAGAAATCCAAAAATGAATATAATAGAATCCCTACACTCAAAACACTCACAGTCTTGCTTGGGAAATAATTTTATCTTCCAGTACTAAGCAGCATAAGTAGAATAAATGCCAAAAATTAGTAAACAAAGACATTAACTTCTTGCAATGTCAAAAATTAGGAAGCAAAGACATTAACTTCCTGCAATAGATATTTCTCAAAAAATATGTCATTTGGACCCTGTCTTGAGAGACAGAACACTTATTCCTATGCTGGATAGAACTGGAATAGCTTCCTGGCAGCCGACAGTCCAGCTACAATGAGAACATGGCTAATATTTGGGAATTCGTACCTTGGTGTAGCTTTGGAGGAGTAGCACAGAAGGACCTGAAAAGCACGTAGACAGCATACAGAGTTTTTAGGGTGCCACACCGAGAGAGCTAACCTTTATCCTGCAGGTTGCAACAGGTCATGGTAGCTTTTAATCACATTTGCTAATCTTGACAAAAGAACAAAAATGTACCATTTTAAAATACTGGAATATACTTAACTACTGTCTGCCCTCACTTCTTTTACAAGTCTTTGTGCGTTGCTCTTCCAAAAATATAGTCAAAGTAGAGTGGTTGCTCCACATGAGGCCATTTACTTTGTACCTAACTTCATTCCCCAAACCTGGCTAACATTTCACAACATACACAAAGAACACAGAAATGAGTTAGCCAGTAAAATATCTCTCAGCTCTAAAAATATTCCAAAAGGGATTTCCTCTTGTACATTCCCCCAAAATATAAAACTTTCATATAAGAATTTGTGTAGTGCCACTGATAACATCATTTTCGTCTCCTGAAAGTATCAGGACCATGAGAAAGTTCAAAAGCAAATGAGAAGCCATCACACTTCCTAATCAATTCAGTCACTCATGAAGCACACGGTGGTAGGTAGGGAAATTGTTTGCAGTAGTTCTGATATTTCATGGGAGTCCAAGGAAGAGAGCTTATCCTGATTTTCTGGTATGTCATTATGCATAGTCAATTTTACTGAGGAGCATGATTACTGTAAGTATACATTCTGAAAAAATGAATTTTTAAATTGTATGCACAAGTAATGGTTCTATTTACTTCACTCTCTTTGCTTTTGTCTAACAATATCATACCTATAAATACATTAAGCCAAAATGCTGGGAAGATATTGACAGAGAGAACTGAGTTTCAGAGAGATTATAAACTTCTGGAGTTAAAACTAAAATCAATTCTGAGCACAAGGCTAAGATCAGAACTTCATGACTCTCATAAATGATATGTTATCTTATTTCCAGTCTATAAGTTACCACGTGCAAGAAGTCACACAATGGAAGTTTACAAAAGAAAAAAATGGTGAAATTGTGGGAAATGTAAGTCGGCAGCAAAAAGAAACTTTGCCCATGTTTTTCCTGCCTGCGCGCTCTTACCCATTGATACACATTCTGCTTTTGTGTATTTACTCTGATTCGCTTTTTTATAAACTGCTCATGTTTTTTTAATCAGTTGCTTAATCAGAGGATCTGAATACTGTATGGGAAACTTCTCTTCCCCCTTGGCTGCGTGAAAATAAAGATGCTAGCTGTTGCAAATATTACACAGGAAGTTTTTTTTCTCTCTAAAATGTATAACTGCCAATAGAAACAAGACAGGTGTTAAAGGTTATCACAATTATATTGATTTTCATTTTATTTCCATTAGCAACTTTTTGTTAACTTATCAAATTGTTACCTTGACCCATTTTTTAGATGTCTCAATGGATCTGAAAGGCAGTAATTTGGGACTTAAAATTTGAACTTTCAATTGCTACATTTTTTGTGCAACCTAAAGGTGTTTGCAGGAAAACGTGGATCTAGATTAGACAATACAGAGTTGTTTCATAAAAGAAAAGCAGCCATGTTTCTGGCTCACAACTCTTTTCATTCTTGATTTTTCCTACAAGAATGTTTTAGCTATTATCTTTCGTCACTTGCTTATGGCCATTGGAATGATTTCTTATTATTAGTGGGTTTTTCTAACAGTGTCCCTCTGCTGGCTATAAGAATGGCAATGGTTTAAAATTGCACAAGGTAACTGTACAATACAAAAAATATTTAGCTATCATTTACAGCACAAAGGTTTCAGATGCTGGACATGGTATCCCAATTTCTATGTGAATTTTTTTTCCTATGCGAAATTTTTGAGATTCGGGAATCGTGAGCCGTGCCTCAGTTCTTGGAAACTATGTGTCTGCTATGGGGGCTGTTGGCTCCTGTGAATGGAAAAAAAGTGCCACCGAGAATTTCAACCAACATGAAGCAACTGTTCCAAAGAATGTGGCTTAAGATTTTCAAAGACAAGCCAGGCAGTTAATGCACGCAGCTGTACTAGAAGGTGACCAAGAGCAAGAATAGATGAATCAAATGACAAATGCATTACCACAAGGCAGGTTTGAGTTGTCAGGACTAACTCAAGTTTTGTATTTTTTACCTGAAGAGCATCCCTATTTCAAAACAAAGATTACTGTAGATAGGCAGGAAATTTCAAAAATGAGCAGTGACAAATGGCAGACAAGATGATATCCAAAAAAATCAAAGGATTAGAGATGATAAGAGTTACCTTCCTAACAGGAAACACCTAAACCTTGTATGTTCTTTTATGGATAGCACATATGACAATTTTAACTCACACTAAAATTCAACTACAAAATTCTTCCAGAATAAATCAGCTTCCAAAAATCAAACATTTTCAGAGAGCCTATAAAAAAAAAGATAAGTGTGAAGTGTAGGCCTTCTGTGGATCACCAAAATCTCTTAGCTCTTTATTCTTCTCTCTAAAAAGTTTCTCTGCCGAAATATAATTTAGAGAACATGCAGAAAATAAATTTAGGATGAGCCAAAAAAGTATGAGGTCTGAAGCTCCAATGACAATTCAGAGAATATAAATGTTATCCAACTTCCACGGATCTGCTCTGGGTGAACCCATCTCATTATTTCCCAAGGAAATGAGTGTTGACCACTACCTTTGTGAACGACTTCTAGAAATTAAATATGCTGCTCCTATAAGAAACTCTAGGTCAGCAGCAGATGTTGGTAAATTCCTACAGAAATGCATGCCCAGAGAACGTTGCTTTTTTTTTTTTAAATGGCAGAAATCTGCTAGCTATTCCTGCCTTATCTGCAACAGCTGAGCAATCTTTCAGTGCCACGCAGAGACGGAAAACTTGGCTCAGACACAGCGTGGACAAGCTTTCCTTAATCACATTGCTCTTTTACATGTGCACGAGGACATCAACATTGACAGTACAGAGCAAAGCAGCCATTTGCTGAAAACAACTGTCAACGTTGTCAAGTTTTTGGAACCTCTTATAATGTGATTTGTATGACAAATCTTGTGGCATTTTGTTTGTCAGCAACAGTAGTGAATTTCCATGGATCTGGGAGGAAGGAGCCTGTTCAGAAGTGGGTTGGGTTTCTCTACACAGACTGTATTAAAGGAAAACAGTTATTAATTTTTAAAGGGCAGATTTCAAATCGAACTAAGGGTTTTTGGAAGTGGAATTTCATTGAGAATAGTGTGAGTGTATCCCCCGCCCCGCCCTGCTTGGGCTCCAATTTTGAAAATCTGCAATGATCACTTGGTTTTCCTCTCCTGCTAAATTTCAAAACCTGTTATTGTAAAGATATTAATCTCTCCTGAGGCTTGAATCTGTAGCAGTCATTAGTGGAGAATGAGTGGAATATACTCTAAATGACAACAGTAGGGCCAGTCCTTTCTGTGGGAAGTAGGGGCACATTGCCACCAAGCTCATAAAAAATGGTCTCAGTGTCACACCTAACCTCATGCCGAACCGTGTTGCTTAGCAGTGCTCCAGTTAAGAGACAACTGCAGAGGTCTCACGGTTCATTACTTTTACAGCGTGTCTCTTTTCCTACTCAGACGCATTTTTCATACAGCTGCCCCTTAGTGTCCTTCACTGTGTGTCCTGAGCCAAGGTCCTCCCCAGTGTGGGTGGAATCAGAGACACACTTGCGCAACAGACCAGGGCTTCCTCCAGGTGCCCATATGCCCTTGAATGTGATGCTTGAATTTTAACCCAGGCAAGAAAATCTCAGGTTCTTCCCATCCACACGAGGGAGGGGTCCTTTAGAACAGTTTTGCCAAAGTCTAATGAGAGAATCTTTCTTTTTTATGTTTCCTCCCTTGTGGATCCTATTAGACTCCAGAAAAAATAATCTTTCCCTCTGCTATGAACCTTTTCCCTTCTGCTCAAAAGTATGCTTAACATAATACCCAGAACTACCTTCCTAAGTACTATGTGCTTGATATTTTTTAAACTAAATTGAAAATAAGAGATAAAATTGAGACACATTCTTATCACTGAAGGTTATATGCTTTGCTCAAACCCCATAATAGCCAATTTTTCCTGTTTTATTTCCTCCTTCTATTTTCCTGAAAAATTACTGCTGCCTAGAATTTCAACAGAAATGTAATGCAAGCTATAAGCGCAAGCCACAGAAATAATTTTAAATTTTCTCAAAGCTGTATAAAAAAGTGAATAGAAACAGATGAAATTAATTTCAATGTTCTATTTAATGCAATAGATTCCCAAAAGAATGCAATCAATATTCAAAATTAGTAATCAGACATTTCACATTCCATTGTTGCAAATGTTTGAAATCTGGTGTGTTTTTTATACATAACCACATCTACAATAGCACTGGGGACATTTGAATGCCCTGTGGCACTGTGTGCTAGTTGCTACCATATTGATCAGTAGTAGCATTGTAGAAGCTACTTTGCCACTTGCTTATGTGACTTCAGTCTCTCTTCTATTGAGGCTTATTTCACCTGTCTCTTTTTGAAAGGATTTGAATAATTCTTGTCCTATTTGACTTGCAGGAAGGTTGTGAAAAGCACACAAAACAACACATTCAAAAGTAGTTTAAAAATTAGGAATCTTCCTGCCGTTTAAAATCCTTGTTCCTATTTCCATTTTCATTCCCCAGGACTTTTTCATTTCCCCTCTAAAAAATTAGGTGGCTGCACAGTTAAAATCACTCGGAAGACAGCTTGGTGTATTTGATGGTTTAAAAAACTACCGTCAACTGCCAATGCGTAGTGTCATTTTTTCCCCTTTCTCTTAGTAGCAACATGCCTTCAAGGAGTCCCAAGCAGGTATCAGTTGCTGACTTTCCTGTGGCCACTCTACCTAAAAGACCCCCACAGGCTATGGTTTTGTTTTCCTACCAACTTCTAATTTTGATTTAGAGGTTAGCTCTGGGTCCGGGGTAAGTAGAGATTAAAAGGCAAAATATCTGTGCATCAATTTATTTCAAACAGCCTTATTTATAAAAATATTTAAAATTGAAAGCCTTCTATGTATATGGTTGAACTTCTCACAGGCATATTATTAACACATCCTAAAGGTGTTCACGGGGAATCCAGAATGGAAAATAAGTTCATGAACACAAGCAACTTTTCTAGTTCAAATCTCTTTTCATCCTTAGTTTTTCTATCAGGATTTTTAGCTACTAACTTGCTCATGAATATGCAGGCTTAATTCACTCATTTGTCTCATTTCTTTAAGTTCTGAAAACCTTTTCTGCCATAGAGTGACTCTCACTGATTTTTTTTCTCCTGATCATTTCACGTCAAGGACCCTTCTCTTCCTATGTTCCTACCCTTTCTCTCTCCTCTTTCTCTTTCCCCTTCAGTAACTTACCAAACATACTTTCTGACCAAAGCTCACCTGTAACTATGCCCTCTCCCCTTCTCTCCCCTTCCTCTTCCTCTGCTTTTTATTAGTGCATGCTTGCAATGAACATATTCATTGGGCCTGTTTTTAATATTCACTTTCTACTCACTGTATCACAGATTGTAACATGGCTGTCACAAAGGAGCTTTGAATTTTTTATTTGCTTACCAACAACCACTGTCCTATTACTTACCAGGACATAATTTTAAAAGAAATTATAAATTGAATATATATATATATATATATATATATATATATATATATAGTAAACATTGTTAAAATCAACCTAGCAGAGTCCAGAAGTATTATGAACTACCAAACTTACGTAGTGTACAATAAAACAGCAATCTAGCTGAACAGAGATCCAAACATCATGGGGTTTTTTAAAATGCTTTTGAATACGATCTTAATCACCGTTTCCAGTGGTGTGCCTAGATACCAGCTGCAGCCCGCTGATTAGAGCATCAATACCAATTGATTTTCTAACACACACTTGCGATGTCTATTGTATCTCACTGCACACTGTACACTATTGGTATTTATCCAAGGCTAAGAGGGGAAGGAAACATTTCTGTGTACAGAACATAGGGGCCCAGAGAATTTTCTTATGCCCGGGGGAATATGAGAATCAGGTACTCAATGTCAGACTAAATGGTTTCTTACTATAATATGGTTGGTGGCCAGGCCTTCAATAATTCTCTTCTCTGAAGCCAGAGTTACTCAGCTATATCATAACCTTTAAAGTCTCTCCTTCACAAAGACTCGGGATTCATGGCTTTAATTTTGTCACGGATAATATGAAAAGTATATGCCATATAGTCCTGAGCAAGCATTCACTCTGGGCTCTGACTATAATGAAATTCTAATTATTTCTAAAGTTTAGGAAGGCTAAAATGGTTAATCTCCATGATGACAAAAGGAAGCCTGGAAAATAAAGTGACACACTTGAATGAACTGTGAGGAAATAAAGTGCACAACATGCGATAATGCCCTGACTCCGTGTTACTGCGCATTTCTGGGCTGAAAAGATATGGCTTGATGGGTAATTTCATGCTGTGCAATAGAGAACAACAGTAAAGAGACTTCAGACAGAAGAAAATTACACAAATAGTAGGGTGGAAAGGTATAATTGAAGATGGCAAAAGATTGAAAGAAAGACATTTAAAATTACTGTACTGACCTACTAAATGCACTTGGGCGTGGAATCCCGGCCTCGCAAGAAGAGGCATTAAATGACTGCGGGCTGCGACACGCACCGCGGCGGAGCCCTGCCAGTCTCCTGCGCGCTCAGAGGGAAAATGCCGCGCACAGCCTGTGGCAGCGGCCTCACCCCACCTCAGAGCGCGGGCACCCGGCCGCCCGCGAGCCTAGGCGGGAAAACTTTCCTAAAGGAGCTCCTCCACTGCTTTCTTTCTTTGTTTAAATTATAAATATCTTTTAGTTAGTACTTTGTGAGTTTAACTCCTTAATTTTCCTAGGTCAAGAAATCTCTACCTAAAAAACAAAAGCACAGAACCAGTGTGACATTTTTTTTTTTTTAATGAATCCATAAAAATGTTTTGCTTCTCACAGGAGGTTGTTCCTTTAGGGCTGAAGAGTCAAAAAGAGCAAGGCGCTGTGCAAAGCACATGCACAACTCTGGGAATCAGGAGATCAGTCCCAAGTCTCTCCTCCTTCATTCATCCTGCCTAGCTAACTTCAAGCCCAGGTCCCCTGGTCTGTGTATGCAGAAACATGGACCACATTCTGTCCAAGGATTGTTTTCCTCAAGGTGATTTCCTTGTCCTTCCTGGGTTGTAAACCTGGCAATCTCCCAGCCAAGCATACTTTGCACTGACTTAAATCACTCATCTAATTTGTTCCCTTCGATTAAATAAATATGTCTCCTGCTTGTCACGTGAGATGATGGCATGGCGATGTCGGTTAATTATAAAAATCTTGCCATTCCTATACACAGCGACACAGTCACAATTTACCTCTTTAATCGCTAATGACATTAAAGAACTTATTATAAGAATATGGCATTTCCTTATAGGAAAGAGAATGTTTTTCTTGATAATGATACTGAACAAAACTACTGTCATGTCCACTTTGCCCCATAATTTTTTTCCAAAAAGCAAAAGTATTTGGGTTACAATCTATGTGGTGCGCCATGAACCACTCAAAAATATCTTTCAACAATAAATATCTTAAGTATATCATAGGCATGTGGAACAATATTTAATGAGTAAAAAGATGATTCTCATTTTAAAAATTTGTTGGACTTCATAGCTTATCTCTTTTTTCAAGTTAAACATTTAATTTTTACACTTTCTATTTGTAAATTATGACAGTGATGTAATGAACACTCTCATGTGGTGATTATATGTAACTTTATGTAAAAAACATTTTTACATCAATTAATTTCAATATGTGACATTCAATCTAAAATTTAAAATGGAAGATGCATGATGGCAGAATCTGCCATAATCTTTTCCCAATGTCCATGATCCCCACAATCAAGATCTGTGGTTAGTATACACTTACAACAGTACTAGCTTCCATAGTTTGATTTTCAATTAAAACATTCAGATACCATAAAACTGAAACAATCACCAAAAAGTCATCCCATCTACAACTGTATGCACACTGAGTTATCTTTTGAAGAATACAGTAAATAAAGATTCATTACTCTAAAGTATAAAGACTTACAAATCTTGGTAACTTTTAAGCTCTCTTCCTGTTCTAGGATTGTACAATGTATGAAAATACATAATTATACTTAAAAAAAATCTGTTATCTCATAGTTAAAAATACAGAATCATTAAGATTCAGCTTTACTGTCCCCAGTTTATAACTATAAAAAAATCTAACCAGGACCCCCAAAATAATATTATTCTTAACTTGAAAGTCCAGACCCAAATGGTGGTGTTTATTAAAATAATTCATTTAAATATTTAATGAACATTTATTAACCACTGATTATGCTCCAGATACTATATTAAGCACCATAAATAGAGAGATTTATGCAAACATGGACCCTTGTGGAGTCTACAGGATATAAATATGTAACAGAATGAATAACAGTGAAGAGTAATGAGAGTCTTACAATCTGTCTCTTGCACTAATAAATCCAAGGAGGAGATTGCTTAGACATCTGAGAAAATTTTTCTAGTTCTCTTAGAAAGCCCCCAAAAATGTCCCTTTCTTTGAACATCATCATTGTACTGACCACTGAGGAAACTGATCCACAAGAGAACAAGCAATGAGAGAAATAAGCTTAAAGTTATATACAGAAAGCCTGACACCTTAGAGAGGTTTTTCTATATTGTAGATAAGTTAAATTTTATCTGTGCTGTCCAAGCCTCCTCCTTCCATCTACCATTCTTCCCACCGTGCCCCTGTGCCCGCAGGGTGAGTTCTCCCTCTCCCCAGCCTCCAGGGGCCTTAGTGCTTCTCCACACACCCTGCTCTTCAGAAAGAGCCGAAGGCCTAGAGAGCTGACTTAAGCACAGTGTTACAATTTCTAGATCCTTGTGCCAAATCCAAAGACTGAGTTCTCTCATTATGCAACCTCAGGTACCAACAAGCAGGCAAAATGGGCATCAGTGAAGCAGAGCTAAGAGCCAACTCTGTGGCTCTAAGATAGCAGAGAGAGATGCTTTAGTCCCCATACCCCCGAGCAACTCTGGAGACTGTCATCTATGGCCAATGCAATGAAGTTACACAGACTGACTTCGTTCCATTTTCTTAAGAACAAATGCATCGGTCACCAGTGAACCATATCCAGGAATGGTATTCATACCTCTAAGACATTCCGACTGTGGGTTTTATTGGTGGGACAGAATTTAACACCATCTCTCATCTCTGTCACACTTGGAACTAAGTAACTCCACAGGTTTAATAATTGTTTACATTAAAGAAGCTTCTCCCTCTGAATCCTATCAGGAACTTATAACCAATACTTGATTCCTTCCAGTGGTGAGCCAGCTCTGCATTCTTTGTTCTAGACTGCAAACACAGGTGAAAACTAAACTCAGTAAAAGTAGATGCCCCCTCATAAGTGTTCCAGGCTCGAGCATGACTGTTTTGACTATCTCTTTTTGCAAATCAGGCATTCTGAAGCCACTTTTGTTGCCAAACATAAAAGCATCCCTCTGCACACCTCAACGGAACTGCCTCTACATCCTTTAGGTCTTTCCAAGCAATGGTGTGCAGTCAGCACCCTCTACATTAGGAAAAGAATGGATGTGTGCCCTGTGAGCTTCTTATAATAGCAACGAAACCTTCCTAATCAGACCTGTTCCTTAATTTTGCTTACTTTTTTATGCAGTTGCATTAATACTACATTGTCAGACAAAGACAAGGATGAGCATGAGATGTGAGACCTGAGTATAAAAACAAAGTGGAGGAAAACAATGCAGCCATCCAAAGAACAAGTGCTGAGCTTGTGAAAAAAAAAGCTCCCATTTTATTAAATAATAGTGTTCCTACAGGGATGTCTGAAGTACTCTGCAAGGCTAATTAGGGCAGATCAATGTACACTTACCTCTCCAGAAGGCTGAAAGGTGTGTAGTGACTACGTGTCATTAAAAATTTACTGGGCCATGGGCATCAGCTGTCCATGAGAAAATGACCCTGGTGAGCCCTCCGAGTTCCTGTTTTGCTCATGTCATCTTTGATGCATCAAAATTGCCATAGGCACCATTCCTAGTGTGCAGGTTCATGGCAGCTGATGTGCTATATATGTTTGAGAGGGTGTTATCAATTAGCCATATTATCTATAAAGCCATATTTGCAATTACTACCACTTCGCAATTTATCATTAACACATTTGGCATATTTTTTTTCCAAAGTAACATTTATTTAAAGGTTAATCAAAATTCGTGGAACAGCATTTATTATAATGTGATTTTTGATAATTGACTAAATCAGTGGCGTTTAAGAAAAACACCCTTGTCTCAGTCCTGCTCAGTATATACCACAGTGTCATTTGGGGAAAAGTGATACACATTAGAAATGTTCATTCCAGACCTCGTCCTGGAAGATCATATATTAATGTAATCAGGTGGTACATTTACATGCTCATTAGTGATCCATCATTAGTCCAAATGCTCACTATTAGGAATAAATGTACAACGAGGTATTCAGAATACCCAGAAATAGTATTTCTTATTTAAACATTCAGAATAAACTGACTGAAATAAGGGCACACCTTGAGTTTGAACTTTCAGGGCACATCACTGAAGTCAATCAGTTATGTCAGGACACTCTTCCATAATAACCTCAATTATAAAATCCTCCCTCCCTAATGCAGGCAATGGCGTAGTTCTAATATTTGAATCTCTCTAATTCACTGGAACTGCAAGAATTCCTGATGAAGTATGTGTTTAAATTTCATGCTTTAATACATAGCACGCCACTAAAGCCACATTAGTTATGCTTTATGTTGTTTAATCATATGTCAAAATCTGCAAAATCTGTTCTTGCATGCTAAGGTAATTTAACTGCAATTAATCAATCAAGGAAATAAATAAAATGTAATAAATGCCAAATAATATAACTTCTTTAAAAAGCAAGCTGCTATCTACACATTTATTCTAAATATACTTGCTAGCCAGCATCATAGAAGGAAAACACATACCAATTAGAGTCTACTGAAACTTTCTCTCTTAGTAGCTTTTTTCTAAGCTTAGAAATGTTTCACAGAGGTCTTTGGCATGAACTTGACTTTCCAAAAAAGATAAGCAACTTGAGATTCAAGTGTATCTTTTTTATTCTCTGGGCCCAACATAATGTCTTAATTTTGATAGGTATTTAGTGATTCAAATATCCACAAACTAGATTCTTTCCTCATAGAACTCAGGGATCATAACAATAGCCATACTTCCTTTGGCAGTAATTACCTAATAGGGATTCTTGGTATTTAACTATAGGTAGTAGCATTCCCTTCATTAATTCTTCCATTTTTTGAGGGCATATGTACTAGGCAATGCTTACTAGAGCCAGATGTAGAAGATTGCAAATGTCTGTCTGCCTGCTCGAGACCCAAAGGACAAGTCAAGGGCTTGGAGCCCATGGCAATGTCCCCTGCAAGTCCGTAGCAAGGATCCACAGCAGCATGGTTCAAGGGACAGTGGTGGAAGCTAGAAAGTCTTTGCTGACAGCATGAAGAATCAGTGGTGGAAGGCCAAGAGACCTGCCCTGGAAGCTGGGAGAGGACATCCAAGATGAAGATGAGGATTGAAGGTCTCCTGAAGGAAGACAACAACCAAATCTCCTTCGAAGAAAAACCACTGAAAAGCAACTTCTTCAGGAAAATCAGTAGCATGCAATCTTCTCCTCCTGTCCTCCTTTTATGCCATTCAGACAACAAACCTTAGGTGTGTCTCCCATACTCAGAACCACCCTGGGCATCCCCACTCAAGTTGAACTTTAATCCACCACAGCATATAAGAACCAACATCATAGGCTGGTAAATACGTTTGCTGTACTTGTTCTTACAAATGAAAATTATTTTATGTGATTTACTGATGAATATAGTTTTGGACCAAGACCAGGAAGGCCAACTATAAGCTCTGGATCTACTCGGTAAGAATTCATTAAGCACAAACTGCATAACACATAGTGTATTAGCAATTAGAAGTTTAACAGAGAAGTCAAAAACATGTCTCTGCTTTCCAGACCTTATGTCAGAAGTAAAGATATACACATACTCATTCAGAAAGCATTACTGACCACACATAGGTGTCAAGGGCAAAGAGGACAGCCTACAAGTCTCACTCCTCACAAAAGAAACAACAAAGAAACTGAGGACCTCTGCATCAAGTAGAAAGTCTTGAATATTCAAAAACTATCAACTAATTCCCAGAAGAGTTGCAAGAGAAAAAGCTCACAAAATCGTGGAAATCTTAAGGAAGCAAATGGCACATACTTTCTACCTGGAGAGTTTCCCCAACGACATGAATTGGAGCATTCCTTAGTGATGAGGGAATTGTCAGTAAGTGTCCAAAAGTTTTCAGAACAAATTTCTTGAATACTTGATCTATTTGTTCTTCCAATTGAATTAATTTTGGTGACATAAAATGATCATTTCTGAATTAATGAACAAATAGTGGTAAGAATGGCACCAGGAGTGGGATCGTTGCTGTGACTATATCTGACCATGTAGTTTGGCAGCCCTTGTAAATGACCTGTGGGAAGAGTTTGGAAAGGTTCAAAGATGTTGTGTGAAACAGTATAGCTGAAATGCCTTAGGTCATTCTGTATGGGAGATTACAGTCAGAATTTAGAAGAGCATAAAAGATAAGGCTCAGAAGGTTTCTTCTGGGAAGAAAAACTGCATTGGCTCCTCGACTCCAGATGATGCATATTATGGCCTGGCAAAAAGCTTGCCTGCATTTTGCTTGTGTCCAGGCACTGCCTGAGACTAAGGTGAAGGATGGCAGACTAATTAAAATGGTTGAAAAAAATTTCAGAGCAATCAAATGTTGAACCAGTGGCTTGGCTACTGTTGGGAGCTTTTCACCAAATCTATGTTGAGAATTGAGACCAAAATGCACAACAGAATGATTTAAAGAATTGTGAGGCTGAGGATTTAGCTCAGTGGCATAAGCACTTGCCTGGCAAGTGCAAGGTTATAAGTTTGATCCCTGGTACCAAAATTTAAAAAAAAAAAAAAACAGCATTGTGAGTTTAGCCAGAAAAGCAGTTCCAGTAAAGCTGTGGGCTACAAAAATAGAGCAGAGGAGATCTTGATTGCTGAGAAGCCACAGGAGAGTACAAAAGATGACCTGAGGGTATCTAGCAGAGCAGCAAAATTATAAAAGTGAAAGGCTTTTGAGAAGAAAGTTGCAGAGCACCATGTTCTAGAATGGTGGAGGCCTAGAGAATTTTTTCCTTGGAGTAGGATTCAGAGTGCTCAGCAATCCAGACACTGGACTCCTAGAGCCACAGAGAAGGAAGTCTGGCTACTGTTCCAGATGGCAGCAGACCTTGGCATCATCCGCATGGCAATGATTTTAGGTGCATACAGTATGCAAAAGTTATGAGGCTAAGAATGCTCCCACACAGACTTAAGAAGGCCTGGGAGGCCAGGAAGTGTACCCTTGAGAGGGCAACAGGTGAAACTGTGAGAGTGAAGCCAAAGTTGCAATGGAGACAGCAAAAGTGGAGAAGCCAGGAACATGGATCATCTCAGGAAAGCCACAAGGAGGGAACAAAGTGGGACCAAGACAGAATCCCTGGAAGCTACTACCACAATCACCAGAAGTTCTATATGGGCAGGGCCACCCAAGCCCTTTGGAGCTCACAGTTTGTCACAGATTGCCTTGGATGCTGCACATGGAACTATAGGACTTTATGTGTTTGCCCTGCTGGAGTTTGAACTTCCTTTGGTCCTAATCTCTTGTATCACTGTTTGTAGCTTTTGGAATGAAAATGTCTATCTTGTGCCATTGAATGCTGGAAGTGTTAAACTGTCTTTTCATTTGTATAGGAGCTCACAGCTAAGAGTTTGCCTTACATCACAGAAGAGCCTTGAGACATGGGCTTTTCAGCAATGATGAAAGTGTTAGGATTTTGGCAACTCTTAGAGATGAACTAAATACTTTTGCATAAAGGGATATGCATAAGTCCTTGGGGGGTCAGGGTTGTAATGTTATAGTTTGCATTTAGATGTCCCCACAAAGCCTCATGTGGTTGTGGGTTGCAGACTTTTGAGAGGCAGCTGAATCTAGAGTTTGCAACTGATTCATCATCTAGTGCTGGGATTGATGGATGTGAGTGCTATACCTGCCCTAGGGCAGGTAGCCTAGGTACAACATAAGGGAAGGAAAGAAATTTCTCCTCCCTTGTTTTGCTCTTGTTACTTTGCTGTTTTCCACCACCATGAACTATTTTTCCTCTGCCATGTCACACTGCCTTAGAGCCAGTAGATTATCTCTACAAATTGTGAACTAAGTAAACCTTTTCTCCTTTAACTTCAGGTGTCAGATATTTTGTCTCAGCAATGAGAGAACAGTAACTAAGGCTCATAGCTTTCATACTGATTTCATATTAATATTGTAAGATTTTTAATGTGACCCCAAATATTATTATTATTTTCATATGTCTCTTTATTGTGGATACTAGAAAACTTAAAATTATATTTACATTTCTCGTAAACAATTCATGCCTGCCCCCAGGGTACTAGAACCGACATGGATATTTTTTTTAAGGATAGATATTGTTGGATGGGATATCTTTGTCTTTTTGGTAAGGATCACATACTCTTCTAGAGCCTGCATTGCTTTAAGAGCAGGCCAGTGTGACCAAGCAGATGGCAATGTGCTAGAAGGTAAGGAGCTGGAGTTCCATCTGAGGAAAATCAAGGCCCAGAAAGGCTAACTCATGTAATAAGGGTGTATATTGTTGTTGGGGGGGGACATTATGAAAAACACTTTTCAAAAAAATTATACTATAAAGAGACGATAACATTCTGCAACATATGCTGATATTTTAATATTACTGATATAAGACTATATATAACAAACTACAAAATGCGTGCTCCTCTAAAGTTCAGAAAAACCAGAGTATCTCTTTTGATTCAGGGAATCTCCAGTTTCTTATGCCTCCTTTTTACTCTAACTGGTAGAAAATGGCAAGGGCTTAAAACTTGAGTTTGACTGCTGGACTTGGGAAAGTGATTCGGTTTTCTACCTACATCTCCACTGCCTTGATTGTGCTACATATTTCCATGACTTCCTTACTCCAAGTTACAAAATGGACAGGGTTTTGAAGCTAAGAAGAGCCAAGTGGCAAGTGAGAGAAGGCGGGAGCTGCTCACTCTGGTGCAGTCAGTGAGATGTCGCTCTTCAGATCTCAGCAAGACTCATTCTGTGTGAGAGCCTCTCTCTGCGATGCCTGTGAGGCATTGTGAATGCTTAGCAAAGCCATCCAGTATCCACAAATACACAGTTGAAAGTCTCCATAGCTGGTACTCAAGGGTCAGCATGGTAGATCAGCACAGTATTCAAGGAGCAGAGAGCAGAAGAGTCACACAAGCCACTGATAAGCAGAAGCTACTATCAGGAAGCCTTGAAAATAGATGGGCAGGGGTTGTGATCAGATTTTATACTATTCTTTCAATCACCAGAGAATAGAAAGATGGCATAGAAACATGATTAGATGGTCCAAGTAAAGCTGGCAGAAACCTGACCCTGTATATAGAGAAAGGGAAATTTTCTGTACCTATGGAGTCACACTGGTCACACTGGGATTTTTCTCAAAGTTATGACCTTTCAGATCTAGTGAACTAAACAGATTTCAGTTGAGAATGAGCAGCAACATGGAAGCTCAGATGCCATAGTCAGAGACACTAAACACACTCTTTATTTCCGCAAGGTATGGTCCAAGGACTGATGGATGGCTTGGTACAAAGGAGAGTATCAGTAGATACGGCTCAGCTGTACTCAGGTAGGTGAAGGGGAAAAGGGAGAGGGAGCCGGTGCCCCTGTCTTTATAAACTGGAGGGATTACGTCAGTGCACACCCAGCTCTTACTCCAACACTAACACTTTGAGGATATTTAAACTTCAAAAACGTTTTAAAAATTTTGTTAGATTTTTCCGCCTATATCTATGAAAAAGACTAGTTGCTTACTATTCCTCCCTACTATTCTTCCAAAGATCATTGTAACTTTATCTGATAGTATCACTGTGTGTACTCAGACTAAATCTGACACAATCTTGAGATTGCAGGAGAAGCACAGAGTATGTGGAATGTTACATAATTTTTGAGATTTTTCTATAATAACTGAATCTAAAACATAAGAATAAAAAATTAATTGTTTTCTCAGGCATATAGAGGTAGGAAAGGACATAGAAAAGATGATGACCATATGAAAATCAGAACCACACAATTTCCACAAAGTACCAGAGGATGAGAAAGAGATGCTACTATACTACTATAAGTCAGCTATCATCCTGATATACTCTGGAATGTGTTCTTAGAAGCATTTTAAAGAAGAAGCATACAACCAGTTTGTATTCGAGAAAATAAAAATTAAAGAAGTTTTAAAATGAAAAGTCACGCAAAATTGACTACAAGTAATGAGGAAAAAAATCTCAAAATCTAATCCATAATACATCATCAATATAAAATTGTTACATGTAAAACAGAATGCCAAAATTTAAAAAGAAATAGGTCACAACCCCAGCAATACATCAATTCAAAACAAGATACATAAATCCAAAGATAAGATTGAGTAGCAAATTTCACAACCAGATTTAGGTCATTACGAATGGGCGACTGTGCTGACGGAGATAAAGGACACATAAGCCACCTATACAAACATCTCAGGACCCTATTTCAGGGAGGCCAGACCAGGCTAACAACTCAAAGAATGCTTTCTTACCAGTGAGCACCGCGGTAACACCTGGGGCAGACACAGCAGCCTTCTCTGTCCAATGGTGACGCTCAGGAGGTCCTCCTGACATTGAGAAGAAAGGTGCATTGCAAAACAAAACAAGAAAAAGCTCAAGTATTTCTACCCTATGTGCTGTGAGCCCACGGACTCACTGATTTGTGAAATTTAGAAACAACCTAATAAAAATGCTAAGACAACTGAGTTGTCATGATTTTAAAAAAACATAAATTCAGATTGAATGGCTTTTCTAGTGCTTCCTACTAATACTAACAAAGCCAAAATAGAGATTTTCCTCCAGCATTCAGAAATAATATATTTTCTACTTAGTTCCTTAGAAAAAAGCTGAAGAAAAACTCAAAATATGTGACAATCTGTCACCAAATTAAAATAAACTACAGTAGAAGTGACAGTGTATGTACAAAACCCACTGCAACACTGCCTTCGTCTTCAGAACAAAGGCAACATCTCAGCAGATCAGACAGAGTTTTGGCTGACCCGTGCTGATGCAGAACAGGGCTATAGGGGACCCAAAGTTGTGTGTGACACAAAACTCACCGATATTTAACTGTAGAATGGGTGTTTGGATTTCCACATGAGGGGGATGTGGAAAATGAGGCTCGGGCTACTGACCAGAACTCATTCCTATAATTTGTTTGCCTTTGTGTAGTTCTGATATTTTATCAAGGCACTGAGGAGCAAGGCATGTTGTTTTGTGAGGGGAAGGAGAAGTCACCTCAGCCATTCTGCTAGCCCATTGCTGCTAATTCAGGTCCCTTAGATGGAAGCACGACCGACAGTGAGTTTTAGAAGACAACAGACATCACCTTTCAACTGGGAAGTCGAAACGAGGTATTTGCAGTGATGTGTATATTGTTGTATTTGCTATGGATTCTGTATGTGACATTTCCCAAATATTAGTTTGCTGCAAGCTTGTCCCCAAGGTGGCTGAGTGGGAGCAGTGGAAAAGTAAACTATGTGGTGTCTAGAGGAGGGTGACTAGGTTAGGTGACTGGGGCCACACCTGCCCTCAATCTTGGGGACTCAAGCAGTCTTCTAGGAACAGGTTAGGTCTGGAGAACTGCAGGAGCTCCCCTAAGAGCAGGGTGCTATAAAAAAATCAACTCAGTCCTTACCTGATCTCCTCACACACCTCTTCCTCTGCACCTGGCATCTCCCTCTTTATTTCTCTGCCTCATTATGCCACCAAGGAAATGCTGGAGGCACATGGTATAGATCTTCCAGACACCAGATTCAAGACCCAAATGAATATCTTTATCAAGTATCCAGCCTCAGACATTTTGCTATAGCAAAACAAAACCAAGATAGTATTCCTCCATGTGTATGCTGTATACTACTTCCCCTAAATAATTCACTGCCATGAATTATGATTAGTTATTTAGTTCTTCATATCCTACACACAGCTTTTATTTTGAAGTAATTAAAATTTAACAAAACTCTGCAAAAAAAAAAAACCCAGAGATATCTTGTGCCCCATTTACCCAGTCTCTGCTTCCCATGTTAGCATTTTGAAAAACTACAATATCCAAACCAGGAAACTATCATTTATAAAATCCACAGAGTCTACTTCTGTGTGTGTGTGTGTGTGTATATGTGTGTGTGTGCATGTGCATGCATGTGTGCATGTGTGTGTGATGTGTGTGTGTGGCTCTGTACAATTGTATCACATGTGTAACTTTGAGTAACAACTAGCCTGAGCCAAACTTGGAGTTTCTCCATGGTCACAGGAACCTGAGTGTCACCCCCATGTCCTATCCCCCTCAATGCGTCTCTCCACTTTGGCCCCAAGGAGGTATTTTCACTCAGCATCATTTCCTTAAAGGTCATTCAGGTTGTTTCCTATAACAACAATTCATGGTTCTTCATGGCTGGAGAGCATTTTATAGTATTTCATAGCACAGACTTCTTAAGGGACATGTGGGTATTTCCAAGTATTTTTGGCTATTACAAATAAAATTGTGAATATCCATCTTCAAGTTTCTGTGTGAAAATAAATTTGTATGACGTCTTAAAAGAAATGGCATCTTGTTCATCACTGTATCCTCAACATTCTTCTTTTTTTTTTTTTTTGTCTTTTTGAGACAGGGTCTCACTATGCAGTTCAGGCTGGCCTCAGGCTCACTTTGTAGCCCAGTCTGGTCTCAAACTTGCAACGATCCTCCTGCCTCAGCCACCCCAACATTCTTTTATAGGACACATGATAAGTCATTAAAAATAGGTATATGAGAACTGACTGAATGTGAATGAGCCACAAATTTGACTTTAAATGGGAGAAAATAAAGCAGAATCATCTGATAGTAAAAGAACAGGTAAATGGACAGGAAAATACCTGCACGTTTCCTGGAACCTGTAACTGTCAGTTTAAAACTATGACAGTGAAAGTGGAGGGTGCAGCTCAGTGCAGAGCACTTGCCTAGTGTGCTTGGGCCCTGGGCTCCATTCCTGGCACAAGAAAAAAGAAGATGAGGGAAGTAGAGGGGAGGAGAAAGGAGGAGGGGATGGGAGGAGAGGAGAGGAGTGTAGGAGAGAAGAGAGAAGTCTGCAGCAATGTCTTAAAGGAATTTCCTACACACACACACACACACACACACACACACACACACACTTCAGTCAGAGTGCTTTAAAATTCCTTTTAAATATGCAGCTTCATATTCAGATGCAAGTTGGATTCATAAACTATGTCTGAACTTTTCTTAGAAACCATAGAAAAGATAGATTGATAATGACCCACTGAGCCTCCCTTCTTTACAAAAAACAATAGGAAGAGGCCAGGGGATCAAGGGAGAGGGAGTGGGGAACTGGTTGGAGTGAAGGTGTACACAGAGGTGCCCCTCATAGCCTCAGCGAATGAGGACTTCATATGCCATAAGGGGGAACTAAAACTGATAGGATCAGCAAGAATGAAAAGGGGGAAAGGGAAACCAGAGGAGGAAGGAGAGGAAGGAGGGACATTGAAAAAAGAAACAAGCTGTGTTGTGTCCACATACTAATTCCCCGAGATGACAGTAAAGTATGTACTGCAAACATGTCCTAATAAAATAAAACAAGCTAACACAGAAAAATAAATGGTGCATGCACCAATAGTTTTAAAACCATGGGAAGGGAGACCATGGAAGACAGTGATCCCTAAGGGATGAGGAACCCAGCTGGAAGAGCAACCATCTCAAGGAAGCAGAGAACCTGAGTTGAAGAAATGGAGCCAAAAGTATAGCAAATTAAAGAAGTCATGGTCTGGGAGGAGAGGGAGCCTCTGAGATCTACAGAGTCCTCTCAAGAGTTTAGCACAGTGTTGATCGGGGGAAAGATAGGAGGAAACCATTTAGCTTTGGGAAGCAACATTTGAGAGAATTATAAAGGAAACAGTGCATCGCCCCCTATGAGGACCAGAACGGTTCTCCTCCCATCAGTCAGAAGGGGAAATCTCACAACTCACCTGTTGGCAGGTAGAATCTCAGTAGCAGGAAACAGTTCACCCAGGACTGTGCCTTGCTCTGCTCTCACCTACCTGACATATTAATCCCTGAAAATTGAGAGCAAAGAGTAAGATGAATCTAACTGCATATATAGCTGGTAATGTAATCACAGGAAAAGGAAGGAACAGTTCCAGATTATTTAAGACCACAGTAATGTGGACAGCTCACTGAGGGGAGCAGGGTCTGTACTAAATGTGTGCAAGATACATACATCTCAGTGAATGGCACTGATCTTGGTGATACTATTCTGAGCCTGTTGTAACTAGCATGAAGCAAATCCATATAATAGCATCACTAAGAACTGGGATTATTGAAGAAGACAGTCCCTTTCTGTGAGTCGGGGGCAGTCATGGGCTGCTGGGATGAGAAACAAGAAGCCAACCCCTTTCTGTGAGACAGCCAGCGTGTGGGCTGGAAGACAAGAAGAGAAGAGCTCCTCCCAGCCCTGTAAGCCACCAGCTGATCCAGAGAAACACAGCCTGAGATGATAGCTACTGAAGTAAAAAAAAACCTTAACGCTTGTAGTGTTTAGTGAGTGACTGACTTTGCAGGCCTAAACCTTGTAGTCTGAGTATCTATTGAGAGGATAACAATATGCAATATAGAAACTATGGGAGATTTCTTTCTGAAGGTGGTAGCCATACTTAATTCCCTATTATCCTACTTTAAAGTCCATATTATTTTTATTGTTTTGTTGGGTTGGGTTTTATTCCATTCTGTTTTGTTTCATTTTATTACATCTGATGGCATGAGCAGCTATTTCAAAGATAATAAGATATATTATGGTAGCCATTGTTGATTTTTTTTCTTATCTTGCTTTGAAGTTCTATACCACTTTCACTGTTTTGTTTTGATTGGCTTTATTCCATTTTTTGTTTGGTTTTATTCTCTTTAAAATTTTTTTTAAAAAAGAATTGAGATTATCAATCTGAGGAGAAAAGACATACAGATATCACATTTACATTATTAAATTAAAATGTTTTGACCTGAATATGTATTAAGAATTATACATTTTTAATAGTTTACCTAAAAAGCTAAAAAAAAAAAAACCAGTATATATTTCAGTTTTTTCCTTTGAAAAGATTCAGATCAAGGACCATGTAAGCTTCAATGAACCAACTTAATTTTAAGAATGTGGTTTTCAAGTATCATTTCCAAGAAAATAATAAACCTTGTTCGAAAATTGCCTGATTCTAAGTTTGAAAAAGAAATATTCAAGGTAAGCCTGTTGAAATTTGTGATATGAGTTATCATGGAAACTCTCAAAAATGTAAGGGTTTTTTTCCTAAAAATACAAGAATCAACTGAAATGGCTGGGAAACCAGAGATGGAACAGTGTACTGCAGTGAACTGGAAAGCATCAGTATTCATAATGAAATTTTTAAAAAGCACTGGCTATCTTTTAAGGATACTAAAGAACTGCACATTATATTAAGAACTAATAAGTCAGCACAGCAGATTAGACATTTATCCTTATATAAGTTGAAACTCAACATACCAAACTAGTTTAACTTGATAGAAGCATCCTTGTCAATGAATAAAACAGAAATGAGAGGAAGTAAATGGAAATAAAAGGATTAAGATATGTTATGTCCATGAATCAATTCTACAAATGTCACCGTTATGTACTGCAAGTGTATGTTAAGAAATAAAATAAAAATTATAGAGATAAAAAAATTTTATTATTATTTTGCAAACACTAAGGAATAGCTCTTACATAATGATTATCAAAATCTGCTTCATAAACCTCTCCTTTTTTATTTTATTTTTTTGGTACGGAGGATCAAACTAACAACCTCGCACTTGCCAGACAGGCACTTATGCCACTGAGCCAAATCCCTGGCCCTAAACCTCTCTACTTGTGAGATCATACCCATAGTCCTGCCCATCCTTCCCTAAATAAATTTCATTGAGTTTTTGAGGTCTTAACTACCAATTAAAAGATAAGACACAGAACAGAAGGGCTTATTAAACAACTCAACAGGAATGCATAAGCAAATTTAAACTATGGAACACTCCACAATTCGTACGATCCAATTTCTTCAACAAATAAAGAGAAATAGATATAAACTTATAGATGAAGAAGGACAGATCTATCAACCAGTCATAATCTATGAACTTCATCTGAGCTGTGCTATGGACATTAAAAACATAGGAATTTATGAGCCAACAGGAAAATGTGAGTATTTTATATATTTGAGGATAGTAAAAAAATATTTACATTTTAGGTTTGGTTAACCTTTTAGACATGGTTCATTTTTCTGTTTTTTAAAAACAAAACAAGTTTTATCCACATCTGGTCACAATCCCAGCACTTTGGGAGAATGAGACCAAAGGATCACAAGTTCAAGCCCAACTTGGGCAATTTAGTGAGATTCTATCTCAAAATTTTAAAAGTAGTTGGAGTTGTTGCTCACTCTCAAGACCTTGGGGTCAATTCTCTGTACCATACACAAAAGTCTTAACTTTTAAAAAAAATCCCTATTGTAATATTAACAAATGAAAGGATACCATGCTTGGGATTGGCTTCAAAATAACTAGGAATGGAGTTGGGGATGAAAACTATTCATGAGCTGGTAGCTGCTGAAGGCAGGGATAGATTTATGTAAGTTCATTGCACCATGATCTCTGCTTTTCCATGCTTGGGATTTTCAACATAAAAAGATAAATTTAATACAACATAACGATACATAATAAACCTAGGTGTTGCTTAAGGATGCAGGGCTCCCGAGCATGTATCTGAATGAAAGCACTTTCACAGGCATGCAAGACTCAGAAGTAACATTTTACAGATACTGAGAACTGCTTTGTAGGATTCCTTAAAGGAGGCCCATATTTCTCAACCTACAACATTGATTGCTGAGTAAAGATTGGCCTTTTTTCTGAAAGTGGGTCAATCAATACAAAGTAGTTGGCTACCTTACTGAAGATACAAAAAGACATCAAAGGAGACAGAACACCTGGGTTTCCAAACCTGTTTCCTTGTTCTCCCTATTTGTAAAACAAAGCCGGGTTGATGAGAAGTCTAACAGACCACAGGGCTGCTGTCCTTCCAGAAGCATGCAGGCAAGTGGAGCCTGAACGATGCAGTTGGCTTTTCCTGTTTGCTAATTGCTCTCAATGCCAGTTTCAACTCACAGATTTTTAGTTTTGGGTTTTGAGATGAAGAAGAAGAATCTTTGGAGATGTTCAAAATTTTTTGAAGTCAAATAACTCATTATAAAGTATATGTTATCCAGAATCTAGTTGTTTTACATTAGGAGAGACACTCTGAGTAGCTTGTCCAAGTTTCTGTCAAAAGAAGTCTCTTCTCTCTACTTATACGAGTTTTACCCATCCAAAAAGACGTGAGCAAGTCCAACAAATGTAGTTCCTAAAAAGAAGAATATTGTGTTTCCAATTTTAAGATGTATTCATTGTGGTCTCTAGATCAGTGTCATACAAAGAACAGGCATTCAAGAAATGAGTTGGCTGATTTCTTTAAATGTATGCAAATCTAAAATTTGCAACATAGTTTGGCAAGTAACAATTCTGCTTATAATATTACCTTATTAGGATTATTATAAAAATATCATCATGCATCTTAATGTTTACTTTCACGAAATGCCTGAAAAAGCCATGGGAACAAATTTAAACTTTGATGTGAGCTTTGGGAGCAGACTCAGCTGTGAAGAAGCGACTCAAGTGAGTTTCTCTGTAGGCTGCTTGCATTTCTGAAATTATTTGCAAGGATATATTGCAGAAATTGTAACTGAACTTTTCAAATATTTATCACCACAGTTAGAACTTTCATTACAATATCTTTTGAAGGAATCGTGTTCATAATGGCCTTTTTAAAAGCTGCTAATCTAGGCTTATAAAGCAATGCTATAATGTCCTTCCATCAACAATATTAAAACCATTCATCTCTGGGAAAATGTTATAAATAAATTCCACTGCAACAGTAATTCAAATAGTTAGGTAAATGTACAAAATTATGTTGCATTACACATATACCAAAGAGTTAGAAATCCTCCACAATTGGATTTTGAATTTTGATGAAAGCACAATACTGCTTAGTGAATCACATGACAATATTTCTTAAAATTCAGCTAAAGAAATGTTGGAGCATATTTTTTCTTTAGGTATTAATGATGTTACCTATGGTCTATAATCACTGACACACAGATAAAAAGTAACTGACAATGATATTAAATCTATACATATTTTAATCTCTCCATATTTTTAATGATCTAGACTAGAGTTATGCTATGCAATATTGTAGCTAGGCATATAGAAGGTTTTGTAAATCTAATTAATTAAATAAAATTCAATATTTAATTTTTCTGCCATGTTAACCACATTTTAAATGCTCGATTGCCACATGGAGCTGGTAGTTCCCCTGTTACGAAGTATAATCATAGAATATTCTTCTCCTCACAGAAATTATGAAAGCAGTGTTGGTCACCTTTGGGCGACTATGGATGAATGGGAAATCTCAAATTACATATATGTTCATCTTTGTAACATAAAATAGCCATTGAAAACACAGCCACCTTATTCATGTTTTCTTCAGTCTAGGAATTTGAATTAAATCTACTAATTTTATATAATTTTTCTCAAAAAATCTCTATTTTAATGTCATTAAAGTTGTCCCACTGGCATCACAAGGTAGGTTTTTCTCTCTGTTCTCATTGCAAGAATGAGTTCCAGAAGATTCCGCTTCCTCAAGATAACAAATTATAACATGATAACCCACTTCAACTAGTGGGTTCTCTTCTGTTTGTTTGCTTTAGACTTTTGTTGCAACAGAGATCTCTTTTAAATCTCTTACACTTCCAGCTGTGCCCAGAGACAGTCCACCCAGCTTTCACCCAGGGATTCCTCTTTCAACAGCAGCGCTTCGGGCCTCAGCCGCCATACTTGGGACGCCCCTAACTGCCATGAAAAACTAACTTCCCCACTGTTTGGTTCTTCTTTTTATTATTACTTTATAAACAAAATAACAACAACAACAAGAAGAATAAAAACATGATACAGAATTTCAAAACAAAATAACAGGAAATTAACACTAGTTAATATATTTCATATTGCTAGCTTCAAAGTATTTGCTTATCTTATAAGATTTAGGCATACAAATGACCAATCAAATAATGAAAGCACAAACTATATTTTTGATGAACTAACAGATTAATAGTAATCTATCATATGTATATATATTTGCATACATATGTATATTCTTTCCCCTTTTTTTCTCCTTTCCTCTATCCTCATTGCTCTTTCAAGCACTTTATTTTCCTTTCATTTTCACAATATCTACTGTACATTTTGGATCTTATTTACTCTTGCAGTTTTTTTACACTAGGGAGACAATATGATATTTACACATGCGAGTCTCATTCATTTCAATTATGAGTATGGTCTCAAGTTGCATCTGTTTAACTATAAAAGCTTCAAGTTATTGAGTTCAGAGGTCTATCAAGCTCTTCCTAAGTTCTAGCAATTTCCTTAATCTACCACAATTTATTTCTCAATTCAGAAAGGTACATTGACTAACATATAAAAAGCTACTAATATAGAAATGCATTTTGACATGGTTAGTGCTGAGGTGAAGTGTGCCTGCAGTTAGACACGGAACATGAGGAGTCCCAGAAACGGGATGAACTCACCTCTACTATTTATGCTCAGCAGGGGGTCACACTCCTAAAGAAAAGTGGAAAGATACAAGGAAAAAAATTACAAGGAAATAACATGAAAAACTCCTAGTACCACAAGGCTGTGCCAGTTGCATTTAAATGCAACTCCTTAAAAGTATTACATCCATGTCTGGAAGACGAGATAAATGGTAGAGCTTATCCAGGGGGTAAAAAGATTGTAAAGTGACATGAGTACATAGAAACTTTTGAGTATTTCCATGACAAATTTATAAACAATAAAAAATAATCATTTCCTACTGAAATAATTTAATTTTAAAGGCAGATAATTCAAATATGACAAAAAATGAAATATGAATAACAAAACATTTAGTAGAAGTTTCAAATATTTTTGGAAACATTCTTCTCCAGAGTAACAAGTGAGGGTTTGGAAACTCACATTTCCACATCACATTTTTGTAGCTCTTGAAAATGAATTAAAGCCTTGAAGCTATCTGCACCAATGTACACTAGGTTAGGAGCAAAAATAAAATAAGGAAAGAAAGAACAAAGAAAGGAAACAGTATCACCAGCCTCCCAACCCTGTCCCAAATATTTATACCTTGGTAACTACACTTACTTTCTAGATTTTTTGCTGACATTAAAAACATAACTTCATCTCTGCTCTTTAGCTTAGTCCTCAAGCAACCCAGGAGCCAGATGAATTGCCATTAATGTTTACCAATAAAATACCAGTTTTCAATTAATTTTTCTTCATTTTTAAACTTCAGAAGTGTTGCTAAACTACTCCTGGCACTAGGCCTCTCACACACAGTTTGCCAGACACTCATGGGCCTTGGAAAAATTTGAAACTCATTTCATTCGGACTTTGAGTAGTTGTTTTGTTACTGAGAATGAGAATTGATGGAGAGGTTGGGACCAAACACATAATTTTATGAAATATGATGAAAACATGAGAGTTTTTCTATGACGCACATAACAATCAAGAACCTGTTTCCTTTTAGCAAGCTCCTAAAAAGTTCCTCCCGTATAATTATTAAATAAAAACACTCACTTATTCAGTACTCAGCTGGCTTTTAAACTCTGAATAAGAGAAGTACACAGTGAGAGCGGTACTTACACGGTTTCCTTGGATACAGGGTGATGCCATTCAGGTCTATGTTTTTATCTGAAAGTGGTGCCCTGCGGAGAAATAAGGCTCAGTGAGTGGCTATTTACACATAGTAAATAAATAGGAACTTTGTTTATTTTACAAAGCATTTTTTTTTTTATTTTGACCCAGATTTCTTTTTCTCTTCACACCCAACCTTTGTAAGCAGCAATAATATGGCAGAACAGGTATTAGGCACAAACCCTTTTAGCTACACTTAAGAAATCCTAATTATCAAGCCAGCAGTCCACAATGCTTTGGAGAAGCACTCTCCCCCTTCGCCTGCTTTGCATATCTTCACGACTATATTTACTTCAGATGCACTGATGAATACCGCTTGCCTTTCTAGTTTCCTTCAAAAGGAATTTTTCTCAAGCCATCAGCAAGGAAGTGAATCTTAAAAATTCACATACATGTCGGAAGTCCTTACCTCAACCAATGGGTAAGAGAACCCTAGCCTCAGCCAGCTTCCGAGCATCAGGATTCCCACAGACATGAGCTGCCATCTTTGATGTGTCAGGGACATCCTGAATTCCCAGTAGCCCAAGAGCTGTGAGCATACAGTTCTGAAACTCGGTCTCTCACAACTACATGCTTTCTAATTTTGGTAACATGATTAATCCCTCCTATGTGATAAGTTTTAACCTTCTACTATTTCTTCAGATGGCAAAGAATAAATGAGCTACAGCAAAGCAGGGCAACTCACTTGAATGCTTCACCCAATTTAATAACCTGAAATGAAGTAAGTGTATGCTATGTTTCCATTAAAAAGTTTCCAGCCACAATTAATTGAACAAAAACTTGTCTTGTTCCAAGATTATTCTTGGAAATGCAATTTTAAAGCCTGTGTGAAATGAGGAAACTTACTTTTTTATACCATATGAAAGCAATTCCTTTTTTTTTTTTTTTTTTTGAGGAATGATTTTTGGATAGACTTCCGATTGGATATTTTCCATTGGAACTAGCAGCGTAGGGGCTTGGAGAGGGGGAAGGGAGGAAACTAATTCTGTGTTCTTTTGCCAGCACTGACAAAGGTCTGGTTGTCAGTGATACCTTTACAGCTAAATTTACTCCAGAGTGACATGAACAGGTGCACCTTGGCCTGCCAGACACTTGTGCTGAGGGATCACACATCTCACGGCTAGACGATCAAGGGGCAAAGCCTCGGTCTTCATAGAAAAGGAGAGGAGGCAGCCGCAGCCCAAACTGGGGGGTTTCTCTTCAAAGCCAGCTGGTCTGGCTTTATTCTACAGGAATTTTTTTACCTGTCAGAGTTTGGACAACAAAACCCTCAGCGGGTGCTGACGGGTACAACTTCCTGGAGAAGCAAGGAAGGCGCTGGTGAGTTTCAATTGCCAAAATATGTTTTTTTAATCTTTAAAAGTTGGTTTTGTTATCTTGGAAGAGGCACTCCTGAGGCACCTACGCTCACAAAGCCGATGAGACCTGTGGAATCACAGCCAGCTAACTCCACAGAGGGCTTGCCGGGGACGCGAAGTAGGGCTGTTACTGTTTGACAAGTTTTTAGATTTTATTTTTTAATTTGTGAAAGCAATAATTGATATTTTTTAAGCATTGGTCTCTTTGATTACCCTCTTCTGTGTCAGAAAGATGAGTTAATTACACATATGACATTAGACTGAGTAAATAGCATTTTAGTCTCTTTTTCATCTAATTTTGTCACAATCTTTTCTGAATAAAATGCTGCTTTTTCAATAAAACTCCAAAATATAAATGTGAAATGGTACATGATCTTTTCAAAAATTCCATGTGCTCTTTTAAAAAAAGAAAATGTGTGTATGTTACAGGAATATGATTAGAGGCAATGTAGAAATAGCTTTATTTCAATACATTTGAAAAGCATTTATTATACAGAATATTTAATAATTAAAAGTAACAACATTTTCTCATGACAAAGATTTTTTTTACAGTGAGTCTTTAGAATAAACAACCCTGAGAGTACTAAAGCATGTTTTTACGTCATTGATTTCCAAGATTAGTACACTTATATATTTGGTATTTTTATTTTATGAATTCAAAAGTTTGGGCAAAAATAATTTTTCAGAGCAGGATTTTAATTAATGCAAAAGATGGAAAAATGAGACCACATGTTAGGACACATTTTCAAAAAGTGATTCTATTTCAAGGACTCATTCTTTTAACTATGCTTCACAGCATTTCTCTACAAATTGTTGTATTATAGCAAATTGAAAACATTTATTTAAGCAAGTGAACAGCTCAAAGCTAGACTATACATAGTAAACATATGAAACCATTTTAACAACAAAATTCCATATTCACAAGCAACATGAACTAATGGATGTAAAAGACACAACACCATACATTGATCAAGAATGCTATAAATTATTATGCATAAAATCAATTTTCTGGGCTGTGGGGGGTAGAACTGGTACTTAAGAAGAGACCAGCTCCTACCAATATAAATTACTAGGACTATGAGGCAATTGTTTTATTCTGATGGTCACATAAATAATTTCCAATCTGCACACTTAATACATATTTGTATAAAGGAGAAAAAAGATCTGACTTTTGTTAATTACCACTCTAAAACAATTTTAAGTCTATAATGATTTGAATATATTAGCAATATAAATATCATATTCTCTTAAAGAGGCTTAAATTGCCTTTGAAATCATGAAATATTTTTGGTTTAAAAACTGACCAGAAATAGTTCACCCAACCAAAAAAATGTACATTTTTAAAACAGTCTTAACTACAAACATTTTAATGAACCATATTTTTAAAAATTAAATCTAAATCTACTTTTTATTATAAATAACATGTAGAATGTACTTCATAAAAATAAAGCATATTTTGTTTTAAAATATATATGTATATATACAGTGTATAGATATTCAAAATGGTTTTTTATATGATATTTTGTCCTGTTTGAGCAGTCACTTAATTTTTTTAGCTAGTCTAGTAGTCTCTTAAAGAATTAATATATATTCCATGTACTTGATAATTATTGTGGCATGTTAAATACTACATTCATAAAGAGTCAGAGCACTTGCTTTTAGAGACAATAAATAATTATGGCAAAATTGAGCATAGCATACACTCTTAGGTCAACTTCACAATTATATGGTTAAATTTTCCTGTGCATCAGTATTGATTGTAATTATCAGATTGTTATAACACTGAGTATAGGCAATACAAAAGCTTCTGCCAAATTATTGTTTACGATGGTCAATTTTTAAATATAACAGAATCCATTAGAAACATTGTTAAATATAGCCCAAATAGCCAAAATAACTAAAATTTTAATTGTGCCATGAATTGCTGACCTAACCTAAAATTCCGTAATTTTTTCTTTGAGTTATGAGAATTCATAAATCCTAGTTTGCCAAGCTAAATACTTGTCCTTTCAAAAAGCCTTCAATACTATGTCACAAAAATAGCAATGCCAACTCCCTCAATGTATAAGAATGGCTTCATTTATTAATTCTTAAGTACCGCTTGTGACAAGATTTTCATCTTAAAACATATGCATTTAAAGCATTATTTGTCATACATTTCTGGTCTTAAAGATAGTTCATTTACAGTGCAGTAAATTAATCATTTTCCTGTTTCATAAAGGCACTTGAAAAACATTTTCTTTACATCATATATCAATAGAGAAAATTTGGATTCTTCCAACGATTATTTTGACTAAATTATATTGCGATCATCCATTTATTTAATTTTAGCACAACAGAGTTTCCAGCTAAAATGGTTTACTTAAAAGTATTTAAAGAAACAAAAATATTTTGGCAGCTTTATATGTATCTCCTCATTGACCAGACACCTGACTGACAACTGTCGAGTGTCTCAGGGCCAGGCGTAGCCCAGTAAAGATAAAAATTACATATTACTCATCCCTGTTGATAACACCAGGTGCCAGTAGGTTTTCAAATAGGAATAACTAGACCGTAGACAAAAAGAAGTAAAAGGGAATCACTCCTACTGCCCACTTGTCTTCCTCTGCCATTCACCCACCCCTTCCACTTCCTTACTGTCATATTTCTGTCTGTCCGCTTGTCTCACATCTATGAAGGACTAGTTTCCTCAAAGTAATCTCCAGAGCTGTGTGACATGCTATAGCCATGAGAGCTATAAGCACCCACACTTACCTTTTAATCATATTTTCTTTGGAGTGGATGAAACTTTTAAGTCATGGGAAGAAGGCTTTCAAGCTTTTAGCTTCTCTTTTGAAAGAAAATGAAACTGAAGAACAAAAATGAGATTAACCCAAGGTCACTGATATGGGTATGGGCATGTAGATTTGGATCTGAGACCTAACTTCATATTTACTGATTTTTTTTTCATATTTGAAACTTGTGGAAACCAAACTATGCATCAAAAGGTGTCACATGGACAATTAGGTGCTTCATTCCTTTCAGGAATGCTTTCTAATCACCAATCAATCTTATTAGAGAAATAATGTGTTTTTATCAAGTCATAAAATGCATTTCTAAGAGAAAGAACACAAACACACTAAAACTAACTTTATATTCTCTTTATTATTTAAGTGGATTTATAAATGAAATATTTATAAATGAACACAGCATAAAAATCATCAATAATGACAAGTGTGGTTATAAAATGAATACAGTGGGCTGGGGATATAGCTCAGCACACAGCACCTGCCAGATCCTGAGTCTGATTCCCTGGTACCAATAAATAAATAAATAAGTAAATAAATTGAATACAGAAATCACAAGTTCAGGGTGAAATTGTTTGAAAGATTAGAGAGCAATTACAAATATTAAATATACCAAAACAGAAGTATGTGTATAATACTCAAGTGCAGGATGCATTAAACAGTTTCTATAACTAACTCAGCAGCAAACTAGCTTGGCATCTTCCTGTGTTATGCATCTGTGTGTATGTCTGCATGTGTGTGGGAATTACTAAATTCTAATAGACTTTAGAGGCCTCTTCAGCAATATATCCCATCAAGCTCAGAAATCCTATTATTCATATATACAATATTAATTTGAATAACCATCAATTACATTAAGAAATGTTTTATATGTATACAATTGGTTGATAATACTACACAATAAACTAATTCACTTCAGGTCATGAAAATATCCATATTTAAGCATAGATCTCATTGTCTTCCAGAGCTTCAGAAAAGAAATGAGTTAGGTAAAAATCTATAACATTTTGAATTTAAAAGATTTTATCTTATATCTGGGCTTTGGAACAGTATTTGCCTATAAGAAGTGGAGCTTTTTCACCTAGAAATGCAAATTAAGAAGAAACAAAGAAGGTGAAAAACTTAAAATATTGATATAAAATGTGGGAAGGAATTGAGTCTAGAATTTCCATGTGAAAGATGAGTAGAAAATCATTAACAGTTCTAAGACTAACAACGCCATTTAACAACTAAATTATATATCTAAATTTACAAATGTATTTGCTTATTCCATTACATTGAGTCTAAATCAACGTTAGGCATTAATCAGCAAACCATTTAACAATATGCAATAACAATATGCAAATCAATCACAAGCAAAATAATCAGTAAATAACATCCATTTCCAACTTCTGTGAAAGACAGGGATGTCAAAGCAAAATATGCAAAATCACAAGACTTTCAGGTATGTTTGATCAGTGCCCTGCATCTCAGGGAGGTTTTAGTGAAAGCAAGTGTCTTGCCCTGTCTGCTTTTGAAGGATTGGTCATGTTTTCTCTTTCACACTGAAGAATGCTGCCCAGAGCATCCGAGCAGAAGTAGGCAGATCCCAGTCCTACTCTCTGTTTCACTGCTAAGTAATTTGGGGACTGAAAACAAGTCACTTAAACCCTGTGAGGCAACCCAGTGGATGGGACTTTTTGCTTAGTAATCTGCGAACTCTCAAAATGGAAATGTTAATTACCCAATGGAAAGTATTTCCTCCGCTTCATGTGATGAGATACCAGAAGAGATCTGGACCACCACTGGTGGGTTTCTGTCGACTGTGACATGTCTGTTCCTCTTCATTTTGCTCAAAGTTGCTTACCATGTAGGCTTTCCAGATAGGTAAAGCCAGCAGCTGCCCCCACCATGCCAAAGTCTGTGAGCAAAACAAGGTCCCTTTGCAGAGCACTACTGAGGGCATATTTTCTTGCATGAGGGTATCTTGGTAACATAGCATGTCACCCTCAAAACCATACTGTCACACATAGCTCCAAACCTTTCAGTATGTATTGTAAAGGCTGAGTTAACTGAAAGTATGTAATGAGTATTAAATATTTTCAGTTTTCTAAAAAGGGAGAACAGCTTTTTAAAGGTAAAAATAATACTCACCAGATACAACTGCCATAAGCTAGCATGAGGATATGTTTCTGTCAGAAAAATGCTGCATGAGGAAACAGGATCCTTAAAGAACCATTATTCTGACCATTGTGATTGCTCCTCAGACAAGGGAACTACCCATGTCATAAGGAGCTTAGATATTGATTGAAAGGCTCTTTACTTAGCACAGTTGTCTAGGGCTCATGACCAAAGCAGATTTTACTTGCAGGGAGTCTAGGGTCAAAGCCATTCACTGTCACTGAAGTAGTTTTATATCTGTAGGGCAGTTGTCACCAGTGGTACATGTCCCTGGATTGGAAACCTACTTCCCAGGTTTTCCTGAGGTACCAAATGCCAAACAATGGATTTCATCCAAGAAAAGATAAAGGCCATCTTCCATCTAAGGTGAACAATTGTGCAAAACTTGCAGAGAATTAGGTTTCCCATATTGCTTAGTTTACTGATTGAGCAGTTTCCAATGACTGTAATACTGGTAAATATGGGAAAAATTCAATCATCATTAATCCTCCTCCCTGTGAACACACTTATTTCCTTGTTCTTTCCACTTTCTGAAGCAGTTCTAAAAGTCCTCTTTTGTGAGTGTCTTTGTTAAGTGTGATGAAAGTTACAGTGAGAGCTGCTGTTGTGAGCCCTCCGATGGCAAGGCAGGCTCGTGAAGACAGCACGCTATGTCCTCATCTTCCCTTATCCACTGGCTCTGGAACCGTGTGACTTCTGGCTCTTCTTCACAGTCAAAACGACCATGAAAAGTAAATGTTTTGAATTGATTCAGGACATGGAACCAGCCAGGACATCCCAACTAAAGTACTCACCAAAGTAGACTTCTAGAACTGCCTCAGACAATGGCCAGACTTGTTGGATGAATGTTTGAAGCCAGGGGAGTATTCTCAGAGACATTAGTGCCAATGTGTCTTTTGCCTTAATAAATGTTAAACCTATACATGACATATCATTTTTTTTCTTGTCTGCAATTCTAACCTTGGCAGGCAGTGGAGAGGTTCATATTGTTTTGAACTCTTATGCCTGCTATTTTGAAAGCTGTGTGCAAATCTAAAAGTTCCATAAAATTTGTTAAGATTAGTTGAGAGAACAAGAAGGAGTGATCCGTTGAAAGGTTAAGATTTTGTAGTGTTTTTTTTTTTAAGGTTAAGATTTTAAAAGGAATTCCAGAGAAACTTTGCTTAGCCTCATCATAAGACAATAGCACACAACAAAAAAACACGTAAGAAATACCTGCAAAGCCCAACAAAATGCAGGTTTGTAACACTGTAGCCCGGTGGGCAGGAGACAGGTTGAGAAACCTGCATTTCTGCAGTTGCCCTGGTTGGCTCCGAGGTACCTCAGTACCTGCTTCCTGTGCTAGTCTCTTCGCATTTCCTCACGAGGGACTTCTCTTGTTTAGTGGCGGTTGTCCACTTGATGATAAGAAAACCAGCCCTTAGATTCCAGCTCCTATGGACCAGAAGCAATGTATGGATGCCGCAATAAATGTTATTTATCTGTTTTTATTTATTGCCTGACATAATTAAACATCACCAAGCTTAAGTATTTATTCGTTTTAACTATTTTTTTTTTGGATTGGCAGCATGAAAAGTATTTCCAGTACCAGTAAAGTAAAAATCACAAGCCAAAATTGGTTCTCAAGTGCCATAGAACTTTAAGGCACTTATTAGTACAGTTTGAAATAAAACAAATGACTTGCAATCACTCTTTGGGAAAGTCGTTTTAGAAAAAACATCACAGACTATCCTTATTAGAAGTCTTCATGCATTCGCATTTGCCAGATTCTGGAGTCCTCAGTCAGATACGAAGAGTTTAGGACATTGGGGGCTGTGAAATTATGAGAGGACCACAGCCTCCGTCTCCTGTGGATGAGTTCTTTTATGGACAGAGGTTATAAAGCATAGAATCACATCTCCATAAGGTTGAGGTGAGCATGTGCTGATGGATGAACCTGATTCCAAATTAAAAACATAAGCACAGGCCCTGTTCACTGTGAACTGATCATCATTGTAATCAAAGGGTAATTACAGTGATTAATACCAATAGTGAACATAGAAATTATTCTGTGACCATATTAGCTGTAAGGTGCGTCATCAGTTGGTTATAAACAAGCTCCTTTAACAGTGAATTTTTATTTGCAGGAGAATCCCATTATTAGTAAAAACATTGTCGGCAGTATCCTATGATCTTAAACAGAAAAAAATGTAACTTTATGAAGCCCAGTTGGAAAATCAATTTATTAATTGTTAATAGCAGTTGCATGTGGGCATATGACTTTACCGAGTTTAAAAACAATAAAGCATTTAAAACTGAAAATGAGAAGAGGAAGGAGAAACTATGAAAGAAAGGAGGGAGAGTGAGAAAGATGGGGGTAAAAGGAAGCAAATCTACTGGCTAGCTAGTTAGCTATTGCTAAGTGGTCAAAAGAAACAAGAAAGTTGCAAAATGTTTCTTAAGTAGGATTCTAGATCTTTGACTTAGAGTCACATTTCTTTATTTCAGACTCTCGTCAAGAATAGGATGACTTTTACTGCAAAACACATTCCGTTTAATGAGGGTGGTCTATATTTCCAGGTTAAAGGCTGTGTAGAGTTTGGAGATATTTAACTTCAGTGCCTCATCTTTGCACATAGGAAGCTGCTCTATTTGTGATTTCACTTTGAAAATAAAGGGCACAAGAAATTCGGTCCAACAACCTTAAACCTCTTCCTAACCTTCTTCCCTTCCCCAAGAAGAAGCACACGTGTGTGCATTCTTCACAAGCCTCTTTGTAGCCCTTCCAGGTCTGTCTGGAGAAATAATCACTGATTCCCTGACTGGTGGTTTTGGAGGGGCAGGAGAGAGTACACAGGGAGTAAGTCTGAGTGACAAGGTGGTGGCTGTGGCACAAGACATGTGCAGCAACCACGGGCCTCTCGTGCAAAGAGAGAACAGAAAAGGAGCTCAGAGCAACAGGTACTCAAATGCACAACAGGAAGGGCTAAGCGTGCAAACATCATCCTGAGGATGGAGCTCACCTTCCAAGCCCAGTGTTTTCAAAAGCAGTCCTCATGTCAATAGCCAGGCTTCCTGTGCTTACTTCTGTGTGGATGAAGAATGGCTGGCAGGGGTCGGCTGGGGTGTGGTGGTGAGATCAAGTGACGTCCCTCCAGGAGCACCTCTCCACACAGCAGGAGATCCGAGGACTTGTGGGTGCTCCTTGGAATTCCAGATTCTTTTCCAGAGAAGTGGTAAAGAAAGGCTCACCACATGTAGGAGTAACAGATGGATATTGTGTGATGGGCCGGGCAGCTGATACAACATAATCTGAAGACAATTCCGGGCCCTTACAGGGGCTATGAGGAGCAAAAAGGACCTTGCAAGCCACATCAGTGGAAGGCCGAAAGGAAATAGAGGCACTCTCTCGAAGGAGCTAGTATTGATTTTTGTAAAATTGCTGCTGGGTGAGTAGAGCCTGCCAGCCAGGAAGAAGGGCACCTGAAGGTGAACGAAGGGAAGGGCACGGTGCAAGACAAAGTCAGCAACTTCGCAGTTTTGCCTACACCACACAGATGAGATCATCGATTCCAAGGGAGCCAGAACTGAGGTTTAACAGGAAGCGGCTAACGCCGCGCATTTATACTCCGGTTCCTCAAATTTAAGTGTAAAGTTCTGTGATCAATAAGCAATTTAGGGGACCTCTGAAGTAGCTAAGAAATAAATCTCGGAACCTTATTGTAGGCAAATGGATACATAATTACTTTCATGATAAAATCTGATAGGAATAGAAATTTTCTCTGAATTTCAAATTTCTCTGGAACACTGACATAGATACAATAAATTGGCAATCCAAGCTTGTAAGACTTCTCGGTGTAATATAGAGTGCTTCCATCAACACCAACCTACTATTATCAATAGGCTTTATATTTATCGTTAATATTGAATAATTCATAATGAAATAAAAACTGCTGTGAGGTATGAAACCCGACAGAAAACACAGAATCTTCTAGAATATCATTAGATAACTATGACAGGACCATGTTTTTCAGGAATACAAGATAGTCCTTGAGAGGGAAATAAAGAATCATGATCATTTTTTAAGCCTTTAAAAGAGACAAGGCACTAAGTGGCTATCAAAGTGCAATTTAACACCCTTTTTTCAGCAAAATGATCATCATGGGTAGGTCCTGCTACCTGCCTCATTTTATTAAATAAAAGATATTTAGCAAATTAAGGATAAATGGTAAAAACATGTGAGCCTGGGTTCTAATCTAAGATCTCTGATTTACCCTTCCTTAGCAGTTGTATATTATTTAACATTCCCTATGTTTTCAATATATGGTATACAGGTATTAATTAGTGACTGCAGCTTTAAAGAAAAATTTTCAGACTTTTAAGAGTGCTACTCACCAAAACTGTCTCTCAAAGAGACAGGCTTCATGTTCCTACCAAGAATATCCTTGAAATTCCTTTTTGCAGTATCAGTAGTTAAGGTCAATTTATGCGCCAAATGTGAATAATTTGGCACTTTAGAATCAAATCTTAGTTTCCACCCTGTTCGCTACATTTGGATTTACATTTGGCAATAAATTCTTCCCTAATGATAATTATTTGCCAGCTATCAGGCCGTTAAGGCTGGATAGCAGATTCCTAAGGAGATTTCTAAATGTACCGGAGTAAAGACAGCAGCCCCAACATAAGTGAGTAGCTTCCTGAAGGGCTCACCAGGAAGAAGACGACATGCAATTAGGCATAGATTTCTGAAATATTTTCAGGGGAGAAAAATATTGATTGTATCATCTGCTCTCATCATCCCTGTAAAATGAGAAATGGTTTGAAGATAGCAAAGCATTATAGCATCGTAGCTAAGGGCACAATATACAATGTTAGAAATAAACAAAGCTGGTTTGGTGCCCTTTGTCTAGCATGTAGGAGTAATCTGACCCTGAACAGCTAACATCAGTTCTCTGAGCATTCCTTTTTTAAAACTATAAAAACACACAGGACTGTCTAAGCAGTTGTTGTTTGGATAAAAAGATTATAAAGCAGGGTTGGCAAACCTTTTAAACCCAAGTGCCAAACTGCAACCCAAAACCCACTTCTTTATTGCAAAGTGCCAACACTGCAATTATACCTGATTGCTGGGGTTTTAGTTTAGAAAAAAACAACTCACACATTAACATCTTTTGTCTTAAAAGAAAAACATAGTGACACACATGCCCTAGGTTCATCACCACTGTTATAAAACAGTTGATACAGTGTGACAAAGAGTAGATGACTATTAAATATTAGGAGCCTTGGAGTTATTTAACACATACTCTAATAAAATAGTATTACTTTGTACATATATTCCAAATATCATTGAATTATATACATGCATTTTATTCATATAAAATACTTACTTAAAAATTAAGATATATATAAAATAATTTAGAAAATAAAAACTTCACCCCAAGCCACAGAAATGATTTCCTTCTCTTCCTAACAAATTAAAACGTGGATATACTTGTTATGTCTTTTATTTCTTTTTTTGTTTGGTTGGTTGGTTTTTGCTGTTATCATTGTTGTTTGGGACAGAGTCTCACTATGTAATCCATGCTGGCCTCAAACTCATGACAATCCTCCTGCCTCAGCCTCCCAAGAGCTGTGATTATAGGCATGTACCACCATGCTTGGTCAATATTTTTTGGTTTCTTATTTTTTGAGATACAATCTTGGTTTGTAGTAAACGCTGGCCTTCAACTCACTTTATAGTCCAGGTTGGTCCTCAACTTACCTTTATCCTCCTGCACCAGGCTCCAAAGTGCTGGGATTACAGGCATACACCACCCACCATGCCTGGCTCTTCCATTTTTAAATCTCTATATAACTGTTTTGTATTGGAAGGAGATGTGACTGTGCATTCCTAAAATAAAATATCTCACTTGGTTTAAATTTTCTATTTAAAAAAAAGATATTTCGAAAATGATGTCACGAACTCTCACTTAAGTAAAATATAATGATTTGGGGAATTGCTCTTAAAGGTAGAGGAAATGAGGTACCTTTTTCAGGGTGGTAGCTTTAGTCTGTACTTTCTAGAACACATTTTTCTTCACTTGATCTTTTTAAGGTGTGTTAGAGCAAATGCCCTCAAATATTTTTATGAATGTTGTGAGTCGTTTTTCTTTAGTATACGCTCATATCACTCATGAAATCAACAGCCATTTCAAACATCTCAAGAGAGATTTTATTAAAGTCAAACAATGCAAAATGACTGTGGCTCATTTTCCCCGAGAAGTGCCACTGTGCCTTGGACAGCGGTTATGTCATCACACATCCAGCGGCGCACTGCTAGGCCCTCTGGAACAAAATGCCATCGGGCATTCCGTGGGCTCCTTCTTCCTGGCAGGTCAATGCCAACACGGTCTCCATGGACGGCCACCGGCCACCAGACATTCGGAATGACATCAGCAGCCAATCTCAGCAGGCTCTGCCCTAAAGAATTCAAGCTAGCAGGAGACTGAAGATATTAATGTCTTCTTGGCGACAACAACATTCCAAAGGTCAGCCAGGGTGAAAAGAGGATGGACTTGGACTTTAGAGGACCTCTTCAGCAGCCGAGTAGCTATCAAGCCTAAGGAAGTAGCCCTCAAAACATAAAAACAAAAACAAGTGGCGCAGGAAACCTGAACATATCCCAGAGACAAGGAGCCTGTGAAAAGGAAGTGAAGCAAGCTCTCCTCTAAGTCATGGGATTGTAGGACCAAAGAGATCTCTACCTCTTCAAAGGTAAAATTCAAGAACAGCTCTCACACCGGACCATCTCCCAGTCTCTGATGAGCTACTTCTCTCTGTTTGATAGCCCCAGTGTGAGTGAAAACACAAAGTAATGGTATAGAAGTGGAGACTCCTTGCGTTGGTTAAAGAACAGCTAATGTTTATGGCAGCTTATTGCTTCTGCAGCACTATACTTTGTAGTGACTAGTTCCTTTAATTCTCATAAGAAGAGATTTGGGGTACGCCATTATGTGTCTCACTGTACAGATAAGCAAACTACTGTTCTTCTGCTGTACAGTCTCCTGGATTTGGACCATGAGGATACCCCCAAGCTCCACCAGCCTTTGTAGATGTTAGGGATGGAGATCCTGAGGTCTTCTACCTCCTTGGACAACTAAAACATTTTCTCAGAAGGAACTGGATTTTAGGTGGTGGGTCATGAACTTTTCTACCATGAGCCATGTGAAAATGGTAAATCAGTAAGAAAAAGGGACAATAACTCAAATCTGGATCAGCTCAGGAGAAGTAAAATTTTTTAAAAAATAGATTAAATGATTTATGATTCATGAAAACTCATCTGAATATTTTAAAGTCCTTTACTAAGGTTTAATTAAAAGAAATTACCATTAAAGGCCAGAATTAATATCAACATTTCACTCTCACTTAGAGTAAGAAATATAGAAAGACAAACATGACAAAATAAAAACTCAAAAGGCAAGAACAAACTCTGGAAAGAAAGTTTATGCTTTGTCTAAAATATTATGATTTTGTTTGTTGTTTCTAAAATTATAGATATTTTGCTGTTGCTTTATGTCTCTTAGAGTACCATTTGTAATTTTTATTTGTATTGTTAACATTTCTGATCAAATTTCATCTTAATGATATCGTAACCAATGTATGTGATGATATTTTTTGTCAAATGTCAGGAATACTATACTTCGCTAACAGTTCTCACCTTAACTAACACTTACCTTGACTTTAAGACTGATTTTTAGATATCATTTTAAAAGAATAAGCAGAAGTAAGCAAAATGTTATCCCAGTTAGTCCTAGAAAAGACCTTATATGAATCTATGACAGTGCGCAATCACTCTTTGTAAGCTCAGGAGACAGTGTTATTCCCCATACACCTTATTCCTTATTAAATGGGATTTCTTCCCAGAAGAATGCTTAGCATTTTCTCTTGTCAAAGAGCACTCCTGGCTAAAATCTTCCCAGCCAGCTTTCTATGGGGTTCGTTTGCCTCACCAATTCCAAGCGAGGTCCCCTGGTCTGACACAAAGTCTCCTTACTGGGCCCCATCAAGAATCTATTCCACTTTCCAACTTCATGGTGTGACTTTGAGGCTATCACTTAACTTCTCCAGACCTGACTTGTCTTCCTTGTGAAAAATCAGGCTCTGGTGTGAGGTGGTCCCCAGAATCTTTTTCAGCAGGAAGATAGGGATATCGTAACTTTAAAACTCTCATTCCAGTGCCAAATGATAGAAATGCAGATTGTCCTACAGTCTACCTGGTATCAGTGATAAAGCATTCACTCTATCCTTCCTCTCCTTCCTTCTTTCCTTCTTTTTTCTCCTTTCTTTCTTCCTTCCTCCCACCCTCCTTCATTCCTTCCCCTTTAGACTTGCAGCAGTACCCTCCAATAGAACTTTACCTGATGACGGAGTCGTCAACATCTGTCTATCTGATAAGGTATCCATCCACCAGCCTCAGGTGGCACCCGGGCACTTGACATGCGGTTGATGTAACTGAAGAATTGAATGTGTGGTTAAGTTTAAGTTGGAACAGCCACAGGCACTAGTAGCGACCATATTGGTAGCAGTTTATGGTTTCAAGAACAGAGTAGCAGAAACATGCTCAAACTTTCCAGGTATCCAGCCGTGTACTCTAGGACACCTTTGGAGCTCTGTTATTTCCACCGTATTTGCTTCCCTTGCTACAACGACTGGGACAAATCCAACACCACAGGCATCTACATTTGGTGATGGCATTTTTGCAAAAGATCGTGGCACTATTTTGCATGCTCTTAAATAAAAGGAGAGCAAGCGGAAAGGAAGTTCCGGTTTGGTTTGTTGTGTGATCTTCCTCTGAGCTTTTCCCCAGCCAAGAATCGCATGTATCCACAGAGGTCCTTAACTACTAAAGCTAGTGGTTGCTTGTTAGTTTTCGTTGCTTAAATAATGCTGTTGCTTCTGACAGCCTAGACTTTAAAGTCCGATGCTGGGCGCTATCATTTTGCTGGTCTGTCAGGTCAAAAGCCCAAAGGCCTGGCTCAAGGCCCAGCAGGGACTGGACCTTGTGCTCTGGACTCCAAGAGTGCCTGGAGCACATTGGGCGGTCGAGGGCTTGTGCACCGTGCATGCGTGGCTTCCTTTCACGGGGCCCTTCGTGCTTGTGGAGGCCTGTGGGAGCTCATCCCCAGCTCTCTCGGATCAACCTTCGGTTAGTAATTCTAGGATCCGCAAACCAGAATAGCAGGGCGACTTGCAGAGCGCCGCTTGCTTCCAAAGCCCACCCACTGCAGCTGCGCCCTCTACCAAACCCCAGCATCCGCCTTTAACAAACAAGCCTTCCTCCACGCGGTGGCATCCCCTCCCTGGATCCAGACACCAGCAGGCACCCCCTTCATGCCCGGCTCACCCCGCGCTGCAGGTCCCCGGCCGAGCGCACAGCCTCTGCGCCCTGGCGCACGCACGTGGCGCTCTCACCCGCGCCTGGTGGCCTCGGGGCTCCAGCAGCTCGCGGGGACCGCGCCCCGCCCTGGGCTCCATCCACCCAGGGAGGAGTGGGGGCTGCGGAGAAAGGAGTCGCTAGGCGGTGGGAGCAGGGGCGAAGGGGGACCCGCAACAATTGGGTGGCGTTTGCCGCGGCTGCGCCTCCCCGGGACGCCAGGCAGCGCGGATTCCCTTGCACACACATCTACCTGAGGGGTGGGTGCTGCCAGCGCTCAGCAATTCCGCCGAGTGGCCGCTGAAACCAGAGGCGCCCCCCGCCTGGCTCTGGAAGGGGCTGTGGCTGAATCGCAGCTCTCCGCTTCCCAAACAAAGAAGTGGGGACCCAGAGGCCGAAGGAGAGTTTTGACCCCACACTTCCCCTCGACCCTGGGTAAACTGTCATTAGAGATGAACGGGCATGGGCATAGAAAGGTATCTTTTAAAAAAAAAGTTTAAAAAGGGAAGTGTGAAAATCCATTCCTTGAATTTCAGGTTTCTGTGCTATTTCAAGACACTGCATAGAAACGGGGTCTAACAAACATTTAACAATTTTGTGAGTAAAGTCCCATTGAATTTAGCTGCGCTAGTGGATGCTTTTGAATCAGCCGTCTCAAGCAGATTACAGATCAAGCCTTATTTGGGCATCCTGATAGAGGAAAAGGAAGAAATATGTCATAATATGGAGTGGCGTTTTTAAAAGCCCTAACATATCTCAAAGATTATTTCATGAAGATTGCTTTTCTGCAAGGTGAAAGGCCCTGGGAAATTTGTATCACGACTCCCACTTAATAACTGACTGTAAGTAGCTGGGAGAAAGGAAATTGGCCAGGTGACTTAGTCCTGGATAGGAGGAAATCAGGTCTGGATGAATCTGTTGTAGGTAGAGCGGTGTTTTTCAAACACTCAACTATCATCCTTTTAAATAAAACTGGTCAGAATTGTTCATTTCTCCTTAACTCTGAAGTAACTTAGTGAAAACAAGCCTAATGAGTAATCCAAATAAAGAGGCTTTAGAAAGGACTCCACTAGAACCCCTCCTGCCAACAGGAATGAGAACGTGGATGTTGACTATCAAGGTCTGCTGAGACCCGAGGTTGGTCCTCTTTCTGAACTTGTCCCAATCCCAAGCCAAGCAAAGATTCACTTGCATCCTCCAAGCTAATTTAAAGCAGAGATTGGAACCCAAGAACATCTGTTTGTGCTCAGTACAGTTAAACACTACTTGGAAGGATAAGGTATCATTAAGTTTAGATTTCATAAATGGTACTGAATCCATATCATTAATCCCAAAGTGTTTAAGATTGGACTTTAAGCAATACATACATAGAAGGAGCTTTTTCAGCAATTTAAATACATTGCAAACATTTCCCAATTTGACCAATTTTGGTGGCTTGACAAGGAAAGATTGGTCTTTTCCCCTTGTAATGCTTCATCAGATTTAAAATTAAAGATATGAAAACAAAATTGAGTCTAGGGTCCTCAGAGATGAGAGAAAAGATGTGACTCAACTTTTCCTTGAAACAACAGATTTTTTTTGCCTCTTGCAGATTCTCAATCACAAACAGGCCATGTGCTATACATTCTGCTTGGACTAAAGCTCCATGTAGAGAAATTCTGAAATGTAGATATATGGCAGTATTTATTTTTAATGATTGTAAGTATTATCACAATCAATCATTTTAATTCTTTCAATTCAATACATATTGGTTCGGTGCTTTGAAATCAATATTAATGCTATTTTGGATTATGATTTTAAAAATAAATCTACTTACATGTACTTTAATGTGGGCTTTAAAAAATATATAACCATCCACGTTTTCTGTACTTGACACATTTTAAGGTGCCAAAGAACTGTAAACTGTGAACTAACTCCCATGAAGAGATGAAGGAAAGAATGGCAAGCGAATGACGAGGCAGTGAAGAAGTGTATGTGGTGAGTGCTCGCATTTATTTTATCATCTACCAAGAAGACATCAGGGAGGTAAAAACGCCACCTCCTTTGTCTTTAGGTGTTTTAAAGCTTACACAGGTAGGACTGTGATAAACAGTTAAATAACCATTGTGGGCTTCACATTACAAGCAATGTCAGGTCGCTCTGCAGGCTTGTGTCACCTTTCAGGGCCTACAACATTAGGCCTCTCTTACTCTTCATTCATTTCACCAAAAGTCATGTAACTGCAAAAAGATTAAAATCTGCTTCATGCTCTGGAATTTGTATCCTACTTTGTTTTTAGATTTATTTTTTTTCCCCCTGAACTTTCACGTTCCATTATGTTTGTGTTGAAAGTATTCCGGCTGAAGTATGAATACTCTACAACTGAATAATCTTCAGGGATAGATTAATCTATAGCCTTTCTTCATCTCAGGGTGAGTTGCTGTGGCAACCGCCCCAGCTCACTTTAAAATAATTTTTTAAAGCTCACTTCAAGAGCTACACCCAGCGTGGGCCAGGCTTAAAAGCAGGCAGACCCAGTGCACAGGGCTTTGGTAGACTGCTGCTTTAATGTAGGGAAGTAGCTGAGCAACAGGGCAGAGTGAGATGCTATGCGACCGAATAGAAACTGGAATATTAGCTTTCCCCTGAGCTGTAAGCCCAGGCATCCTGTCCTCTGTAACTTCTTTGGACTTTAATTAAACAGATTGCTAAACAGAATTCTTGGGGGGGGGGGATAAGTTAATGTGTATTTACATTCAAGATAAAGCACTTAGATAATTATTTTAATGAGAGAAATATTTTGTGATTGCACACTCACCACATATATACCACACATGCACACGCGCGCGCACACACACACACACACACACACACACACAGCTAGTTTAATAGTCTGTCAATGCACGGCACCATTTTTTAAAAAGGAAACTCATCTTTTCTTTAACTGGATAGACCCCTAGCTTTCAATTGGTTGAAAAGGTATAATCATTTACTATTTTCTAAGCAAAGAACTGCATAGACTTTAGAGCCCATAAGCAAACTGCACTCTGGGAAGGACACATCTCATAGTAAGACACAAATTTTAAATTTCTAACACATCTGGGATAAGTTCCTCTCTGCAAGAGAAAATATTCTGACCCTAGCCAAGAACTGTTAGGTGGCAAAGATCTGAGCCACTTTGGTAAAAAAAGAAAGAAAGAAAGCCCAGAGGTATTTAAAGAATACAAGGCGCACTCTGGGTTTGCTACTTCCTGGATTACCCATGAATGACTGTAAATCTAGGTGACTTGTGTATTGTGTATTTCTACTTAACCTCTTCTGTTCTGCTTCAATGATAAAGGCCCTTTGGAAGAAAAATAATGCTAATATTAACTTAGATCACACATAATAAAGAAGCTAAGTCTGCAAAGGGGAAAATCTTATATTTTAAAAGGCTAACTGTCATACATTCTGGATCCGACTTATTTTCAAATTATCCACAGTGTGTGGTTGTGCATACTTTTGAATACAGCATGCACTATCATGAATAATTATGGGCATGTAGTGATGTTTACTATTAAATAATTCTCTGTAATATGTAAAAGTAAAACAAAAACAGTTTCTTTTCAAGGGGATATAAATGTAAAACTGAAGTGTACTCTGGTAAATAGAAATTCTCACTGTTACCCATCAAAATATAGCATAACTGAAATGTATGTATTGGCTGTGTCTATTTGGCCATGTGAAGGAGTCTGTTACAATTCATTACACTGACTTCAAGCATTATGGAAGTAATCTCAGATGGCCCTTCAAATGGTTTGCTTTGTTATGACCTTTGTGAACCTTGAAAAAACTTCTATTTATTTCATTTTTACCATCCCATAGAGACATAATGTAGTATTCAAAAGTCTATGCACCTTTAAGTTTTGAGATTTTTTGTTAAGTTGTACCTTGAGTGAAAATATGCCATAGTTGCTCTCTGCCATATATTATTAAAAGGAACTCCTAGTAGCAACAGACTTGCTCTATGAAAAACAAACAGGCCAACAGAATATACCAGGCAGTAATCTGCAAGAAATAATCCTGTTTCAGATGGTTTTTGCATTGTGACGGTTTGCCACGGTTGCCTACGATAAAAGCCAGGGTTTCTTGTTAGCTGTGCTAATAGTCACAGTGGTAATGAGCCAGAAGCTTGGAGATTGTTTAGATCTAGTTGTGGCTGCCCGTAAAATAAACCTTCTTTCAAATGAAGCCTTGGGAGGGTGAGTACATGTTAAACTCACCGTTCTGAGAGCAGCTAACATCACACAGCCTGCACGATGAAGCAGGAGAGTTTCTGAACCTCATTATCCTCCTACCTGAAAATAGTCGCCTGGAAGCACACTGAAGAACCGAACAGGAAACGCAGCTAGTCACCGGGCTAAGCATACAGTGCTGAAAGGAATTTAAAAAAAAAAAAAAAGAGGAAATATCTTTAATTAGCTCGATACTTCAGTATACTATTATTGCCCCCCCCCCGTACATTCAGTGTTTCTGTGTTCCCTATACATTTTTCCTTCTTCCTTTCACAATATTAGTAAAACTTCATTTGGCTTAAACATTTTACATAATCTATCATTCTATTGGCATGCAATCTTTTTTTTTTTTTTGATGATCAGTATACGGGTTGATATGTTTTAGCTTTGGCTTTCTTGGGTGTGGTGTAATTGGCCAGGGCAGGGAGGTGCCCAGACTCTTAGTAACTTTTTCCTCAGTATTGAATATTAACCTATATTTTTGGTAAGGAAAAGAATTCAGCGTGCTTAAACCCTAACCCAAGGGTCCCCCGTCCTTATCAGTCTCTAATTCTGCTTCCTGTGCCGCTGAAACTCTTCAGGACAAGTGAAGTCATCAGCTATCAGCTCCAGTCGCCTAATGCGTTTGGGAAGTTGGCTTGGTTTACATGTGAAGGACCCGGGTAAAGTCCAGTAAGGTGTGGAAGAGATAGAGTGGGAGGAAGGGGTGGCTGGATCTCCGAGGAAGCCGCCGCCTCGGTAAATATTTCCAAACTGATTAGGAAGTTCACGGCCCCGCGATGGAGCCGAGATTTCACCGAATGGTGATTCTTTGAGGATTCCTGCAGGACTGACACTCAGACACCTCTGGGCTCCGGCTGAGCCTCGGAGCCGAAAACGGCGTAGTCGGGGCGCGCGGGGAAAGCGCGCGGGGACCCGAGCAGCTGACACCCGCGCCGGGGCTCGGCCGCGTGAGTAGCTGGAGCGCACGGACCCGGCGGGGAGAGGCGCCGCGAGCGCGCATCGGGGTGGGGGCGGGGGAGTCACAGCAGCAACTCTTAGGGTCGCGCTCCGATTGGTCAGAGGACAGATCCCGACTTGGGAAGGACTTTCCGCCGCCGACTCGCACGTCCCCGGGGACCCAGGAGGGCGCGCGGCCGCGGGGGCCCCCGGTCCTCTCCGAGCGTCCCCGGGCGGCGGGCGGCGGGCGGGCCGAGGAACCCGGCGCCGCCGCCGCCTCTCTCCGTGTTGTCTTCATTTCGCGCAATAAAGAATTGTCATTAGGTTTGCGTATGGCATGTGCCATTACCCCACCGTAAAACTAAAATTAGCAAAATGTCAGGAATGGCAAGATTGATTCACCAAGATGCAATTATCATTTAAAAGTGCTTGATTGAGGTACTGATGTTCAGTGATTTATTCTGCATACCATATACATAATTAAAGTAGTGTAGTGGAGTAATTTATCAATCTAGTTGAGACTGGCGGGGTGAGGAGGGAGCTGCTGTATGTTTGTTTTATTAAAATGCTCCGAGGTCTAGTCCCGCCCCCCTTTTGCAAGAGTGAAACTGATGATTTCTCCAGCTCGCGAGGAGAGAGAGTCAACGGTTTGGGATTGTGGGGGAGAGAGCCGGGGAGGAGAAGGCAGCGCGGGGCGGAGGCGAGCGCGGAAGAAAACCCGCGGGGCGCAGAGGGGCCGGGCGCGGAGGGACGCGCGGCCGCCAGCCCAGCCCGGGCGCTCGGTGCCCGCCACCCCCGCGTCCCCGCCCAGGTCCCGCCGTCTCCCGCGACGGCCCTCTCCCCGCCTCTTTACGCGGTGTTTCAAAGGCTGCGAGCTGCTCTCCTTTGCCCATTCGTCTTCTGTCACTTCCTTCCTGGACGCAGTTTTCTGGAGGACTCTGGTTACTTTTAATCCGATCTGCCGCGGGGAGCCACTTTCTCCTCCTCCTCCTTTTTCCTCTTCCTCCTCCTCCTCCTCCTCCTCCTCCTCCTCCGAGCGGCCCGAGTGCGCGCGTGAATGCGCGGCCCCGCGCGCCTCCCCCCCCCCGCGCGCTCCCCTCGCGCGCACACGCGCACACATCGTCTCCAGCTCCCGGCTCGCGCTGCTCGCAGTCACAGACACTTGAGCACACGCGTACACCCAGACATCTTCGGGCTGCTATTGGATTGACTTTGAAGATTCTCTGTGGGTCGCCGTGACTGCATGTTTGAATCAGGTGAAGAGGCACTCCAAGGCTGGACGAAGTAAAGATTATTATTTCTCTTTCTCTCTCTCTCTTTCTCTAAGAAAGGAAAATATCCCAAGGACTAATCTGATCCGGTCTTCCTACATGTAAGTACCTTTGACATCTCTTGGAAAATAGAAATAGCCCGGGTATTGTCTCTGAAATTTGCATCATTGCCTTCCCGGTACCAGCTCTCTCCCGGTGCCCTCTTGCGAGGCTGAAGTTAAGATTCGTGCATTCTCTTCCTTAGGTTCCATGGTTTCCTTGCGTGCTACTAGAAGTAACTTTGGAGATAGTCCTATCCGTCTGCCATCAGTTCCTGCGATCACTCGTGACTCGTTCCTATCACACCAGTGTGTTGGAAGTTTCACGAAGTTAGTTCGCGTCATTAGCATGTTTGAGATGGTGGAGAGTGTGGAGTTTGCACGCTCCCCGGGCATTTTAGTGTTCCACGGAAGGTTCTGTGACCTTGAAAATAGATTCCTTAGGATGTAGCAGTTAATTCACTGTGGAAGGATGTTCCCTGAAGTCTCCCTCCCAGCCTCTCCCAGGCTGAGACTGCTTTGCCCTGGGGTGCGCTTCTGAGCCATTAATTCTTGGGATTAGTTTAAGCTTCAGCATGGCTGTCTGTCAAAGTCTACCTTTGTGGTTCTAGCTCCTTCCTTCCCAAAAGTGCTGGTTTGATAGAGAGCTCTTTAACTGGTGTGGACTAGAAGTAATACCATGGCCAGGGTAGGCTAGGCGGTTCCCAATTGCCACTTGGATCTCAGCATGTGCATTGCTGTTTTCACCAAGTCAAATGCATAGCTATTTCAAATCAAATAAGGTATAGTATAGCTGTTTCAAAACAAGTAAGGTTAAGTCGCTGCAGTTGCCTTTTATTTGAACTTTGGATGAAAGTTACCAAACTCAGTGATGAAGTTGGGCATCAGGAAGTACAGAGAGACATAGCACATGGTTTCTTATGTTATCACATATAATACAGCTATCTGTATTTAATGTTAATGTTATTTCATTCCCAGAACATGGCTATTAATTCTTAGAGGAAATTTTCATATCTGAATCATTTCTGACTATACCAGGTCCAGCAGTTATCATTCTTTGGGAAAAGGTTTTTTTTTCTCGCATTTTAGGAATTGGTGTCTTTTGTGTAAAATACTTTATAAATACTTTATATGTAAATGCCGACAGTAAAATAGGTAAATGGGCTCTTTACCAGTTCTTAAGCTGGTCCTCAGTGGAGCATTGCTTTGACGCAATGTGCATTTCACTATTGTGAATCTGATACTAGCTCTGCTGGTAACTAACTGTCTTTGAACATGCTGACCGACGATATGTATTTTCTAAGTGTTGTAAAGGAAAAGTCCAACCACTGCTTCATGCCAGCTCAAAAAAGTGACCAGAGTCCTTTTCATAGGCACCTTGCAATCAAATTGTGGCTGCTAAGTAAGGATGTCAGTGTGAGGTATAATAACTCCAGTCCCTAGATATTTGGAAGGACATGGAAGTGTGACCACCTGTGAATTCCATTTAACCCTGTATTGTACCTCTTTTTCCTTTTAAATGGACAGTCTCCAGTTTGCCACTAAAACATCTAATTTAATTTTAAAGTCATATCACTTTTGGCTAGTGTTCCACAGTCTGTAACAGCATGGCACAAGTAGTATATTTGATTTTCTGTCAGTTTCAGTTAAAGCAAAAGCAATTAATAAACCAAAAGCAATTAGCATATGCATGAAATTACTTATTAAGTTAAAAGAAATAGCGTTTTTTAAAAAGCAAGTCAATATAGAACTTGACAGGTTTGATGAGATATCTCTAACATACTATCTCAGGAACAAAAAATTTCTTAAATCAGAGCATTTTTTTCCTACTTGTACGAAAATGCAAATGTATTAGATTACTATTTCAATTCTAAAAGTTTTCATCCAAGCACATTTTAAATGTTTCTTTAAAGATCTGGTTCCCCCAGTTAAGATACGGAGACAATAGTTGGCTGTTACCTTTAAGTTTTACTAAACTTTATAAAAACCGACTCTTTTGATTAATAAAATTCACACAGCTTTGCAATGTTTGGCATATTTCTCAGCCTTCACACTAAAGACAGTATTTTACTTCATTCATTAATTATGCTACTTATACTCTCATTGCTACCTATGTAGAATATTTTGAAAGATAATATCAAGGTATAACATTTTAGAAATATTTATTGTTTGTTGGTTTAGGTAATGATCACATCATAATAAAAAGTAAATTTTCCATCTATCCTGAGATAACCATAATTGCAATGTATTTTATTGCAAATATTAACTATTCAACACAAAATAACTAGCTAAAACTTAAAACACTAAGGACACAAGGCACCTTGCCTTTTTTTTTCCTTTTTGTGGTATTTGTTTATTTATTTAACTTTTTTAGTAAATTTTTGGAAAGTGGATCATTCCAATAAGGAAAATGTTTCAAATGCTCTCTAATGATTGGAAATTGAATCCTGATGAAGTATTATGTTCTATATTTTTCAGATTTGTGTTAGTATTTTTCTTGGCCCTCACTTTACTTAATCAATAAATTGTATAACACAACTATAGCTTTCTAGTTAATGATTTATAATTCTTTTATAAAGAATTGCATTAAGTAACTCCTTAGCATGTGCGATCATTAGCTTTTAAAACTTTCTCTTTTTGTTATAGTATGTTTTGTGGTTTTATTTCCCAACTCTTCATGCAGTATATTTTGAGTCTTTGAAATCTCAGAAAATGACAAAAATGGGGAAATAGCTGTGCAGCAATACTTTGCTACTTAACAACAAAGCAATAGTTACTAAACAGAGAACCGTGGTTTTCAGGGCATGATTTGGAGCAATATGGAAGAATTTAATATGCAATAAAGGGTCACAGAGTAGACTGTAAAGAGATTATTAATAAAGTTCTACTCTTCTTCCAAAAGCCCATCCTCTAAAAGATTTCTCCCGGATTAATATCTGAAACTTATAAAACATGCATATTCATTTTTACACCTATTTGATGATGGTCTGGGCACACTGAAAGGCTGTCCTGGCTGATGTTCAGTCCCTGTGGAAGGGACGGTGATTAGGGTCCTGACCTGCACAGGGTCCCTTAATCTGCTGGACGCGTGGGCTCTCCTGCACTCACTAAAGCGGGGCTCATCACCAGGATCTGCCACCTTTAGGAAATCAAAGCAGATTACAGAGGCAATTCACAAAATCGGGAGCGACAGCAGAGTCCGTGTGCCCCTTACAAAAGGCCGATTACACAGTTCACGTGTGATTTCGATAGGGCAAAGAGAAAAGCTGATTGTTGAGGAATGGCAAGGCTCCACTTTCCAAATGACTGCTCGATAAGTAGAGCACAACCCTGTTGCTTCATTATTAGGAAGGGCCACTCAGAGAGTGGAAAATTCAGTTCTCAGATGGCAGGCTCTCAGTGGCGCAGTGAGGGAAGACAGGTCCTCTTTATGTGTTTCTCCATTGCTCAAATCTTAAGTTCCCTCGAGTTGTCTCTTTATGAAGCCGTTAGCAGAGGGGTTAAATGCATTAGGCGTTTTGTGAGGCGTTGCAAAGAATACAAAGCAAAATTTGCCAGAAATAAAACACACTCATGGTATTGAGCAATTGAGCAGAAAATACCTAAGAGTCAATATCCATTATGTTACTCTGTTACCAAGTATATTCTTCATCAGAATGTGTCATTATGTAGTTGTGAATCCACACAGCTGAAGTATATCACCATAGGTGCTTACTGCTCCAATTATGTATGCATATATGTGCAGCTATATTTCATGAAGGTTTTATAAAGACAATTCTTCCCCACACAATATGGTGCTTTAAAGGTTTATTTCAGAGAGCAAAGTTTTGATTTACCCTAGAAATATTTTGAAAAACCTCCAACTTCTTACATATCCAACTCTTCTATAATTTCTGGCTTCTTCCAAAATTGAAGCCCTTTTTTACCCAATGGATGCCTCCTAGTGCTTCACACAATAAAACTCTAATGAGTGACCCATAAATGTAAACATTGCATTTTCATTGCCTTCATCTTCTGTGATACATAAAATTAATATTTATGTGTTTAATTTTCTGTGCATTATTCTAGTAAGATAGGAGATTTTAGTGAATGAGATGTTTCATCTGTGTAGATTTGTGACACACGCAGGTTTTCTTTGGCCATAACAATATCTTACTAAGTTTTAATAAGTTCATTGCTCTCGGTTCTAATTTGTATATTCCTTCTTTATACTCACTCTTACTCTCACTGAAAAATAGAGACAAAATAGCACAGCTTCCATTTTGTAGGCCTGAGAATTATAGAGCTGGGTTCATCCTGAAATGCCCGATGAACGAACTGCAAGGAGAATCATCATTTCATTTCATTACTGAACCAGCTTAAGAGAGATCTACATTTTCTACCTACTCTGTCTTTATATTTACACATTTCTATCCAGAAGTTGAATAAAGAAAATGAATTTGTAGGAAAAATTCAAGTGGAAAAGATGCACACATTTCCACAAATATAGGATGTGCATTATTTTATTGAAAACTGACAAAAAGAAAACCTTGATCAGGGAGCACAGAGTTCTGCATAATGAAGTGAAAGCTTATTAGAACATGGTTTCTTATGATTGACACACTACTTTAATGAGTCAGAAGTTAGTGGACACCAACTTCAATGGCAGTGTTCTGTCCTTGAGATGGGCATAGATTTGTGGCATTGTTGCATGTCTGAGACCTGAAACAGCTTTATCACTGCACTTAAGAAGGGGGGTACTTCAGTTTCCAAATATTCTAGCTTTTAATATACTTATCCAAGGAAGGAGTCATCCCCCCCAATAGGTCTTCAAATCAAAGAATGTGCTACAATGACTTGAAACATTTTTGGATCTCTTTCCTGAGCTTTGTTCCCCATACACATGTGCACAGAAACATTCTTGACCTTCCAGGAGGACTTATCAATGTCCTGAGCAGCCACGTGTAGATGCTCTCATCCCCTGCTATTACCTGCAATTTGTCATTTGGTTCTCCTGATTAAAGCCACACAGCATCCTAACTGTGTTTGACTATCACTTACAATTTTCAAATTTAGTCAATAATACAGTGCCATTACAACTCTGTGTTTGTTGGACACATTTCAAAGAATGTAAGGGGGTGTGTTCCTTTCGTTCAAGGAAGCAAACATGTAGAAAGGGGTGGGCCTTTCCCACAAGAGCTACATTTCTTCCCTTGGATACTTGAAGCAAATATGCAGTATGTAAAAGAATGGTAGCGTGAGAAAGAAAATAATTTGTAACAATCTACTACAGTTAGTGAGCCAAGGAGACTGTCAGGTTTTGCTTTTAAATGCAGCTCTTATTGTTAACTTAATTCATGCTGAATGCTGAGCAGTGTCTATGAAAATTTTATAATTTTAATATTTTAATGTTCATGCATAAAAGAACTATAAAGTGTAGTTTATTATTTTAGTCTAACTCAAAACAAGAATTTATTAGTAACTGTCATTTTACCTATAGTATTGAAGGATTAAAAAAATAAAAAGTGCTAGGAATACCCATGCCTTACCCTTCATTTTTAAAAACATAGATGACATTAATGTTCCACATTTCACAGTGTTTCTTACAAGAAATGTTTTTGTCTGAGGTAGAAAAATAATTCTAAAATGTTCTGTTTCACAGAATGCCATTGTAAAAAAAATGCTATCAAAAACAACTCAAAACAGTGTTATCTCATATCTCCTGGATATTTTCACTGCAAAACAAAAAGTCACCTTCCTATTAACTATAGAAACTATATGATGCTTGAATAAATTCATGGTTTAGGTGCATTTGACAACATGAATAATGTTTATTTGTCATCACTCTGATGTATTTGCTCTAAGTTGTTGCACTGTTGCCCAAGTTAAATCTCTGTATTTCTTTTCAAAATGTAAGCAAGGTAAACAAAGTTCAAAGTACACATGAAAAGAATCTTTGGAGGGCATGATAAAGGAAACTGGTAACATTATAAGCAATAAAGACAGTAGACCTATTACAGGCAGGTTTCTGCAAGAATCATTACTCTTTAATAATGTAGATATTACAGAGACTTTATTAATTCTTAATGCTGCAGATTTGAAATGAATGGAGCAATGTTGTGCATCCTGCAAGTGGCTGTGATTCGTGTAGAATGACAGTACAGGTCTTCCAGTGAGGATTTAAATAAAGTACCTTAAACTTGATTTTAGATACTGGAGGAAGTGATGGTTGAAGCAGTCCCTGGTGAGAACCTGCTTTTTCCAAATAACATCTTGAGCATGGTCTGGCTTTCCTCTTTTATCTTGTTGTCAGAGATAAGATGCAAGTGAAAAACTTATATAAATTGTTATCAGGCGCTATGGGTCTCTAGCACATTGGATTTTAAAAGTGGTTGATAGAGCCCTCTGAAGGAATGCATTAAAAAACAAAATGAAATAAAACAAACAAACAAACAAAAAGGCTCAACTATCCCTGTCTTATTTTTCCCCACACATTAATGGTTTTATTAGTGAGTTAGCATGACAGGAAGAGAATACACTCCTATGTACACCCCTATGTACACCCCTTCAAACCCAAAACAGGTATAGATATGCTTGTTTATTTGCAGACTTAGAATATAGATTCATTAGTATACATAAGTGGGGACAGATAAAGAAATCTCCCCGCTACTTACTGGAGTAAACATGTCTTTTATTTTTTGTCTACTAGTTAGTTGTTGACCCTGTGTAAGGTGTACCATGTCTTAATATGGAAAGCTGATGTTATTGCTTCATGTCACATGAGGGATTGAGATTTGTTTAAAAGTAATTTTGAAGATGTGATTATTTAGCAGAAATATTCACTGTAGCATTTTATTTTTAGAAATCATGGTCACACAAGGAAGCTTTTATAGGACCGACTACCTAATTGCAAAGATCTCTTTAATGAATGAACACACACACTGAAGAACACATACTTTAAGAATATAATGGCCCTATATTTTAAAGATTCTGTCACTCTTTTTACATTGGAACAGAACTTATGTGTGTCAGCAGATGTTTTAAGTTATATCCTTCATGTAGGTGAGTCTGTAAATGTACCATTTAACTTAAATGGTTTTGTGGGAAGATAGTTTGAAGAGTTTATAAAAAAAAAATAACTCCAGTTACTATAGTTTCAGCTCTTTCTTTTTAAAAAACAGTAATTACACTCAGGATAAAGAAAGGAAAATAAACTCTTTTAATTCTTTGCAACATCCACAGTTTCTGAGGTAGAACTCTGCTGTGTTTTTATTCCTGAATGTGCAGGTCAGGTCCTGGCAGCAGAAGCACAAAATGAAAACTGGACCAGATCCAGTGCACAGCGCCACATCATAAACTTCCCCTCCTCTGTCTCGGAGTGATTTCAGCCCTAAGTAATGTCCTTCTCCCCCTGCGGGGGCTAAGGAGCAAAGGGCTGTCTTCCTGGGCAGTAGCTTTGGGAAGGGAAAATCATACCGTTTCCCTTCTTTAACTTGAAAACTCTCCCGCTTAAATCACTAAGACATTAACTGAAAAGTGGATTCAGTATGTTTCCTTCTGGCTCCCATATAGCAGTTTAGGATGCATGAAACAATAGGTGTGAGGTAGAAAATGAGCCCTTCTCCCCACCCCTGCATCTAATATGCACTGGCCCAGTGAGACATCTGTAATTTGTTTTTGTTTTATATTCCAAAGAAAAATATAATTATTTCCTTTCAATAAAGCCCAGACAACACAGTTTAGATAGGTTAGATCGATTTGTCATGCAAACTAATATTTAAAAAATAGGAAATAGCAGTGTTCTACAAGCTATGGTGCTGCAGTAATTTTTATTGATAAACATTCACAGCTTTAATGATGATTAAGTCAAAATACAGCGTACAAAGAAAGGAGATACAGGCTTTAGTTTTCAGATTTAGTTCGTGCTCTTTATTGGAAAAGTATGAAGTAAATAATGGGTTTGATACCATGCAAAATAAATTGGTTTCTAAATATCTGCCTTACCATTGCAAGCATGTGAAGCTATTGTCTGAAAGCTTACACTTCCCCTTGAAATACAAAGTAAAATAGTCTTCAACAGTAGCCTGTAATTATCAGCTGTATTTTCAACTATTACCAATGTGGTTTTTAAAAATCCCATTAAAAAATAATTTTTAACTGCCATGCTTCCTCTCAATCAGACCAGAATTCTCATTTGTGTGAGGTACAGGGAGGTGATAGCCAGCATACCTTTCTAAAACTAGACTTCTTTTTTGGAAGTGGATTAAATGGGAGCCTTCAGTAGAAAGTGTTACTACATAATAAATATTTGTTCTGATTTTATTTTTAAACTCAATTATTGATTTAACAGTGTGCGAGCATGGTAAAAATGCTGCTTAGTCATTAACCTGCTGAATGAATTATTAATAGCCTTATAAATTTCTCCAAATCAGACTCAACAGTTAAATATAATTTTATTTTTCTTTAAAATACCTAAGGAAGATAATTTTAATTCTCTTTAAAAGTGGAATAACTTTCTCTATGGTTGCAAACATTGCCCAGTACAACATTAAGAAATTAGTGTTACATAGATCTTAAAAATGTAAGAGGCAGCTCATAAAAATTGATCCCAATGGCATAGTCTTGCTCTAGGTGCTATGGGTGGGTGGTCCAGATCTGATACCCTATCAAAGTCCATTAGAGGGGGGTAAATATTTCTTTCTTTCTTTCCTTCTTTCTTTCTTTCTTTCTTTCTTTCTTTCTCTCATACTAATTCAAATAAGGGTCTATAATTTTTGACATTTATTTCTTTAAAACTCAGATATTTTATTTTTAAAAATCAGATTAAACCCTTAGAACTATTATTCTTTACCATTATGGTTGCACTATATCGTTATCTCCTTTCAATTCTCCAGGAGGTCAGGGTAATTTAGATTGTTATCCTTTGATAAGCACTGTTAAACCCACTGTCAAGTCTCCATTGTTGAATATGTGTCCTGGACAGAGATTCTTCAATAGGAAATAAACTATTTTTCTACTTAGATATTATAAAACTATACCTATGATTCTCTTAGAAGTTTGCTTCCTTTGCTCAATAGTTTTGGAAATCCTAAATTGTGTTAACCAACAGATTCTAGTGATTTCATTAATACGCTCCATTTCCATTTGTATTTGAGGGGCCTATTAAATTGTTGGGTGATCTTTTAGTAAAGGTTTATATAGTCTAGAAGGTAAGACTTTTACCTTTCTTTTGTAACCGCTAATATTAATATGCTAACATGTACTAAAAAAAGACTAATTTTATCTGAATTGTTTTTCTAATTAACTGAAGTCTAACAGACCTGGCTATTCAAAAAAAGAAGAAGAAGAAGAAGAAGAACTATTTGTTCATTTGTCAAATTTCTTGGAAGCCTAACAGAGACTGTATAGGTTAGAGGTTAAGAAAATAATTTTGACTGTTTTTCTTTTCCTCTACATTTGAATTTTTCTCATATCAACCAAAAATAAATTTCCCCAATGACATCAGTAAATCTGCAAAGGACAAGGGGGAGCCAGTACCTCTGTTTGTTTCCTTATGGCTTTTGGTAGAAATGATTCTACAGTGTCTTTTCTAGGACTGTTTGATCTTATTTGAATTAGAGTAAACACTGTGATATTTTCCCCCCTTCTCTTGGTTTATGGCTCTAAAAATCAAGTATTCGTGACTTCCACCCTTTTTCTTCATTTTCATTGTTTTTGGATTCTTCACTCTGTGAATTCCTTACTACTTTCAAAAGTGCATGTATTTAGCATTGTGAAAGCAAGTACACTTAAGAGTTGTTTTGAGATTGTAGATTGGTTTCAGGTGTTAACTTATCTCCTTGAGAGAGTGATGTGGTTCATCACAACCCAACCCCATGCCATGAAAGAGCCCCAGACTCTAACCTTGAAAGGGCAAGGTCAGCAGACTGATAGTGCCTTCGTAGGGAGCTGCTGGCGGCCTTAGAGCCAGTGGGTGGTGCATCTCCACAGCAGAAATGCACAGCTGTGCAGCTCTGAGTAGCTGGACAGTTATTGGACAAGTCAGTCCAAATTAAGACTTTCCTGATGCTCTGTGAAGTGTTGGGTCAAAACTCCAGGGGTTGTGCCTGTATGTGCGCTCACGTGTGTGTGTGTGTGTGTGTGAGTGTGTCTGTCTGTCTGTAGGAAGTGTAGATGAGAGAGAGCAGAAGATCTAAGACAAAAGTATGGAGAGATAATGATGAATGCAAAAGACAGACATCATTCACACAAAGACTTTGAAGATCCCATTCATTGCGTTTCTTGATCTCACTTCTGTGCTTATATTCTTGTGCTGTTAAATAAACATGCTTTTAACCAGTAAGAGTAATAATGAAGAGAGACCAGGAAAAGTGAGTTCAAGAGTCAGCTCGCCTTTAGGGACTAGTGACCTGGGGCTGCTTACTTAATCACTGAACAGTCTCAGCTTCCAGAATCTGTAAAATGGGAACGATTGCACCCACTTCCTAGAGTTTTTATAAAGGTAAAACACATGCAAAAACAATGCAGACATAGAATAAATGCTCAATGTTTACTAATTTATTATCCCAAAATGACATTGCAGTTTAGTTATTTTATCTTCTAATGATTATCACTTAGCAATGCTTGATGGCGTAGTAAGGTTGAACTTTGAAAAAAAAAATAGTGCTTTAAGACCATTAAAATTAGGTCATTTTCAGGGCAACCCTTTAACTCTGATGCTATGCTGGGACAATTCTAATGATCGCTAAGTACAACATGTTTATTTCTCCAAGAAACTCAGAAGCTTTCACAGATCAGATGTTATTAAATATTATTTTTAGAACAAAATATGGAACCAAAGAAACCAAATAATTATATCCATGAGTTTTAAAAAGTCATTTTCTGAAAGGTCTGAATTCCATAGTGATTGTTGCTTAAAAGTAATAGTTTTAAAAAATAAAAGTTCAATTTGGAGGAAGTGTTTGATACATGTAGTTATTAAGGTGGTTTGTGAAAACATTGTCACTAGGAATTCAAAGGATTTTTTTCTACTAATATTATCTAATTTTAAAAGATGCATTAATGTTCCTCGCTTATTTTTCTTATGCATGGTTTTGATTATTTGTGGAAATAGAACTGATTTATGAAGAATGAATTTTATTTTATTCATCTTTATGTCCTTTCATAAGAGCTAAAATAGGCATTTTATAGAATCTTTTGAAAAAAGAATTTTTTTACTAAGTACATTTGATTTGATTGTTTAAGACATTTGATGGATTATTTGTTATAATTGTAGTTGATTCTCTTTGAGATAATAATCAAATAAACATATCTTCATGTGGGTATTTTTTTCACGTGAGGAGATATAGAATGTATAGAAAACACAGAATTTTACCAGAAGGTGACAGCTTTTGATAACACAGACATGGTTAGGTAAAATGCAAGTGAAAATGGGCATATACCTGGTATTCGAAACTGTTTATCCCTTTTTTTGGTGCAACTTTTACACGCACTTAATTTCAAAAAAAAAAAAAATCTGTATTTTGGTTGACAAGTAATGTCTACGAGGCCCGGCTGGTTTATACAACCTGAGGGGCTGTAACTGCTGGAAATCGCTCTCGTGTTTTTGTGAGTAATGCTCCTCTGGTGTGCACCTTGCATTCAGCTTTCTTTTCCAGCCCTATTTAATGCCTGGATAAAAAGTCATTCCTTGTGCTCAGCACAAGGAATAGTTGCAGGGTGGCTTTCCTTGTGGTAAACAGCATGGACAGTTCCCAGCACTGCAATCAAGGATGTCTCTAAAAGCTTTAATTTAAAAATAATAATAATAATAATAAGTCTGCATGAAGATGATGGAGCCCTCTAAGGCACATGGGCTTGGAGAATTATTCCCATCTGCAGCCCCCTCCCCCTGCTTAGTAGCCCTTCCCAGGGTTATGATTACTGGAAAATGGCAGTTAATCACACAAATTTTTTTTGACTGCAGCTGCTTCAGTCAAACTACTAATCTATTAAACAACTTCGTCTCTAGTTTAAAATTTGCATTGTATACTGTATAGAATAAATTTTCATTGTAATCAGAGCCTCCGAGAGAACTTCCTGATATGATTTATAGAAAAGCATTTCTTTTTATGTATGGATCTCTCTACTGCTGTTGAGCCAACTGTTTGAACAATACTGTGGTTGATCAGCATAAAATAAAATATCATAGCACTATTGAGTGCCGGCACCCTTTACAATAGTCGCATTTGCAGAATATTTGAATTGTGGCATCTTCAGCACTTGGCAGTATAATACGCACATCATTCAAACACTTAACCCATATATTGAAAATCCGACTTGACCTGGAAAAGGTTTTTGAGAAGTTCAGCATTGTAGTACACGACTGTAGTAAGAAACTGTGTTCTCCTTTCTCCCCTAAAGCTCATTACATTTTCCATACTCTGAAGAAATGACCCAAACCTGGAGTAAATATTTAGTGCTAAGAGAACACAAAAAAACAACCCACATTCACAAAGGGCCCTTTTAAAAACACGTTCTTATGTATAAAATTGACAGGCTACATACAAGAGGTGTGTACGTTCATCATGTTGGAAAGAATGTTTCAATTAAAGTTGAGCACTTTCTCTTCCCAGGTTCTCTCTCCCTCTCTCTCTCTCTCCCTCTCTCTCTCTCTCTCTCTCTCTCTCTCTCTCTCTCTCTCTCTTTCTCTCTCTCTCTCCCTCTCTCTCCATTTTTATTGGCTGTGCCGAGGTACCCATGTGCGTCTTCCCACTGTTATCTGGCTCCCTCCCAGCAGCTGCACACAATCTGTTCTGCTGTCACTGACAGGGTTCGGTTTATGAAAAGAATGTGTCAGAACATGCCACTGTAGTCACTTTTACAGGCTTTTTTTAAGAGTAACTGAGAATATATGCATTGCCCTAGTTTTATTGTACTCAACCCTTAAGAGATTTCTAAGAAACTTTTTGTAATATTCATAGAGCAAAACCTTTCTTCCCAACATTCTTGGCCAGATATTTAGTTTCCATTAAAAAAAAAATCTGAAGTCCACAGATACCTTTAATGATGAAATATATTGTAGTTAAATCTAAAAGTAGATTTTTATAGGAATGTTTAAAATAAACCAGAGGTAGTCTTGACAAAAGTATCAAATTTTTAGTTGTGCAGTCCACTGTGAAGTTAAATATGTATCTAAAATTAAATTCATACTAAAATTAAACTACTTTCCTATTCCAATCAAGGCTTGTTTTAAAAACTTTGGTGACAGAATACATAGGTTATGGACAAATACATATCAACTGTTTGACCTGACAGATAGAACTGTTTTCCTGAAGCCTTCAATACCATTAAGTTAAACCAAAAGGAACTCATCAATACATTCATATCCTATATAGAGATATCCAGCAAACTATACTTTAACAAAACACTGTGATATTTTTTGTATGTATTTATATTTCAGAAGAATAATAGAAAAATATGACTGAGTTTAATTTTTTATTCCTTAAAATGTCTCTCTTTCCTTTAACTTATTAAGAAAAATTTCAGATTTATGTTGTATGTGAAGAAAATTATTTTTCTGAATTTACAAAAATTTTAAAAATTTAATAGAATTTGCATTTAAATTTAAATTAGTGCACTTAGTAAGTGAGATTTTAAGTTTGCATGCATACCACATATACATCCACATGCAAATAGTTACTGGACACATGTATATTTTATGCAATTTAAATATCTCCCAGAATTGAAGGAAGGCTTTACAGAATGCTTAAGGGCTGACTTAGGTTTTTAAAATATTTTCTTGAGTTGGATAACAGCTCAGAGTTTAGAAAACTAAAACTTTTTAAAATTAAAGTTAAAATACCTGAAACAAAAATGCAGATTAAAAATCTGTATTGAGGCGTGATAACTTACACAAATTAAACATTAATAAAATAGATGTTTATTTTAGAATAGTACTTTTAAATTTCTGTACAAAGAAAATTTATGAAGTACACCTAAGGCATAAGGCATGTCAGAAAATTGTCTGGTTATGAAACTGATACAGTATCACAATAAACAACTCAAGCAATGTAAATTAAGATCTTTGTAAAACAAGTCTGCACATTTTAGCAGGAAAATAATTTACACTTGGAACTCACTGGCACTGCTGTCCTAGCATATAGATTAATTGCTAAATTATCTCTCTCGAGTTGAATCACATGGTTGTTACATGTTTTGTTAATTCCCAAAGAAAAACAAATTCTTTTTCATTATGCTTGAAATATTGCATTGTGTGCATGCCTAGCATAAGTTGATTTTGTGATGCTTTTGATAATATGAACACAGTGCGTAGACTTAAGATGAGTTGATTTTGTGAGGTTTTTGAAAATGTGAACATAGCACATAGACGGGGGGGTTCTGAGGTTCACTTTTCCTATCAACGCTGTACTTTATCCATGATTTTATATGTTAAACGGCTTTTTAACGAATCCATAGGTACCACTTGAATCACATAGTGTTTGATGATCCTGAATATTTGTACTTTGGTGGAAAAAGCCAAGAATCACAAGTGAACTGATAAGGCTATTTGGGCTGAATCTCATGAGATATTGTAGCCTCCCCTGCCCCCAAAGAAAATTCCTTTCAGCTTTGGGGCCAGAGAATTATAGTGTGTTACAGGTTGCTAAATACCTACACCTGTGAGGAAGGGGTCACATGGACAGTGAGAACCATCACAGTCTTTTGAAATAAATTAAATAGACATAAGATCATTTCAAGACAAAATTCTCAGAGAAGAGTTAGTTATACCTACACTGAATTACAAATCCTCTATTTGTCACTGGAAGTATAAACCCAATCTTAAATTTCACTAGGGGATAAGAGCTCATTCCTCTCAGCAGGATTCACAGAATGTGAATATTTGCAAATATGTTTTGCCTTGTGCATTACTTGTAAATCTTAGCTCTTACAAAAGGGTGGGCTCTTGTATCTAGTAACTCCTTATAAAGAAGTAATGAACTGTCTCTTTTAATTATTTTTAAAAATGAAATGAAGAGTGATTTTGAAATGGAAGGTTTTTCTGGTCCTTCAGGAGATGAATTTTGGAACCATATTAATCTCAAAAAAATGCTTTTTCAGAATTTTGCAGGTCGCCTTGATTGTTAACACAGGGAGTAGGACTAAGCTTTATGGTTAAGAGGTGATTCTTTCTTTTCATTTGCTTAGTCATAGACCTTTTTTGGAGCACAGATAGATTATTTTTGTGAAGCTGTCCCCAAAATGTGTATTATTCATAGACGAAGAAACCCATCAAAGCTCTCATCACAGACATAATGCTAGGTTGGCCTGCAGTGACCAGAAGGCTCTCCACACAGCGTTCTTCAGAGAATTTAAAGACAGTTGCATTCTTTTTCCATCTGTACCAACATATGTTGACCAGTTGGCTCAATTCTTGCTGGCTGGGTGGTTAGAAGTAGGATGTTCTTCTATAAATTTAAGTGATACTTTCAATGATGATTTAGGAATTCAACATTTTTCCTTCTCCAGTGTCACTACTCAAGGTATCTCTAATAATTATGGGAACTTTCATGATATATTGGAAAGACTTCTGTTACTAGTTTGCAAGTATCATTCATCATAACTGTTTGAAAGTAATAAAAGTCATAACTTTTTAAGAACACACGGTGAACTTGGGTGCTGTTCAAAGGGCTTGAAGCTTTATACCTGTTAAGCAATTTATTCCTGAAAACTAAGGTGATGAACACCAGGACCTTCTCCATTTTACCAGAAAAGAAGAGAGAAACAGGAAACTTTAAAAAATAACTGGGTTAATGTTGCCCACCTGACTAGAGGCAGCCCTAGAGCCTTAAAAGACATGATTATCATTGTCTGCTCCTCTGTGAGCCAAAATCTGACACACATTATAGCATTTCTTACATAAGAGAAAGGAAAAACTCAACTATTGAATCTTAAATTGCATGACATCTTGGGAAAAGTATTCAGTAAACGCTGAATGATATTATAATTAAGCTTCTGTAAATACGTCTGTGTGATTTTAAAGAACACTGACTTAATTCTTGGTTTATCATATAACTTCATGTTTTTAATCTAGGGGGGAAAGTTTATTACTTATTTGATATCTCTTCTCATAAGACCATTCTATTACTATCATTGAAAACTAATTTTCCAATTGCAGTATCAAGCTTGGGATGTGAATATTTAGTTTTATGTCATCGTTGTCAAATGACCTCTACTTTACTTCACATTTCTTGAGCTGTTTTAGTTTTTAACTATCACTTGCAAGACTCATACTAATTTGCATAGTTTTAATTTAAGCATATGAGCTCTTTGGCAGAACCTATAAGTGGATTTAGGGAAATAGATAATTTAATTAGTGCAGATGGATATTCTGGAGAATTTGAATTCAGGCATACCTTTTAACTTGCTCTCTTTAGTTCAAAAAGAAAACAAACGATGAAAATCTTAAAACAAGAGGAAGACGTGAAATAAATAGCCACAAGTTAAGATTAGTCATATTATACTTGAGAGCCAGGAAATATTATATCAAGTTTATTGTTCAAATATGCATAGCTTCTAAATTTTTCAGTGACTATTTCTAGGTCTAGTAAAAGACATTTTAAAAGAGGAAAATGATAATTTTAGAAGGTTTACTATGAGAAACAATATGAAGTTTCTTTGCTCTAATAGTTTCCTTGCATTTTTGCAAAAGTTTTGCCATGCTATTGATGAGAAACTAAGACACAGAGGCCGGAGGACTTAGACTGGATTCAGACGGTTCTGAATTACCAAATGGATAAACTTTGGACTTCAGAATTAATAGTTACTATATTTTAATGTCGTGGATTCCTTGCTACATTTCCACAGTTCACATTCCTAGCTACGTTTGGTTGTACTTTGTTTCACTGTTGAAGAAAATGAAATGTAACTTGATTTGAAGATTTGTGTACTGATCGAGGAATTTGGAATCCATTGAAGATTTGTGTACTGATTGAGGAATTTGGAATCCATTGGCTCCAGTGATTAGATGGCCTCCATGTCAGTTTGCAGGGCCCCACCATTTGGGGCTTCAGTGGGCTTTTTGCCATGTGATTACACCCAGCACTCATTCTTCTCTTCCTAAGGAAACCTTGAGGCCAGTTTTGTCTCCATCCTGGTGTGATTTTTACTAGAATTATTTCAGTCTCTTCTTTGGAACATTCCCTCTGTAAGGCAGATTCTTAAATCTCTGTAAAAATGTGGAATTTATATTTAGTATCTATTTGAGTTCTATATATACAGGAAATAAGTAGTCACTATAAAAACCTGGATTACCCAAAGCCTGAAGAGGAAGTCATAGCTGTTGGTTAATACTGTAAAAGATAACTACATAAAGTTATTTGTAATGTTTCCAAAAGAGGACTGTGATGTGGCTAATACTGCATCCCAAAAGCTTTTCAAAGATTTAATCATCCAAAGACTACAATGAACTAACGATTTGGTGCAAACAGGAATCCATTTAAAACTGGGATGTATAGTTGGTATTAGGTGTATACTATGCAGCAAGGTTATAGAGACAAAAACATTGCGCTTTCTTCAATTAGTTCAGATTTTATGTTCTCAATCTTGGGGAGCTTTAAAAAAAATAGAAGTGTCCTTCCTTGTTCAGTCTCCAGATTGAGACTAAACTGGCCCACCACCTGATCACTGTAGTTTCTTAAAGCTGCTTGGGTGCTTTTATTACAAAGTCTGGGTCGAGACCTAATAGTTAAAAGATTAAAATTGAACTTGAAGACTACTGTGTGCTCTACCCTTAAAATGTCTACTTGCTGAGCTCCAGAGCTTCCCTTTGGAAATATATTATGAAATTCATTCACTTAGTGTTTAATGGAAGTGACCACTGACCATGAGGGGTACAAAGGTGAAAGCTGAGAAGTCTGCCCCTGATGCATCCGGCCGGTGTAATCAAGTGTAGTGTCATAAACAGTATAGGAAGAGCCAGCTCTTACGGGACGGCATGTTCTACTGCTGGAGATGAGTGGTCAGGTCCCTCTTTACTAGAGCAAAGGACACTGAGGAGTGTTTCAAACGATGAGTCAAATCCTGGAATATCCTGGGGAAGGGAATTGTAAAAGCTAGTGCCTCTCTGAAAAGCAGTAGATTTCCTTATGGTTTTTATACAACCTGCCCTATGGTTCCTTTGCTTTCCCATTTAGGAAAGCTGCCTGGACCTTGCCTCGGACTTTAGACTGTTGAAATTGGAGGTAGCTCATGAAACTGTGAAGGTGTCTGAAGCAGCAGGCAGAGCTAAGCTAATCTCCTTTCCCTTCCCTAGGATGCCACAGAAACCCTGGCTTTTTGGATCTCGAGGTAACTGGGGGGCCTCCTCCCCCTCCCCCCCACATATGCCCTATTTCCTAGACACAGCTGAAAGGAAGCATGGCCGAGCCAGGTCCTCCTCTTCAATCCACTGTTTTGACAAAGGATCTAGAACAAGTTATGAATAAGGGAGAAAAGCACCAACAGGGAGATGCCCCAAGAATACTTTATATAATGGGGACTCGACTTTTATCTCTTACAAAATGTATTTTTTAATTCTATTGCTAAGCCTCCTTTTTTATACTTGTTCTTAAAAAGCAAATATAAATAAAAGGCACTTGAGGAATGGCTTATCCTTAGTAAATGTATCTGTGTATTTGAAAGGAATTCTATTAAAGGTATACAGTATTAGTAGCAGAAAATTTATCTGTAAGTCATAGAAAACTGTGATAGTTTAAGACACTATGAATCTGAGAAACTTTATTTCGAATAAGCATACAAAGTATACACGCACTGTGTGTGTGTGTGTGTGTGTGTGTGTGTGTGTGTGGACAGACCTGGCCAAAGAGCAAAGACAAGACACTGTGAAGAAGTAAAACACTAATTTTACAAGTTCTGTAGGAAAATGTTTTTATTCTTTCAATAGGAAGCCTTACACTGGGCGTGATGACTCACACTTGTAATCCTAGCACTGGGTAACTGAGGTAAGAGGTTCACTACAAGTTGAAGGCAAGCCAGGGGTCCAGCCTAAACTACATGGGGAGACCCTGTCTTCAAGTAAGAAAGCTTCACCATAAAACAGACATTTTCAGTGTTGAGTGTGGGAGACTAGATGGATGATAGACTTTATTTGTTCAAAGAAACAATAAAATTCCAAGTTTGTTAAACACCTTGTGACAGTCAGCTACTAGACAGCTAGCAAACCAGCTTCCTAATGCAGTAATACCCAGGTATACATCATTTCCCAGTGACTGGAGTAAAGAATGAAATTATTGTAAGAGACTGAGAACTTCCATCCAATCAGTTAGCATTTTTTGTATGCCATACAATGTAGTGGGTTTTATTTCAAACAGATTAAATATCAGAAAGATCAGATCTGACCTTTATTATTTTCTTCCATTCATTTTTGGCTTCATTCTCTTTTATTTTCAATAAAAAATCAAATAGATTAAATAGTAGCATCACACATGCAATTAGAAAATTGTCACCTTGAGTAAAGTAAGTAGTATACAGCATGGAATTCAATTAGTGCGTTATTAGAGATTTACAAGTCAGTAAATATCATAAGGTGAGATTTATTTTTTTAAATGCTATTGGAAACCCTCCAAAAATTTAATAGGACCCAAGTAAAATAATCATTTTTAAGTCCCTGAAAGTCCTTAAGCCTGGTTCTGCAGAAAAAAGAGTTATATTTATCCTGACCATTGTATCTCAGAAAGACAAAGTTTTCTGTGATTGTAACTTACAAATCCATTGTGAGTCAGTGAGATTATACAGATGAATTTTTTTCTTGTTTTGTTCAGTGGTGGAGAAGCTCTTTCAGGTAAATCAGCTTATAAATGAATAGACCTGTAAGTAGTCAGCACTTACTGTATCCTAGTGAGCTATTCCAGCAACATACCTGTACTGAGGTGTTGTATTTCTAGGTAAGTTTAGCATAGGGCACTTCTGATCTGGCTTGTCATTTGAAATTCTTGGAGAGCTTTTGAAAAATAGAAGTCCTGAGAAACCACCTCCCAGGAATTCTGGTTTCACTGGTCTGGAATGGGTCTTCATGAGCATTGGGTTTTTTTCTTTTTTTTTTTAAATATAAAGGCTCTGAGGTGACTGACATGTAAAGTCAGGGTGAAGAACTGTCATTAACAGAATATTTAGAATCTCTTCATCTCTGAGCCATCTTTGAACGCTAAGCTGCAATAAATACTGAACATTAGTACTACCTCCCTTCTAATTCTGGGCATTAAAATGAAAACAAATTGATTTATTTATGAAAAGAAATTACATCTTCCATAGACTCTTCTTTTATCCACTTAAAGAGAAGAGCGGTATCATTCCAGATCCTTAATAATTGGCATTTTGGAAGATGAAGTAATCGGGGAATTGAGGACCTTTGTAAATAGACTGGCTAAACTCTTTGGCAGGAGGGGTCAAAATATAAGCAAAGCTGGGAAAAGACTAGTTTGAGTATTAGCCAGAGGCCAACATTTGCTACCTTCCCTAAATTTCCTGAAGAAAAGGAAGAGTAAGAATCCCTTTAAAAACATAATTTTTTTTTTCATTCCAACGTGTAGTCAGTGAAACCCAGAAGGGGAAAAATAAAATGTACCTTTTGAGCCAAAATTAGGTCATGCCAACCACAGCAAATTGGAAGCTCTACTTAAAATGTGGCCTTGCAGGATTTCTGTGGATCACGTCGCTGTCGTGCCCCGGAGGGGCTGGTGGCCCTCTCATAGCAGCTGGGCTCTGTGGAGCAGGCAGGCTGTGCCCAGGGCCTGATGCCCAGCTTGGCTGGGGGACACAGACCTGACCAAAGCCTGGCTCTCAAGGGGCTCCCCGAGACCAAGGCATTTCTTTTAGTGTTAAAAAAATAATAATAGATTTTTTTTTAAAAAAAGCACACTTTATTTTGTTTAAATGATGCTAGAGCAGGGAATTGTTAAGGGAAGCCGGAAATGGACAGTGCAGCACAGCGATCACAGCAAAACCCACCTAATTTATAAAGGGAAAGGAAGGGAAGGGAGAGAAAGGGATGCAGGGGCAGGAGGGCAGGGGCCGGGAAGGAAAGAGAAATGACAAAGTCACCACTCCCTCATACTCACCTAGCACATCACAAGTGGCAGGGCCAGGCCTGGTGGCTCATGCCTTCAGTACCAGCCTTCTGGGAGGCTGAAGTGTGACCCAAATTCAGTCCCAGACTGGGCAACTTAGTGACGGATGAGACCGTATTTCAAAATTGAAAATAAAAAAGTGAAAAAGAGTGAGAAGATAGCGCAGCACAAAGACCCTGGCTGGATTCATCTCCGGGCACCACACACACACACACACACACACACACACACACACACTGCACACAAGAAAGTGGCAGCATCTTGCTTTTTCCAGCCTTAAGAGCTGTGGAAGAAAATTAGAAGGTGCTTGGTGCATTCCGTTGGTACTTCCTGTCATTATTAGAATGTTGAACCTGCTGTAAAATGTAATTTATTTCCATTATGTAAAAGAAACTTCTTTCCTACCTGCAGAACCTGCATTTCATTGGTGTTTCTAGTCATTATTAAAGTGTTGAGTTGCTAGTAAAAATGTAACTTATTTCCATTACATAAAGGAAATTTATACTTTTTCTGACTTGCAGAAAGTATTTAATAAAATGGTAAGACCTGTAGCATTTAAGAAGCTTCATAATAGAATGTTGTACAGAAATATATCGAGTGGTATAAGGAAAATATTAATATCTGTTTTAAGGAAAAAATAAATATATGATTGTTGTTGAACACTGCTGAATACATTCCTCCCATGGACAAAAACAAACAAAAAAAAATAAATAAATAATAAAACAGACGATTTCAGACTTGTTGGTAAATAAGCAAACAGACCTACAGCTGAGGGACTTGTTTACATCCTTAGATTTACATCTACATCATATCTGCATTTTTTTTCTCTGTGAGAGCAAATTCCCAATGTGTGCAATTAATTGCTATTATGATTTCCAAAGCAATTGCTTTTCATAAGATGAGGATGAGGTAGCAGTGGTTACATAATATTCTGTCTGCTAGTAACTGAATTGGGATATTACGCAGGAGATTTAAAAAAAAAGCCTTCTTTCTATTATAGAACACTGCATTCATGATTAGTTAGCACAGGAACTTTCATGTGTTAAATGGAATTCTCCTTGATTTTTTTCTTGCATGCTGGTTCTGTATTCTATACTGGAAATATAAGGCCCAATCTGTACTTCAGGGAGAATTCTGAAACATCAGCCAGGAGAAAACATTTAAGCTGAATCTAAATGGAAGAGCCTGAACGTGTGTTGTATGGTCATGCGCCTGGCCTTTGGCTTCTTGATGCTACCATACTACCTCGTGCCCAATATACCAATGGGTCCCAATTTACATATAATTTGTGTCTCAAAAGTCTGTTTTAAAATTAATGTTTGGAAATCTACAATTTTATTCTTCACAGGAGCAATTTTTAAAGGGTAATTATCATTTTGTGAGCCCATGAGAAAGCACTGAGCTTTTAAATTATTTTTTAAATGTTTAAGCAGTAAGAAGGCAAACTGGAGTTGTAAAACAAAGAACTGAATGACATTGTTCAAGTTTGCCTTCACAGATGGTGTCAGCCCAAGGCCTACGAGGGGCAGAAGGAATGACTTAGGAGTAGATGACCTCTAGGTTTGTGAAGTGGTGTCCACCATGCTCAGGTCTCAGATGTCAAAGTGAAATTTCTCAACACCTTGTTCCTCGTGAAAACTTCACATGATGCAAGTGTTTACTGGAGTGTGAGGATTATTGCCTAAAGATCCAAGTACTGTATTCTCAGTTCATGATTTCTTTACAAAATAGCTTTTTTGTTCCTTACTGCAGATGTATCATAAGCATCTCTCTGAATAGTGATCAGTTACATTTAGCAGACACTTGGAATATGAAAGTGGTATTTTCCCTGGGTATAACGGAGCATGACCTAATGCAGAGAAGGGGATTGATAGTGGGGTGCTCCTGTGAGTGGCTGAGGAGGAGCAAACTGACCTAGTCTTAGGTCTCAGGCAGTTGGATTTTATCTGCAGAGTCTTCTCAGCTGCTCTCTGCCACTTGCCCATACCTTTATTAACTCTTTCTGGGCCATCTCTACCAGATTGTCTCAGGCTTAATAAGTTTTATTGCCCCTGGTCCCAAGCTTTAAACTTTTCTCTTTGCATGGTCAACAGATATTTATTAAATGAAAGAGCAAATAAATTGTACCTCTCCTTTCTGTCTAATCTGGGGGTGGATTTCTGTTCACACTGGGGTCCCCAAAGTGAATTAAAGTGGATACTAGACAGGAATTGATCTGAGGGAGAGAAACAAGACTGAAGGTGGAACTAGAGTCTCAAAGATTTTCTGGGTGATATTAGTCATGAGGTGATTTGCATATTTGGAAACTGGAAAGGCAGATTGAGGAAGATCCTGACTTTTACAATTGAGTAGAGATGTCCATTAGTTGAATTGATTTAATATACATATGCTCACTTACAAATTGAATTTTAATATTAAGAAATTCCTAAATTTGCTGAAATTAAGTTAATTGGGAGAGAGTGCTTTGCTGAATCTTTTTTATGAGTCTCAATGAGACACTACATGTATTGAACTAAAAGTTTTCTTGGTGGTGTTGCATTAACTTCCTTGTTTTTAAAATCTTGCCTTGAGATTTTTTTCTCTGCACCATCTAGACCGGAACCATAATTTGAGCACACATCCAACTACTTTGCAGGAAATCTGAAGAAAGGGAAGGAAAATTTGTGCCACATGCAGTGCAGTAGTTTGTTCAATACCTTTTACATTACTTGTCAACCCAACTAGGTGTTTTATTCTTTTGCATTAGAAAAAGAATCTGTGGAGAGTTAAGAAAAAATATCCAAAATTGTTCAAAGAAATTTATCATCTGATTACTGTGCCCTAAAACTTGCAAAGATGATTTTTCTGAAACATGAAAAAATCGGAAGATAAGAATGTTTTCAGATTATCTAAGGAAATAAACTTGAATGTGGGATATATTTCAAAGGCTTTTAAAGTATTTTATGTAGTACTTATTGCATATCTTTCCAGTCCCCAAATTTGCTAACATCAATTAAAAAAAAGGCTTAAGTCAGAGAAAGAGTTCCAAAGCTCCCTTTTAAAATGTCTACTCCTCAGGTTTCTGTAGCAAAGACAACACTGGCTCTTCCTGTCACCCACCTCCCTTCCGGTACATAAACCACTTTGGGGAGTGAGCCCTGCACAAACTAGTCTAGCATGGGTCAGCCCACTCACATAAGTACTAAAATTGGAACCAATTTCAGTTTTCTGAAACATAAAAATAAAATCTTAAAGACTGCTGAGGGCAGTTATAATGCACTACAGTCTTTTTTTCCTATCACAGAGAAAGCACATTAACTTTTGTAACTTCAGTAACTAATTCTGAAGGATTGGATAATTGGAGATAGATAGATGATTGATAGATAGATAGATAGATAGATAGATAGATAGATAGATATCAGCACTGTAACATGAAAATCCTGCATGAATGTCAATTATTCTTTGCCTATATTATGCTGTAAACTTCTTGAGCTTGGGGACCATAACTTATTCATCTTTGTTTTTTCTCTGGTTTAAGTTAGTCTATTACATGTGCTACATGTTCCATCACTATTGAATTAAATTTTAAAAAGTGAGTGAATGATAATCAATGCCCAGTAACTTAATGGCAGAGACCTAAGCAAAGGTCAACTGATGAAGTCCTTCTGCTTTGGAGCCTTTCCCAATGGAATTGGCTTCCCCACATCTGACTTTCCATGGAACTTATATGGACCTATTTTATGTTTAATTTTGATCTGATACTAACATTAAAATTTAAAGTATTTTAAATGTTATGCTTAATTACAATTATTGTATGTGATTATTTTTGTCCAGTGTGATAAAATTTAAGCCCTTTAGGAAGTGGAGACATTGTTTTATTCACCTCTAGGTTGAGGATATACTTAGATGGTTTATAATCTTTCGGTTAACAAATTATGCTTTGCACACTATCTGCTCTTTTAGCTCAGTTGCTAAAGGACACCACTGATTGTTACTTTATAAATAATGGGACTTATGTCTGTGGTACCCACCACAGTTTTTGCCAGGGGAACTGAGAATTGGAAGCCACACTGGAGACTAAAGCTTTGGTCTGACTAGAAGTAAGAGTTGCTTTGTAGCTCTCAAAAGGGGTTTTCAAGTCCCTGTAATTTGTTTTGTATGCAGGTAATAGACATGTAATGTAAACCTATCTCTTAAATTGTAATTTTACATTTTGTTCTTAGATTTTGCCCATATATAAAACTTCTTAGTCAGTATGGTTCTTGTTTGTGTCAATAGTGAAACTCATAACATAATGGTACAGTTGTAACATAAGTGATGTTGGAAGAAGTGTGATACACATGTGATATCTTGGAGTCTCTGGGAGTTTAAGCTTTATCCAATATATTCATGCGGGTTGCTGTTTTGTTGTGTTCTATAATGACCATCTGAGTGTGGTGATATTTTATTCATTTACATATCTGAAGATTTTGAATATATTGGGAAAATCGTATCTTTTGTCACTCCATTATGTAAATATCTAACAAGGTAAATCTCCCTTCTTGTTCCAACTGCTAGTTAGTATCAGCAGATGGTGGGAATAAGAAAATCAAAATATAGTTAAATCGTGAAGTTTTATTCTTTGCTAACAACCTTCATGGCACATTTACTTTAATAATATTGTTTTCTAAAACCCTCATTATTTTTATTTTGCTTCAGCTTCATTTATGCAGGCAATTTCCAGCTGCCTGCATCCGTTTAGGTATAGTGACTTGCTACACTTTTTAGTGCACTGGTTATGTAGGCATTGTAAAGTTATCAGAATAATTCTTCTTAGTGGTACTAATGGAAGATGATTTGGCTGCCAGGTACACATAGGTGCTTGGTAATTGACTATTTTCAGGTATATATTTGTAGTACTGGAGATTGAACTCATAGTTTTCATATTAAACTACATACCAGGCTTTTTAAAATTTTATAATTCTTTTTTCACCGTAAAGATCTCTTGGAAGTCACTGAATTGTCCAGGTTGGACTCAAACTTAAAATCCTCCTGATTTCAGCCTCCTAGGGTACAGTGGTTCTACTCCTGCTCCACCACACCCCGTTGAAAACTGACTCTTGCTATTATTTAGTCCAACATAGCAACTCGTCACTGCTTAGGTACCCAGCTTTAGTAGAACTGTGTTCTTAAGGGCAGCACACAGCCCATTTTTATTATCAGTGGAAACAAAATAATTATGATTAAAAAAAAAATCTTTGTTAAAGGAAATGTTCCTGTTGTACAGTACACTTACTCCAGACAACGATCATCACAGCCAAAGTCCAGCGTTCAGACAATTTAAACACTGCTGCACATGAGCTCTTATAGAAACTGGCTTTGGAATGTGATTCTGCCTTCTCTCACTGTTTCATGAAACTTCTTCATCTCAACTTGTTGCCGCCACTGTGTTTTCCTTACATCGATAACAGAAGCAGCATTAAAATCACCTTTTCAATTATGTAGGAGACATGTAAAGTGCATATGGTAAAATTATGCAATTTTTAAATTATTATAAATTTTGAATCTCTTACAAACCAAGGTTGAACACACAGTTCAAAATAGAGTTCCGTAATTGCTTTAATCATGTCATCATACCCAAAAAGATATCATCACGTTAGTTTTTTAAATCTCTGTGGGATTAAGAATATAGAACATTCTATATTGTATATTTTACTGCTGTACAATCACTTGTGGTCATTTAAATTTCTACTTAACATTATGGAAACGTGGCAACCTAAAATACAAATATAGTCCAGTAATTTGCTTATATTCTCAGTACCAAAAGCACTTATGGACAGAGTCTGATTGTATTGATTGCATTATAAAGCTTCAAGAAATAATTACCTCAGTGCATTTTAGTATGATTAGAATGCTTTAATTTTTCAGACCCTAAAAATAGATTTCATAATATCAAGTATTTATGATGTATATAGTCTGTTCAACACAAATGTAAATGCATAAAGCCCATAGCTTTAAAATATGAAATAAAGAAGTGCACAGTCCTAAATATTGAATTTTTGTACCTTAAATTTACCAGAGCATGAAAATTTTAACATTAATGGATTATAAAACATTGGCATGTAAAATTCAAAAGTCAGTGGAAGAATTAGCCATATCCTACCAGGTAGATTACGTACATTGAGCGAATTTATTACATCTTTTTCCAGTACAGTACTTATTTCAGATGGGTTTATAGCAAAATGGAGGACTGAACAAAGTCATGGCATTATTCCAATATTGAAACAAATATTATAAAATGCATTATCTATGAATCCTTCATTGTATAGTATTTCTAGCTAAGAGTTCACTAAAGTCGTGATGTGTTTGTGAGGCCTGTGGGTCCCACTGGCTGTTCCTCATGAAAGTAGCAACCACTCTGGGCATCAGAGTGACCCTGAAGACCAGAGGCCTACTCAAGGGCTGATCCAGCTCTAACTCTTCCCTAGTCGTACCCACTTCAGTCATTACCACTTGAATATGCTCATAAAGCAATCAAGATGGCCATCCTTTTTCCATGAAGATGTTGGATTGTCTTTAGCATGGTGACTAAGGAGTAGATAATGGAATCCAATTGTTTAGCTTTCAACCCCAGATCCACCAGCTGCCATGGGCAAAAGAAGTCTTTTATCTGTTTTGGCACCTGTAATTTGGACCCGGTTATGTACAACAAGGGCATCATGAAGAGTAGATAGGTGACTTATTAACATATGTAAAGTACATAGAACAGTGCAGATACAACACAAAGCTTAAAAATCATCATCTCTTTTAATTTTTACAATCAAATAATTTTTGCTTTGAAGTATTTTTAGTTTTTACTGTATGTGGTGAAGATTGAGGAAACAGGTTTTGCCATTACCTAAATAATCTTATGTTAACTTACAAACTAGTCAGTCATTGAAAGCAACTTTACTTTTTTATATTTTCAAAGTTTTAAAACATGGCAGAATTTTAATGGCTTAAATTCAAGTTATTAAATTAAAAATAGACCTAGGAAATACTAGATTTACTGATTTCTAGAAGTTTCTGAGTTTTGAAATGTCGCTTAACAGTAGAAAATTTCTTGAAAGCACATAAAGCTCCATCTCCTTGAATATCATAGAAAACAGCATTTTCATAGGAGCCAACCAATAATCTGACTGATACAAAGTTACACAGTGGGATACAAATAGGATCAGTGTAATAGTAATTTTAGCGTATTTATCACATGCATTTGACTGTATTGTTCACTCAGTTTTAACAAATAAGTTTCACAATGTTTGTGGAATACATAGAAAGTAGTTACCATAAAATTCAACAGAATTGCCAAATCATCTACACTGGCTCTTAATATGTGAATATTATTACAAGACAAATGATTGGAGCATGTTACTTTATGACCACCTGTGATTTTCAAATTAACTGATTTAGAAACAACTAGATGGAAAATACTTTGAAATGCTTGGAACCAACGTTTTCTTTTAAAAAAATATTTCTCAACATTGAAGACTTTTGGCACCATTCAGTGAAGTTTAATAGTCCTCCATGGGCCACCCAGAACTCTAAGAAAGTAGTTCAGTGATGTAGAGAATCTTTTAACTAAATCTTTCAGGAAAATAGTAACAGTAGTAGGAAGAATTTGGCTAAAAATTTAACTAAAAATTGGCTAGGAATGCCAATTTTTAGTTAAAATCTCAGCTTTTTTCTTATTTTTTATTTAAGAGAAAAACAGACAGAAAAGAAAAATGAAAAGCCAAAGAGATAAGCAAACAGCAGCAACAAACCCATTACAGTAACAGTATAGGTTTGCAAAACAACCTAATAGGAATTTGACAATGGTTGTAATATTGCATATTGTTACCTCCAAAAGAGTTGCTTAGAATAACAGATATGGACATGTAAAATTAATCTAATCATATGAATATTAACTGTTCTTTTTCAATATAAAATCTAAACTTTTTTTATTAGTGTGCCTCATTCATCAGTGTACCTAAGGATGAATTATTAACATTGTAAGAATGACTTAATTTAGTTGTGATCATTGGTTTACACTATGGGGTGAGAATCTGCACTACTTAAGCTTTCAGATTATCTCAGTTATCTACCTTATTGAAATTAGAATTAAATATAACAAGAATTGAATAACATATGTATTTAGAATATTACTTTTAGCATTAGTATATAGAGATAAAAATGTATGAAAATGTGGATTTCAACCTTAAAAGAGATAGTTTTCATTCACATTAGTTTACTCAGTTTCATTCACTTTAGTTTCCAAGAAGAGATATTACATAAGTAGAAAGTGGTACCCATTCCACCAAACTTCTGAAACCAGCTTTGTTCTCTATAAAAATAGTTTTAATCTCTATAGCTTTGAACTTTCTAAGACAAATCTTTCTAACATTTTTAAATCTTGTAGATTCACTCTACCACCTCCATCTGCTACTTGTTTTTGGAGCATATTTATTAACAGCAAATTATTCTACATTATTTTGTAAGAGTTTGATAATAAAAAAGATTATAAATGTCAGCTAAAATATTCTATATGAATTTTAATCTCCTCATCCTGTGCCCATTATTATTTATAATTGTGCATTTGCAAATGCAGTTTATTTGCACCCTGTGTATTGCCAAGTTTTACTCATGTACTTTATAAATGGAATTTATTTGAATCTAATTTTTGTAATTTAGATAATGGTTGTTTGTATTCAAATTCAAATTCGAGGGACTTCTTTGTAATGCATTTGCAATCCAAGTCATTCCCAAAAGTTGTGTAAATAGAAACAAAATAGAGCTATCTTATATGAAAACCATAGATTGGTGTGTGATCTTGTCTCCTGACCAAGTCATATATCTAGTCAGCCTGTTCAAATTCTGCCTGGAGGTCCTGAGATTACTCTCTCTTTTTTTATTTTTTAAGTATAGCTGTTTTAGAGATGAGTTACTAAAAGAAAAAAAAAGTAGCAATAGAGGAAGCTGGCATGGGCAGTTGTCGCTGGACTCAGCTCTTTTGATCTTTTTCTAAATATAGTTTTAGAATATTGTCCAAGCCAGCTGATGTAAGCATGGAAGTGTTTCTTCATGTTCGGTTTCTTTCCCAGTGACTTCAATAATGTTTTCATGAACCAAACTGCATAAGGGAACCAAAGAAATCAGCACTGAGTTCTAATATCAAATTGAAATTCTTGATTCTCCAAATATTATTAATACAGTGCTGATCTTAATATCAGAAGCAAATCAGTGGTCCAGGGCTAAAGTAGTAAATTTTTAATAGAGATGTCACTTATGAGCATATCTTACTATAACATACTGGAGTATCAATTATTCTTTGAGGGTGTGATTTATTCTACTTAAATATAAGCCCTGTAAAAGAGATGTGTTAATCTGTTTTTTACTGTAAGGTATATAAATATGTCTACTACACACTAGTCAGCAGATGTATTCAGAAGTCAATATGCCTACATGCTCACATTTCTTTTGTAACTGAAGAATAATATTAATAAATGAAAATTACAGATCTGTAATAGAGTTTAACAACTAAGTATTAAATCATTTTGTTACTACCTCTATGTTCCAGTGCCATTTTCTAGATGAACAAAAAAAAAGTCATTACTACATTTAAGATATATTTTGTGCTTTTGCAGCAATGTAAGCAAATGTGCCTTTGAAAAAAAAATTCACAGTACAGTCACAAATCATTCCCTTCAAACTTCAAAGTTCCAATTCACAAAAAAATGTTCAATTTTCAGAATAGAATATTTAAAACCTCTTTCCTGCCAGACTGCGTGAATTCCACGTGTTTGTTACAACTAAAATAGAAGAGCGATGGAAAGGAATTCTTGTGTCTATATTTTGGAAAAACATATCCACTCCCCCTAGTCTGTCAGTGTACATTAAGAAGCTGGTCATTATGCAAGAGGAGGAGAAGAGGCAGGCAGCTCTGACTCATGTGACTGCCATGTCCCGAGCATGGCATTAATACAAGCTGGCAGTGACCTTGGAGGCATTACAGGTAAATTCCTTGCAGGGATAAACTGCATTTGAACGATAGTTCTACTGTGTTGAGCACAAAGAGAATTCTCATTGGGACTTCACAGACTTTTCTTTTACTCTAACAAAAATGTTTAAAAAGTGATTCCTATAATGATTCTCTTTTTCTTTTTTTGCTCCCTCAAATGATGGTTTACTCTAATGTAGTGCTACTTTCAGCTTTCTGTCATTATGCAGGGTTGCATGTATTTGTCTTTTCAGAAAGCACTGTAGTTGATTTTATAGTTATTATAGATATAAACTTGAAGTCAGATTTTATTATGCCAATCATGACCAGAGCAAAAAATACATGTAGTTAAGTTTTGGGTTGGAATCATTGACATGAAAGGAAATTATTTAAAGAATGTATTTTGTTTCATAATAAAGTTTATCACCATAAATTATTTTCATTTTGGATTTATTTAGCTTATACAAAATAAAACGAGGTTTTTTAAAATCACAATTTCCAAGATGTTTGTAATAAAGCATTTAAATACATCATTGCTTTTTCTTATTTCATAGGAATTTATCACACAGGTAGAAAGCAGATACATAGAAGATTCATATAATTGAATGGAGAAGATTGTGACAACTAGTAAAATTGTAATCTAATTAGAATCTTCTACTGCAGTTGTAGTCTTAGGTTTAACATGTCTGAAATGAAACATCTATTGTATAGAAGCTCTACATAATGGAGGTTGCTTTTGGTAAAAAAAAAAAAAGTCACTAAGCAGGTCATAATTTCTTACTTACAGTGGCTTCTATGTCATATTTCAGTACAGGAAATGAACAGTGACATAAAGGAAGACTATTTTTCCCTAATATGGATTCATTTAAAAACTATTCCTTCCTGTATTGTTTCTGGGGTCTTTTCACAATTTGAACCAGCTGTTGACAGCTGCATTTGGAGAAACCATTGACACAGGAAAATAAGACAGATTTAGTTCAGTACTCATTATTTATAACACACATTCTAAGCTGTGCATGCTGTCCAAATTAATTCATTTATGAATAAAAGTAAGTTCACTGATCATTGACGTTGTTTAATGTCCCATGTATTAGAAAACTGCTTACAATAATTTCAAGTGCACAAGGTAAATTACTTTCAAACATAGAACACTTAAGAATCATTTGATAAAAAGAACATGGAAATTTATTAGGTTAAGCATGTCCTTTAGAGTATATCATATGACATTGCTCATCAATTCTCTTATAAATTTAACCTTTAATGACACCTGTTTCCAATTCTTGTCAGGTTCATGGTACAGTCAGAGTTCCTAATTATGTTTACATTACTAAGGCATATACCAAGTGGAAAATTAGAGTTATCTTATCCCTGACTGTAAATTTTATGTAAGTGATTATTGGAAGCCCATGCTCTAAAATCTTAACCACAGCAAAAAGAGTTGGCCTTGAATGGGCTGTAACTATTACATCTAATAAAACAATTTGAATCAGATAAAAAGTTAAATTTACTTAGTAGTTTTAGTGTGTTATATTTCAACTATGAATAGCAAAATAGTTTAGTTCAGTTTCTACAATATGATAAAGAAAAGTCAAGCAGAAAGAAAACATTCTGATCTAGTGAGAATCAAACTTTTCAAAGTTTATTTTTAGATAACAGCTCAGATCATGGATTTATTTGAGTTTGATATATGTCCCTATCAACTGATTTAGGACTTTGACCTATCAAATTTAAAAACAAAATGATGAAAATATTTTCTTAGAATTTTGTAAGTTCCCCTAACATATGCATTTGTATAGTAGGAAAGATAAGAACTTGGAATCTAGAATCAGGCTCTCTTATCTCAAAACCCAGTTTTGTTACTGACATGCAGTGAGAAGATGGAAAAATTGTGCCTTTTTTCTGTATTTTTATTTCCTTGACAGAAATATGATAGGAAAGATGATCATGAGTATGAATTTATCCAGGTCAAAAGTCCAATGGAAACACGTAACAAAAATAACTTCTCCCTCACATGTTTATTCAGTGTTAACACTGTCACTAGGGCAAATAAATATTGTTTCATGCGAATAAACTGTGAAACACAAATTAAGACTTTTTTTTTTTACCAGATTCTCAAATTTTATTGTTCAGATCTTCTTGTCTTCCCCCAACCGTGTTTCCAATTTGAAACAGAATCTCACAATATAATGGTCTGGGTTTTCCCCCCAAGAGATATGAAATCATAAATTCTTTACTTACAAGATATGTATATATGATCTTACAGTAGAGAAACTGCTTCTTAGAAAAAATGAAATACAAAACTTGAATTTCAGAATTATGAAAAATTCAGGTTAAATTTAATTGTGTAGCACATGCAACTGCTTAATAATTGGTCTGATTCAGTTTTTGTAGCATCTCAAGGACTTTGTATATTTTTAAGCTTAATTCCAATAGTATGACAATTTGCCACAGAGGTTTTTTCCCTAGTGTCTTTTTTTTTTTTTGGAGGGGGAGGATAGTATATTTAAAATAATGAACACACACAATGTTTTAAATGATGGAATATGTTCCCATTTGGGTGTGTAAGCATGGAATACAGTTAAAATTTTGAAGAAAGGCTAATGGACAGTGGAAAACAAGAGGCCCAGATAGAAACGGTTTTCACATCGTAAGTTTTTAAAAATTAAATAAGTAAACTACAAAACTAAAGGTGCTTTATAAAATCCTGTGTCCAAGTTAGAAAACAAGATAGAAAATGCATTAAGGGAGACAAAGTCTCACTACCCCAACCCCTGGAATTTTCCCGAATAACTCCGTTTTTGGTATCTCTAAGCCAGTTGCCGTCTGCGGTCTCTGTCCGTAGCATTTTGTCTCTCTCTCTGTGGGCAGACCCTTGTGGTAAACATCATCAAGCGTCCTCTCTAGCCAGGCACTTCACTGTCATCCAGAATTTTAAAACTTCTGGAAAGGAAAATGTTGGTTTTCTTCAAAAATCATTGAGATCTTTTTTATCCGTTTCTTAGTTGCTGGACATTTGGGTTGTTTCCAAGATTCAGCTATTACAAACTGTGCTACTATAAATATGGGTGCACATATATCACTGTGGTATGATGATTTTAATTATTCTGGGAAGATACCCAGAAAGGGGACAGTTGGATTAAATGGAATCTCTAACCCTAATTTCTTGAAGAGTCTCCACACTGATTTCCACAGTGCTTGCACCAGTCTACACTCCTACCAATGGTGAAGTGTTCCTTTTCCCCTACAGCTGCTCCTGAATTTGGTATTGGTTGATTTCTTGATGATCGCCATTCTTTCTGGAGCGAGATGAAATCTCTGTGTTGTTTTAATTTGCGTCTCTCAAATGACCAGTGGTTAAATCTGATTTTTAGTTTGATTCTCATAAATATGTGAAAAATTTACCAAGAAGGCTGACATACTGGCAAACAAAACACTTCACTACACATTAGAGATTTTTGTGATTTCTCTGGTTTTTTTTCCTTCTGAGAACTCTTTTTTTCCAACATACTTAGTGAAAACTAAAATTATGACAAAGAAATCATCAGTTTTTCCCGCTTCTTTATTTACTGTAATTTTGTGTCAGATTCTGTATTCTAAAATTGTCAGGAAAGAAAATTTTCTTAACAAGTATATTTCATTTTATTTTCATCTATGATTGATACCTGTAATTGCAATCCACTTCTAACCTACTGTATTTTATTATTTGATAGTCATTGATCACTTGTGCTCATCTGGATATAATAGAAATATCTAAATATTATTGTCACAAATTATTCATCTGTATAACATCAGGGGATTAAAAAATGAGTGAGTTGCCTTTCTTGATTTATTAGAATTTTTTCCTATATTAACATAAAGTTAAGAAAATATTCATTAACCAGTTTAATTTTTTTCATCAGACCTGATGATTGGATTCTATTGCAATATTTTGGAGCCCAGAAATAGGCAGGAACCCAATATGAAGAAGTCAACAGCAATGCCAAAGATGAATTTTAATGAAGTAGATTTCAAAGGACTTAAATATATTATAACACATCCTTAGAAAAATTACTGTGTAGGACAAAGATTGCACAAGTGGTTAAAAAATGTTTCATCTTAAATCACAAATACTAAAAAGGTGGGCTTTGGTACCTACTTGGGAAAGAAAAGACCTACCTGACAATTAGAAATGAAAAAAGAATTCTGAGAAAAAGGAAAAAATAAAAACAGTATGAAAACGAAAGTTCCAAGTGGGGTAGACTTGAATTTGGAGAATCAAAATTGAAATGATCATTGCAAGTCTATTTAGTTTAGCCAAAGTGACAAGAAAGGATAAATTAAAGTGTAACCTATTTTTAATGTGGAGAGGAAAGTAATTATAGGTAATACCAGGAACACGTAAGTTCCACAAGGAAAGAAATTTTCATCGTTCATCTGTTCCCTAATATTTCTTGTAGAATGGTCCTTGAAATATGACACTCAAAACATGTTTTTCCTAAATTTATATTAAACTAAAAAATGAACTCATATTTCTGGCCACAGACATGAATGGTAATATCTGTATGTAAATTGTGTTACACTAAGAAATCAAGTGACCCTAAGGAACAGAGAATATCATGGAGCTTCTCTTGGGCAGTTTTGGTTAAAACCTAAGGTGGTTTTAATAACAGGAAGTATTGTATTATAATGGCATTGCAAGCCCACAAGCTACTATATTTATGGATTCTTGAGTAAAGACTAGTACATAGCATAGTGACACCCTTTTAAAAAGAAATGAAGGATGAACCTAGAAACCATAGCAACTCTCTTCTTTGCAGATTTAAGATATATGTGGCAAACAGTCACCATGAAATCTGTGTGTTGGGCATCACAGCAGGTTCAGAGTGTGAGCCAGCACAGCATCGCACAGGAGCTGGCTCTATGAAAATAGTGTCATCTTCACTAATAAAATGTGTAGGGTAAATAATAGGTAGAGTCTCAATTTTCCAAATTTTTTTTGTTTTGTTCTGTATGATTTTCTCATCCATATATTAGGAAAATGTCCTCTAAACCGCAAAGATTTCAGTGGTAGCTCAAAGAAACAGAAAAAGAATTTTCTTATTAAATTCAAGACATGCTAATGAATCCTGTGTAAAGAGTATGTTTAAGTTTGGGCCCTTGAAAGATAGGATCGGAACTCAGCATGACCTTGGTGAACTGGTGAAGTGGTCAGAAGTCAGGAAACCAAGAAGAAAAAGAGCAGACTTTAAATACAAAGTGTGCAGGAGTTAGCTAGAAACACGTCTAACAAGGGAAAAGATATGAAATTAAAATACACAAAAAGGTAAACATTTAAAGTTCATGCTGCATGTGAGCAATTAAAATTTATGTTTGATAATAGTATAAGACAAAAGCCTTTTTAAAAAATTTTGGACTCCAGAGCTAGAGGCAGGTATATCATTTGAAATGAAGCATTGTAAAGGTGGGAAAACAATAAAAACTGAAGCAAGGGGGGAAAAGAAAAGAATAGATATAATTCAGCACACAGCCTTGAAGCATATGCAGCGAGGAACTGTTCACCAAAGGCTGCCCTCTGTCCTGAGGAATGAACGTAAATTATTCTGGGAGGGATTAGCTATAAGTACGAATTTCCTGAGTGAGAGTTGTGAAATATCAAAATAGGTTCCTGAGGAAGGTTATGCTGCTCCTTTTCCGGAAGGCCTTAAAAATAGGAGAGGTGGAATCTTGGTGAAATAATTTAGGTATGATATTATCTGAAGGAGGGAAAAATGGTGTGACCTCCCATGGCCCCTGCTGATATTAATATCTGGCATTCCTCCTCTTACCTTGACTGAGTGAAAATACAGACACATATTTCCATTCAAAAGAAAGGATTTTTTTTTTTTTTTTTTACTTTTTGCTCTTTTCTGTCATGGCAAGATTTATCTTATGAGGATCCATTTTGACACAAACCGAGTGTCCAAGTCCATCCTGAAATTTTGCACAGCAATTTCAAGAAAATGTATTGAATATTCATATTAACTGATTTTTTTCCAAAGGCATTTGTTAGAGGTTGTGTCTGTTGTTCTTTAGTTCATGAAATATAAAAGCCGAACATTTTTAGGTAGTTTTGAATTTTAGACTCCTCAGGAATATACCAAATAATAATTTGTTAGGTGAAGTAATTATTCTGTGGAAATGTTTCCTTTCCGTGCATTTAAGAGTAATTGCTGTATTCTTCATTCCTTCTCAGAACGGTTTTATTAACTTGACCCAGCAACAAGCATGAGTGATACTGATACAGACATTTTTAGAGATTTCTTTGCTGCAAGAGGCAGTGTTTGTCAACCGGTCCTTCCTTACTGAATTAGAAATCTCAGAGATTTCCTGTTTACTAGAGGGCTTCCAGAGTTCCTGGGGTAGACCAGCAACCATTTTGAGCTTTCACTTGGTAGTGAACCACCCAGCATCTTACATTGAATCTAGTGTTGGATGAAATACGCCACTGATGCCTGGGGAATTGTTGAATGGCCCTAGACTGCTGTTATCCTTGGTTAGTACACTAACATATGGAAATACAGAAATGGACATATATGAAACTTACCTAGCTCTAGTACTGTAGTGCTCTGCCTATGAAGACAGGAAAGAAGTCTAGCATTCCAGACTATTCCTTCTTCACTCTTTGCTGTCTCTGATAAAGGAACGCTACTCAATAGATCATGGAAAAAAAAAAAAAAGTAGTACCAGGAACTTGTGTAAAGCACCAAAGTGTGTAAATTTTTTGGCAACTGTAAGTATAATGCTGAGGATGTCACCACTTCCAAACAATTGATATATTTTATCCAGTGCAAGAGGTGATCAAAATATACAGTGAATATTTACTTTTTAACATTTTATTACAGTAAAAGTCGCATTGTCTTTAATCTGCTTCAAAATCCTCTTACTCAGTTCAAATACACATCCATCACATATATCCACTTTCTGAAGCAGTTCTGGAACTTCTTTCCTGAGCGTCTCTAGTTGTTCTGTCAGGGCTGTCTCTGTGTCCTGAATCCATTGAAAACTTTTCCCTTTCATGGTCCTTTTGGCTTGGGAGAAGAGCCAGACGTTGCAGGGTGCGCAGACCCGGTGAATAAGGTGCAGGAGGACACTGTCATGTTATACCAGCCTGCTTTTCTACGGGATGGCGCTCGACAGAAGCATTCGTCTTAATTTTTACCACACCTTGCAGAAGACTTCCAGAACTGCTTCAGAAGGCGACAAGAGGGATATTGATGGCGATGTGTCTTTTACTGTAATAATTTTTTTAAAAATTTAAACATTCACTGTACTTCTCCATCACACCCCATGGGCCTCTTAAAGCTGATTAGCCTAAAATTACTTTCAAAGTAACATATTTTAAAAGAACTTCAATTGCACGTTTATATTCAGAGCGCTCAACCATAAAGAACCCTGACAAAGTAGAATATGAAGTTGTGAAGCAGAAACTCCAATGAAAATTGGAGATTAGTAGGCCTGATTTGAAGAGATAAAGGAGAAAGAGAAAGCACACGAAGAGAAGGAGGAACAAGAGGAGAATTGGTGGGGGTGGAAAGGAGACCCGGGCAAACCGAGAGTCATTGAGGCCTGGCTTGGAAGCCTATCAAGGTATTTTGTTGTTCCTTATTTTTCTTTTCAAAGTTTTTCAATAGAAGTTTGCAGTACACAGAGATTTCAGTCCTGGTGCGGAGTTGGTACACAGACATACATCTGAATGCTTTTTATTTCCCCTTCCCCTTCCCTCCCTCCAACTCTTGATTCCCTTCCTTGAAGGAGAGAATGAGAGGACTCTTCCAAACCTGGGGGCCATGACTTGGGTAATATGCTGTGGTTTCTGTTCTTCATAAATGAAACTCATTCTGTTGCCCCATTATCAGGAAGACACCTGTTCTGAGTATTCTTTCCAGAAACTACGATGACTGTGCTGACTTATGTGAGACGGCATGGCTGTCTTCTCGAGCAGCCCCATGCACTTGCACAAAACAGAAACAAACGAGGCTGCTGATACCCAGTCAGTAAACTCTAACATTTGAAGAGGAGGGTCTAACTCAGGTAGGATTCCGATGCCCCACTGGCAGAGGGAGGTAAACTCACTTTTTACCATCTGGAATGAAAGAATATTAGATGAAATTTTTTCCCCAAAAAAATGATTTTATCTCATTGAACATTACTTTCTCTACACTTTTCATTCTGAAGTACTCCTGGCTCTATCGCCCTTTCGGCATGGAAAAGCAGTAGGCTGTAGATACTCAAGTACTGAGTCTGGGATTGGATTTATTTGGGCTGAAATTACAGCTCTGACACTCACTGTGTGATCTCGTGCAAGCTACTTAACCTCTCTGTTTTCTGGCTTTCTATTTTTTAAAATGAAAATGAGAGTAGCACCTTCCTCAGAGGCTGATGTTGGGATTAATATGCCTAAAGCTTTCCTGTCTTAGTAAATATTTTATAATTCCTAGATGCTATTTATTAAATTTCTACATATAAGTAGTGTTCCCAAGTGCATAATGTAATCTTTGCCTTAACTGCTTTTATTTCTTGAGGCTGAAGTGAAAAAACCTTTTAATACCAAAAAAAAAAGAAAAAGTGGAAGAATATTATATTTACCCGGCAGCTCCATGGCTGTCAGCTTATTGTTTTTCAGGGTGATATCCTTTGAAGAGGCTTCTGACCTCATTTTTTTTTATGCTTTATTGAATTTGTACAATTTAAGAACTTGAAAGGAACCCTAGGAATTGAACCCAGCCTCACTTATATGTGTGTGAAAAATGAGTCGCGAAGGGTTTGATTGGCCTGGTGGCACGGAGCTGGTGCGTAGAAGAAACCAACCAAAAGTCTGACCCCACATAGAGCTTTTTCTCCACCGTTCTCAGTTGTTTTATGCTTAGTGCTTTGGGCCTTGGCAACAAATTGCACTTTTCCATTGCTGAATATTGCATTTATAGTGTTACTTTAGATCAGCATCTGTTTTCTACACCCAAATGTATAGGCACAGTTCTTTGCAAAACTTAAAGGAAGGTTTTGCCGTGCTAGCATTTCCGCTGCACGGTGCGGTCCTGGTGCTGAGCTGAATCTCACTCACCTTGGAGCCGGCCTGCGTGCAGCGTTTGGGAATCAGGAGGAATCAGGCAGAAGAAGCATGCTACTTTCTTCTTTATCTTCTATTGTTAGTAGTCCATGTTTGCAGTGCATGATTGTTACATTCCTCACAGAAAGTCGTTGCATGTACAGGACATATCTTAATGCTTTTTTTACTTTCCCTCTTGCTCTCTGCCCTCCCTCTCCCTCCATCTCTTGTTGCCCTTCCCTTTTGCAAAAGATCTATCTCCCTCTTCCCTACCTATCTTGTATTTTGCTGTTTCATTTATTTGTACAGTGGCCACAGATTTGTTCAGATAATTTGCTTAATACTCTGGATTCTGGTTTTCAGCCTAGAGTAGGACAAGTCCTACACCAGAGAGATCAGCCTTCCAAAATTATTTCCTGATTCTTTTTTTCTTTTTAAAGAAACGGTTTATCTGCATCTTTAATCCAGTAATCGTTGGAATCTGCGTTGTGGAATGCTAACTCTAGCCCTTTGGGATTTCCAAGGACTCCAAGCCTGCCTATTCCCATGAACGCTTTATGTTAGACTCTAGATTTGAATCAGGGTAACATAAACTCATTGTAGTCACTTGTGCTTTGGAGCAGCATGGTCTGTTTTACAGGGAAGGTACTGTAATGCTTTCCATTTAGTGTTATCTGCCAAGGGTGACTTGGGCTCTCCTTGAGAACGGCCAGGCACAGCATGTGCAGACATGCTGAGATAAGGAGTGTCCTACCAGGCCTTGGGCTCAGAGCTGTCACCTCTGCAGCTGCTTGCCTGGCCCTGCCTGGACCCAGTGGGGGAAGCCTTGTGCTCTTCTGAGAACACCTCTGCGGCTAGCTGTCTGACAGTTTTCCTTGCCACATCCTCTCTGTTCTAAACATGGGCAAAAGGAGATAAAGAAAGGTGACAGAATGAAGGAAGGGACTGCAGAGTGCTGCGAGGAGGGAGGAGAACCTGGTTCTTGCACGCCTGGCTGTGTGCAGTTGTGACAGGTGTTCGTAAATGTAACCCAAAAGCCATCTCACGGGATGGAGAAGGAGGGAAGTGAGAAAGCTGTATGAAATATGGGTTCGCACTGAAAAGAAAATCAAATGCTATGTAATTTTAGTATAATTATCTTCTATGATTTATTTAGCAGGAAAGAAAAATAATACAGTTTTGATTTTAAAAGCTTCCCAAATTTATGAGTCTTTTTTCAGTATATTGGTCACGTACAAATAAAAGAACAGTATTGATTTAGGCTTCATAGCAAGTTATATTATTTGCCTTATTTTAAAACTGATGAATTACCTTTATGCTATAAGAAATAAAATGGCTTAGAATGAATGATAACATTTAAATCACACCCTTTCCCCCCCCAAAAAAAAAATCCCAAAGGAGGAAAATTTTGAATGTGTTCCTCCTATTCCTTAAGCAAAGTATCATTGCAGAGGAAATTTTGTCCCATTCCCCTTAAAATACTTCAGGTTTTCACTGAATGTTTCTGTGTCACAGTTTTTTAATGGAAATGCAAATCAATCATCCTGCACTCTTAACTCCATACCTATTAAAATTCATAACCCTTAAATTTGTATTTTTCCACTTAAAATGCCTTGATTTTAAAAATACTAGCTAATTCAATTTGCCTGTTCATTTCAAGTTGGAAATTAATCTGTTTGGCTTGAGGCTACTTAACATTCTCTCATTAGATAGGGATGCCCAAAGAAATGTATTTCCAGTACCTGAGACATTGGGGTTTTCAAGTATTGCTGAGATCTTAATCAAAACTCGACTGATTGCTTGGGAGTTGGGTGCTTTGAGAGAGAAAATAAGTCAACCTGCCCAATGACTAAGATATATCAGTAATGCTGTGAGATTATTTACGTCTGAAAGTTTAAAAAAGTGATGTTTATATAATCCTGTATTTTATATTTGCAGAAATCTTGCATTGTATTTACCAGACTGTTCATGATGCTTTCCATATTTAGCATGGAGAAGTGAATTTATATTCTCCAGAACTATTTCAAACAGGGAATATTGCTTCTATGACACATTCATGATTTAAGGAAAGACACATCTTTGGATTTAATTCACATCAATTTAGAAGGCTTTCATGTTATACTGTACTCTTGGTGCCCCAAAGTCTATAATTATTTTAAATTATATAATATCAAAGCAAAGAAAATAATTGACACAATGAATTTAGGAAATCGACTTGCAATTTGAATGAATTTTTATGGATGAGTGAGGTTCCACTCCTTAGTTTGAGCCTGATAACCTCACAATAGAATGTGGATGCTTTTCTCATTCTACAAATGGAAAAACTAAAATTTGGGCAGCTATGACACAGCCAAGTTTGTACCACCAGTGACAGGCAGAAATGCAGTGTATTCATCATCAAATAATACTTCAGTCCATGGCAGCATAGGTCTTTTCTCAGACTTCAACTTATCAAATAAGCCTTCCTTGATGGGTCACTTAGTAAATGCTCATCTTTGATCTTGCCTGTTCAGTCATTCTCCAACCCACTGGGCTGTGGTATTTCCTCTAGAGTACTTTTATCTAAAATCTTCATGTGAGTGGGTTTCCCTCTTGTCCTTTTACAATACAGGTGTCACAGAATCCAGGATCTTCTTTATCTTGTTCCTAGTGGTGCCAATGGTGCCTAGTTTCCTTTCTGCCTCTGCGACTCATGACTGAAGGTTTCTGTTGCTCTCTGTGTTGCTGGTCATCATGAATTCGTTTCATGATGTCTCTCAATGGCAAGGTAAATCGGGATCGGATTGTGTCGTTCAAGCGAGTGTGTAATTTAAAATCCCCTGTCAAGAGTACCCCCAAACGTGTGACCTGAGACTGACTGCTCCCAAGCCATGGCAGAGAGCCCAGACCCTGTCCTGACAGAGGATCTGCCCGGCGTGTGTGCTCCTTCATCTTGTTTCTGGCATTTATTTCTGCCCTTCCTGACCACCACCCTTTACAAAAGCTCCAAAGTGTTCAAACTACCCTTGCCTGTGTCCCAGGGAGAGGGGGGCAGACGTGGGGAGGCTGCCGTCCTGGAGTTTGCGCAGATAAGGAAGGATATAGTTTGGAGAGGCACGCTGTAACTACAAAGAGCATCCTGAAGGCCATTTCGCTCACAATGAAGGTCTGTGTTTTAAAATAGCCCTATAACAAAGTAACTACAGAGTTTTGGCAAGGGCTTCCACTATTTATAGAACTAAGAAAGGCATGTAAATAGCGCCCTAGTACCCAGTTCTCCCTTGCCATAACCCCAAACTTATACGAAGCCCTGTAATTATATTTTTCTACTAAAAAAAAAAAAAAAAAAAAAAAAAAGCATAGTAGCCATTATCAGTTTAACCATGCGGAAGCTCAGGCTGAGATTTCTTTTTTAAATGCATAGTTTTGATTTTCAACAGCTGCACTGGGTCTTTAATCATATATTATCTTTATGAAGCCTTTTTCTAACATATGTTAATTGGCTGTTTTCTGTGACAAATTATGAGCTCTTACTTTGATGAGGTTCAATTGCAATCATGTTGGAGTCGAGTACGGAGAGTTTCCACCCCTGCTGGCTGCTCGAACCACTACAAACAGCCGCGCCTCGCTGCAGTGCTGAGTAATGGCAGGATTTGGGCTGGCTGATTTCGCTACACGTTTTTTTTTTTTTTCCACAGGATATTTTCAGCTTCTTTGTACTAAATCTGTTGCAGGGTTTGCCCTTTTTAGCAGAAGCGTGCTCTAAAATTAACATCAAATCTTATTGGAGATTACTATAATACAGTAAGAAATATTTCATAATACCTCGCCCTGGCGTCTGTTTTGGTTTAGTTGAAATTTCAGTACATTTATTGCACGGGTTTTTTTTTTTTAAAGGCAGTCTGTGGTGTTTGGTAAGCATTTTCTCCATCATTAGCAGGTTGTAACAAATGCTTTGAGTTTTCCTCTTTTGAGGGAAAATATTACTTATTGAGTAGATGATCAGATTATAGATTCAGCTATAATAAAATGGGTATAACTTTTTTTCTGGGTGTTACCAAGTATATCCAAGTTTCTAAAATATGATTGTACTGTATTTCCTTTGTTTCTTTGTAGTCACATCTATTGGTCAAGCAGTGAGCAGTAGTTTTATTGTAATAAAATAATAAAAATGATGTTTCATCAGAGTAAATGTTTTGTAAGCTGCTGACAGCATCCATCCCAGTTCTCTGTCCTAATGTCAACTCCTAATGTGTGACTAGGAAGAGCAGAAAAGTTCTTATCCGTCCATCCAAGAACGGTGACACATAGCTCGCGTCAAACACAAACAGATGATCCATGAGAGCTATGATTACAGTAGATACAAAAGCAGCAGTGAATCTGTTTATATTCACAGCCAGGTTGCCCAGGTCACTGAATAAGAACACCAGTCAGAGTTGGGGATAGCTTGACTATTTCTCCCTTGATATCTAAGGTAAAGCGTGGTTCCCCAAAAATCAGATAGGGTGTCAGATTTCTGCACAGGTACTCGAGTTGAGAATAAGATGAGCTAGATGTGAGGAGACTCTGCTGCTCCTCAGGAGGCTGTTTTTAATCAGTCCTCTCCCTGGAGTCATCCACAATCAATGAGCTCTAAATCCTCAGGCGACCTGAGCTAGCAGGAAGACCTGGGAACACCGTTCCAGAACTTGCAGCTGAACATATAGGAAAAAATTAAAGCAAAAATAAGACTGAGAAAGACTCAGAAGACTTTGATGATGCTTATTTATTTATTTACTTATTTGCAGAGAGGTAAAAGATACAATTTTAGATGTTAAAAAAAATTAAGCCCAACTTCTAAATGGAGACACTAATGAAAAGTTATAACTGACTGGTGTAAACCAGAACGGTTTAGACCTGCATGTTATATTGAGAATGAGCATGGGGGACAGCGTCCGCGTGAGTGAATGAATGTAAAGTGTCTTCATCCGGAGTGGCCCTGGCAGCTAGAAAGAGTGGCTTCCTATGGCCCTCATATTATGTCAGTGCAACTTCAAAGTCAACTGATGCACTGTTTCAGGATCTGGTGTACACAGGGAACTGTAATTCCACTTGATAAGACATGTACTTAAGTGGCTTTAAGAAAATAAACCAAAGTAAAGAACCATGGGTAAATGAAACAGAGAACTTGACACCAACCGTACGGAAGCCCGGAAGCCATGTATCTCACTTGGGGCCCATTGAGATCCTTTAATGATTGCTGTCAGAAGATCAGATTTAATTCTCCTTATAAGAATACCACAATGGGATGGAGATAAACAAATTGTCATCAGAGGTTTCAGATGAATAAAACCTTAATTAAGTGGGTTAGGATTCTGTAATCGCTGGGTTCCATATTGCGCCCTCTATGGCAGCAATCTTCTGTATTTTGAGAGATGTTATTATGGCATTCTGAATATCACATGTAAGAACATTAAAGTTTTGAAGTAAACTTTCTACATGTCTAAGGTTTAGAGATAAAAATAAATGGCATTCAATTTAAATTGTAGATGACTTATCAAGCATTTTCTCCTTAAGGTATAAAAAAATACACCAGGAGAACATTGATATTTCTTCCCATTTTAAGGCCATTTTAAACTGTTAAATAATTTGCAAAAGAAAATAATGACAGAAGCAAATGATTTTTCAAGGACGTAGTTTTCAATATTTAATGTAATGCTTAACTACAGAGGGAAAGTCTTTATTAGAGTGTCTTTTCGCCATTTATAGCACAATCTCAATAATGAGATTATTTACTGGTTGATAATGCTCAGAGCTACTCAAGTGTCTGAAAACGGGCTCTGGTTGTTTTATCTGCACATTCTGAAAGACCAAAATGTGCTTCCCACATGCCATGGGCATGCAGGCATGTGCACAAATCTATCAGGAAGACTGAAAAAAATGCATCTGACACGTGGAAGCTTCTGAGAAGAAGATGCTTCCATTTCATCATCTAATAGGAGGTTAAAGGTGAAAGACTGGGAAAATAGTGAACATGATTTTTGCTCCCCTAACGGGCTCATGCCTGAGCATTCAGGGGTTTTGTCACAAAGAGATGAGAATGTACAGTGGTAACTTGTCCCGCACCAAGCTCACCTTGCTCTGGAGCCTGACAGCTCTCATTCACTCTCGGTGTGCTGTACAGTGCTGAACTTGCTTTGTTCAATAACAGCAACGACAACAACAAAAACACCCAGCTGCCTGTGCTTGTGGAGAGGATGCAGCCAGGGGCAGACCTCAGTCTGCAATGCTGCATACGTAGTCACTCTTGCTTCGTGCTGAAGGCGGTGCAGGCTTTACCTTGGTGGTGAGCCCTGCCGCATCACTAAGTGACCCCTGCACAGCCTGGTGGCTATGCTTTTGTGAAAAATTAGGGTAACAAAGACATGATAGAACCCCGAATTACTCACTTAGTCTGATGTGGAAATGCTAAAATCTGTGATGTGGTTATGGAGCATTTAGACCATTTGGAGTTTATTTTGGCGTGGGGAATGCAGAATGCTGTTTTAGCCACAGCGGGAGAAAATGCCCCAGACAGACGATGACACGGATAACTGTGACAGAAAGCTGTGTTTCCCATGTGTTTGTTAAACTGCTTCTAACTTCTAACATGAGGCAGTTGTCCAAAGGTGCGTGTATCCTAAATCTGGAATTATGTAAATAAAATGATTTGGGTGAGTGTTAATGGACAGTTGAGCCCACTTATTCAATTAATTGCAGGGGTTTTCAAAACGAGCTCCTTTTTAGCCTTATTATATTTCTGACATACATTTCATCTCTTTTTGTCCTTGGGGAGAGATACTAAAGTAGGACTTAGAAGCATTAACAGAGAGTTTCCAGCAGCCATGGTCATTGGGAAAATTGATGTATTTCCCTAGTTATTTCTACTTTTGCAGCCTGAAGCTTTTCTATGGCTGATAACTTAAGAGACTTCTTAAATTTTGTAATGCTGTAAATTTGTCTTCGAGTGGTGACTATTGTTACAAGACAAATGAAGCACTGTCTTTTGGAAGTAGCTGATCATTAGCTTTGCAAAATGAGGCCTTCATGGTGTCCTTAGGACGCCAGTTTCCACAGATAGTATTTTTCCTTGGTGGTGGCAAGGCTTTCAGAGGTTTCAGTGACACAAACAGCACGCTGTGGCACACATGCTGTAGGTTCACCACCAAAGGACTTTTCACTCCATCATACGGCTTTCAATTTATGTCCCCAAACTGAAGTTGTCTCACAGGACAAAGCCACTCACTCTCCTGCTTACTGCTGGGCATCCGGGGCTTTGTGTATGGTATCACACTGAGCGGTGCAGATGAAAAGGTGTTTCCCCCAGTTTGAGGTAGGAAAAGGAGATGGTAGCTGGGAAGAACCCATCACCCATCAGCAGTTACCCAGGCTCTAAGGATCAAGCTGGAATTCCTCCCTCTCGGTGTAGATAATTCTTGCTCCATGCATGAGGTGCTGTCTATATGATAGAGTAAAGGACTGAGATGAGGTTACTCATCTGTTTGTATAAACTTTCCAAAAGGCAAATTCTTAGTAGCAGTCATTTTAAGAAGAGGCCAACTTTAATAAATTACCATGGTTAATCAACTAGCAGTTACTAGCTACCACCCACTGTGTGCCTGGCATTGGATAAATACTGAGGATGCAAAGGGCAAACAAAACAGACTTGGCAAACAAACAGTTTCTACTGTGGCCAGGGCTGCAAAGGAGGGACACTGGGTACTCTGAGATGCACCACAGAGGACTTAGTATGATCGAGACATACAGTCCTTCTTTAGGGAATGAAATGAGCTGAGACAGAACAAAGAAGTGAAGGAAGCACAGTAGAGAAGAAGAAACATTCCAGGTAGGAAAAATGATATGTACAAATGTCCTGTGGTAGGAATGAATTTGATAGGTATGAGGAGCTGAAAAAACAGCCTACCTTGTTTATTTTTTGCATGTGTAATGTTTTATGACTGAGACTTGGAGACAACTCAGAATTCATCATGCTGATATGAAATTGGAGGAAATTGTGAAACTAACTTCATGTTTGGCATGATGGTACTCATGCAGGTGGGAAGAATAGCTGTTCTTTCAGAAGGATAAGTCTTGGCCCTGTGACCTTAAAATGAATTGTTTGCATTCATAGTGGTTTTATAGAGCATGGTATAATACACATAGCAAGCTTAGAGAGACACGAAGTGGCTTTCAAGACCAAGGAAATATGTCTCAACCCATGACATAGCCAAGCACCAAAAAAATAATAATTCAGTAGTATTATTTGCAGTTGAGAACCATTCATAAGGAAATAGTATGCAAGCTCTGCTGTTCTTTTTAACCAAAGTGTAATTGAACACCTTGTGTCTTTTGAAAGTTCAATGCCTCTAAGTGAGATATCACGGGCAAGGTTTTTCACTTACGATGGTAATGAATCAGTTAATTGTTTGAATCAGTAACAGCAGACTTGCAGCTACTGGGCTTATGATTATTTGCCTTTTCCCAAGTGTCTCCCTTCTATTTATTTAACAGTGCTATTTCTTGTTGTGTGCTATTGTGTGCCTGATTTTCAGCAATGAAAATGAAGTGATGAAACAAAAATTATTTGCTAATATGAATAAAAGAAGCCTGAATTCTTGCTTTGCAAATAGACATCACATTTCCTGTTTTATCCTTGTTCCTGGGCTGTTTTTATTTAAGTGACGGCATTGTACTTCTTGTAGCAAAATACATGCTTGATGAAGATAATTTTAGCAGAAGAGAATTAATTTCTTCCCACATCTTTTAATGTGGCATGGCAGTCTACTCCTAGATCAAAACACATAACTGAAGGTTATGTTTAATTTCTAAATCAAAGTATTGTGGGAAGATGATTGAAATCTGAGATAAGTCAGACTCACTTGATATGTGTCTTTCTTCCTACAGAAAGTTTATGGTAGACTGCCGTTTCCACGTTAGAAAGAACTTAGGGCTGAGGTTAAACTAGTTTCACTACGGACCCAGTCCGTTAGTTACTTGGCTTCTTAGTTCGAATTTTTTTTTTTTTTAAGAAACTTGAGACACTCGGAATGTAAGAATCTTTTTCTCCCCAGTATAGTAACCTTCTTTTAAATATTGGGACAAATAATCAGTGTGTTTTACCAGTAAACATTAAATTTGGGGGCAGAAGGCGATAAAATTTATGACTCAATTTTTTACCACAGGTGATAATTTATATATTTCAGCTCTGTGCTTATATAAAATTCTTCATTGGTCTCACAGTATAAATCAGCCTACATGGCTGCATGAAGTGCATAAGATGTTTTTGCAAGGAATTGTAGCTACCAATTGATGTGTATCTTTTGCTTCACCAAAATCAGAATTGTATTTGCTTTCTTACTTTTAATGTCTTGTAAGGTTCATAACCAAACACCACCCTAGAGCTGAATTTTTTTTTCTTTTCTTTTCGTTTCTTTTCTTTTCTTTTCTTTTCTTTTCCCTCCCGGGTGTTGTAAAGATAGCAGTTAAGACTGGTGTCCCTGGCCTGGATTTCCTCTGCTGGCCCTTATCTGAACTTCTCCAAGGCCTGTGTGTGGGGCGGGCAGTCAGACGGTTCTGCTCAGAGAAGGAAGTGGAGAGTTTTGGTTCCCATTTTGCGCTTCTGGAACAGTTTAGGGAAGGAAGCACCTTTACACCTTTTATTGTTCGTGGTTGCTGACATCACATCCTTCCCTGGCCGGTCTGTGCGTGTTTCCTGCCATTCTGTCAAGATTCTTCTGTGCTGCTGGGAGGGATTTGTTGGAGGGAGGGAAGGAGGGAGAAAGAGGGCAAGAAAGAGTGCAGGGAAGAAGGGGGCAGGGAGGTGCGTGTCACTGGGGGAACTGGCTCCAACAAAGGGGGCCCTGGGGCGCAAGATCTGCAGCACCTGTCGGCTCCCAAACCACTTTGCCTTGTCTGTCTGCTAATGCTAAGCTCACAGTGAAGAAGCCTGCCATAGTGGAGTTCCCCTTTTTAGTAAGCAGTCTGATTTTCTTTGTCTTTTGTTTCATTTGATGAAAAGAAGAGAAGAAGAGAGAGAGAGAGAGAGAGAGAGAGAGAGAAAGAGAGAGCCTGCAGCTTTATAAAATATAACTATAGTAGTTTTTTTTTTTAATTATTGATTGTTTCTATGTCACTCTGTCATTTTCCAAGGATGGTGCTTTCATGTGGAAAAAAGTAACAAAAAGACTGCTGGAATTATCTTAAAGGTATAGTTGATTGTATATAATGAAAGTTCTCAGCATAACTTCAGATGTATTACATTCATATATACTCATAGGCCGGGGATTTAGCTCAGTGGCATAAGTGCCTGCCTGGCAAGTACGAGGTCATGAGTTCGATACCCGGTAATGCAAAAAAAAAAAAAAAAAAGGATTAGGACATATATGCTCATATATGTGTATATATATATATATATATATATATATATATATATACACACACAAACCTCTTTAACATACTATTAAGGTTATATAATCTCTCTCTACCTTTCTGTATCTCTTATAAATTAATATTATGAGCAATTTACCTGAGAGTATGGTTTTTGGGTAAAAATCAGGTTAGAGAAATAGTTACACTGAGTAAACAACTCGGAGCTTTCCTTGGTCTTCCCCATTCTTGTCGTGTTTACTGATGGTCTCAAAGTGCAGTGACCATAATCAAATGTTCCCAGCCATGGATTTCTTATACACTTTGCTTCATGGTCTCTCAGCCCCACAACCCCGATATATTATTCTGCATGGGGACTTCATAACTGCTTCACATTTTTATAAATGGTCAGGAAGCAACTCTTCGGGAAAAACACACAGAAAACAAAACTGTAATTTTAATTCTACTGAAATTTAAACTTTCTGTCTTTTCTGCATTACCTTGCATATTTCCAAAACAAAAAATATATTCAATGCCATTGTTAATCAGTCACTACATGCATATATATATATATATATATATATATACACACACACACACACATGTGCGCGTGCACACACACACACATTCATACATACACACATAACACACATGCTTTCTGGCTAAAGATTACCCTTCAGAATTTTTTTTTTTTTTCAAAAAGTCCACACTCTGCTCTTTTTAAAAAAGCATCTTGTTGCAAAGTTGTGAAATCCAGGGTGGTGTTACAGAGGAAGCCTTCTTAGTTTGATTCACCAGGAACTTGCCTTTCTGAGGACACTTTTCTCCAGGGATGTCTCTCTACTTGTTTGGTTATTTGCATTTTAAGATCAGGGTCACTAGACGTTCTGGTGCCCTCTGCCTTCTCCCTGCACTCTAATCTGTTCACCCTGACCTTCCACCTTCAAGTGAGTAAGCCCTTAGCAGGCAGAGTCAGCCCTCTAAGCCAGCCGGTAGCGCCGCCAGCCTCTGCTAAATGAAAGGAAGGGAAATGCCCCACATGCGTTTGCTGTGGCTTCTCGGGGTGGCTTTTCTGAGATAGAGAAAGCATGTTTACCTCTTTGGCGCCCTGCAAGGCATGGGAAACACCGTTCTAAAGTACTGCCTGCTTCTCAGGTAAGACGACAGGAAGCAGAGGGAAACTGCCTCTTTGAGTGACATTTAAGACTTTCTAAAAATAGATAGTGTTTGGCAATATCAAAGAGATGATGCAATTGTGCTTTTGAAATGTCCTTATTTTAATGTGACTTTAACATTGTCTTGCAGCAAATGTTTTCATGTGTGTTTGTCACATGTGTGTTACTTGTGCTTAAAACTTTCAAACTATTTTTCTAATGTCTAAGAAGTAGCTGTCTCTGAAGCCCACGGTGTGGCCCTGTGTTACTCAGCACGTAAATTCTGAGCGGTGCCACTAAGCTGCAGTGTAGTAGGCGACGGGGAAGAGAATGGATAGGCCTAAGCATGATGCCTAATCCGCCAGAGCTAATTATATCATAATAGCTTCTGCAACTAGATAATCACCGAAACTACATTTAAAAATTCACTCAAGGGGACAGAGAATTCAGAAATTAAGTTTAAAAAATCAAAAGGCAGCCGATGGTCAGACTATCCAGCAGCCTTCCTGTTCCACAAACCTTGAACTGAAGCCAAACGATCTATTAAATAGGCAGGACATTGGCTTAGCATTACATAATACATGTGGGAATTTATCAGGTCCGTTGTCAGACACCAACTAAAATAAACAGGGAAATTCTGAGCAGTGTGTACGGTAGTTCTATTCATTGACCTAAGAGGAGATAAAATAATGGAAGCTGTTTGCAAAGGAGACCACGTGGAATGTTTTGTTGTTGTTGACTTCCACTTGCATAGCAATTCACCTCCACTCTGCTCAGATGCTTTCAGGTAGGACTCAGAACACAGCAGTATACATGCTCTTAATATTCTGTGTTCTTTGGCTGCATCTTAAGTAATTGACAATTGTGTCTTTCATTTTTGTTCATAACCTAGAGCTCTCCAGTCTATAACATTGAGCTCCTGTACGTTTGAATGTTAGTCCCAGAGATTACAATGTCTTTTTACAATATTTAAATTTAGAAAGTGTAAGGCTTATGGTAAAAATATAACTATAGAGTGATAATCTTGAGTCTTTGCATCCTTTGTCTATAAGTGATTATCCTTTTTGAAAAGAGCTCACTGTTGGTAAGTGTTTGCAATGTGAGAGGAGATAGCCCATGTTACTTTTATAGTGTTCTCAGAGCAGTGATTTGCTTTTTTAAAAAATGAGATTAAAAGCTTTAGATTTAAATTAGTTGACATTTACATATATCAAATGGAACTTTCCTAATCGTCCATCCTATTTGCATAACTAGGGACGTTATCACCTCCGCTGTCAAAACACGAGATTGTTTTCCCCTCAGAAATGAATTAGCTGCCCTACTTAGCATACACAGGTACATAAAGGTTCATTAACTCTCTGATTTAGGTAATTTTTCATACAAGAAGGGTGAAATTGTCACCTAACTTCATTAAAAAATATTAAAGAACTCTACCAAAAAATGCATTTCTTTTCAAATGTTGGGCTCTAAAATATAGTTTTCATCATTTAAATCACTTGTTAAATTACTTAGGAGGTTATTTTAATTATAAAAACAAACCACCCCTATTTGCTGTGCTCCTACCTATGATATACCATGTACTTTTAATAGTTATTTTCATTCATTTAATTGCTTTTTCTTCCATGTAGTTTATTTCCTTGATGGCAGCATATGCAGGTTCTTAAGAAACTGGCTTGGCTGTTCTTGCGTTACTGAATTTAATTTCTCTTTCTTGTTCAGCAGGAACGAATGCAGGAATTTGGGAACTGAGCTGTGCAAGTAAGTGCTGAAGAAGGAACTTTGTTGGAAGGAAACAGGAAAGAGAAAGAAAAGGAAGGAAAAAATACATAATTTCAGGAACGAGAGAGAGAAGAAAAACGGGGACTATGGGGAGAAAAAAGATTCAGATTACGAGGATTATGGATGAACGTAACAGACAGGTGAGCGGGCTGAGATCTGCTTTTGTGTCATTGTTTAGAAAGACCATTGATGATGCTTCTCCCCAGCTGCATTAAGGATGCCGAAAGCACTGTGAATTTATGAACATCCATTAGGAGAAGTTTTGTGAATTAATTGAAAACCTCTTACATGTAAAAGGAGAAAACTTACCTTAACTGTGAGAAGTGTAGTCTAGACATTCTTGGTTATTCACTTTTTCCTCCAACATGAATTTTAAATGGAAACTGTACTTGTGTGGCCTGCATAGCTTAATAAGCAGTAGTTAATAAGCATGGCATTACAGTGCTGCACACATCATCAAAAAAGATAATCTTACATTCATGGGAACAAGGCCTTTTGTGGTCACCAACTTCAAGATTTATAATACAGGCCAAATACTGTCTAAAAGTGACCTTCCTTCTGTCTACCATACAAGAAACTTTGAAATATATGCAGAACCTTTTAAGATTTTTACTGACAACAGCAACAAAGAAAACACCCACACGAGACACTAGCAACATCAAAGACATAGGCAAAAACTTTCAGTTAATTCGCTTTTTAGATGCTGGATTTTATAAACAGAGGCAGATGGTATTAGAATTTTTTTTCCTAGAACTCCAGTGGTAGTGTCTGCCTGATACAATTAATCAGTTCTGAAGACTTTTCACACCCAAATGCTCAGCTTGGCATCAAGCCTTGCGGATTATGGGTACCTGATACTGGGCTCATTCATCCTCAGTGGGCGAGCAGTGGGTTCAGTTAGGCTGGGTGTGGATAGTTGGGTGTTTGTTCGCATCCTAAGTAATATGGAATAATCAGATGATCACTTTAATGTTAAATGGCCAGTCATGGCCTTGAGAGAAAATGCAGGGCTACTGGATGCCAGCAATTGTGTGGTCATAGGAGACACCTGAGGAATAGGTGTTCTATGGCCTTAGAGGGAAGACTGTGTACGTTATAATGAAAAGAAGTTATTTAAGGCACCAACTCCAGCAAGCCATTAAAACCCAAGAAGCTTTTCATGTTTTCGAGTTTATTCCCCTTTATTATCATTATATTTTAGAGTACTTGAGACTGGAGGTAGTTTTAACTATATTGAGCTAATGGATGAAAAATACTGAGTTATGATGGATTCCTTCACTGTTTTCAAACATACTGTTAATTGATATAGATCAAGACAGAAAGCCATAAGTCTACTGGCATTAAGCCACTACCTTTCAATTGGCTGATAGCTTGGAATTGACATTAAGGCTGAAATATTGAGCATTGTGTGCCATTGACTATTTTGGCCTTGTTATTTGAACTAGAATCTGTTTTGGATGTGGTAAAAAAAAATTGCATAAATTTACCTTTACACTCTATTAATGATACTAGGTCATTTTTTAGATTTGTGAGATTAATTAATATCTTCCTTTCATTTGCAATGATAGAAGAGAAAAATTGAAGGTTGAATTCATGAGCTTCCATTACGCTCTATAAACCCAAATCTCGTGTGGCGACACATACCAGAATTTTAACTCTCTTCTTTTGGACTAACAAGTGAACTTGTAAATAAGTTTAAATATAGTTACATCTTCATGTAGTGCTGCTCCCAGCTATGTTAAAAGGCATAAGAATTTGGGGAAAATGAAAAAGTATCTAAATTATTTTCAATCTTAAACACAAATTCTTTGATTTTATTCTGTAGGATTTAGGGCCTACATAGGCCCTTTAATTCAATACTCTTAAATAGAGTTGGTGAAATTGAAAATTCCCATGTATGAATAAATATTTCAGTGATCATGTTTTTATGGCTGTTGGCAACTGTGACAGCCCTGTCACATGTGGATGTTTGCTATAGTCACGTCCTGACTCTCCCAAGAACCGGCCTAGGAGCCATTTGCGAGGGAGCCTCAAGTATGTAGGTCATCTGGGATGATCAAAGCCAGCGCATCTATGAAGGCAACCCTGGCCCAGGCTCCCTCTCAATTATGTGTTCACATGTTGAAAAGAAAAATGTTCAGCGCTTCACTTTTTTTGAAGTCACCTGCCCTGTGGTAGACCGTCCAGGGGGGTGCTTCACAGGATGGCTCAGTCCCTAAGACGGGTCTGCCTGGGGGTGATGTATGTGGCTATCCACAGAGCAGGGTGTGCTGCACAGCCGGAGGGACAAGCTGGGCATCCTGAAGAGGTTTAACCGCTGTAAAACCGCGCGGCTGACTGTTTAAACTGAACTTTGCCTGTACTGTTCCTCAGGGAAGCAGAGATCAGCCAAGGTTCAGGATCTCTAGTTGTCTCCATAGACTAGTGTAGGAGAGGATATAATTTACCACCTTTCTGTGTTTCTAATTTCTTTCCATTTCCAAGTTTGTAAAAACTGCTTTTAATATTCTTATTCTAAGCAGTATGGCTCTCTTAAGCAGATATGCAATAATAAATACAATTATGAATTGTCAGATTCCTGCAGATATGTTCAGCCAACTTAATGAAATAATTACTAATTATGTCCATATCTATGTGTGTGCATATATATAATTTCATTTAATCCTATTTTATAGCTGAATAATTCATTTCTTTACTAAATCAATCAATCTTACTACTCAGCAATGTGCCTGACACTAAGCATTCAGTGATGAGACAGGATTCCACCCAGCTTGCTATCTGCCCCTGGGTCAGCAGAGATTTCTATAAAAGATGGACAGGAAATACGGGGGGCCCTGTGAGGTGCACCTGTCACTCACCTCATCCCACACTACATAAATGAACAGGTGCATCTGTACTGACAGAAGCAGAAGTGGGTTGGGTTGGATGTGGGGCCCGTAGCTGGTGAACCCTGGGTGGAATGAAGCAGACATCAGCAGTGGACATTTGTAACTTCCTCCGTATGCTAGAGATGAAAGTATCAAGGTGCTATGAAGGAATTGCAAGGAGGCACTGCATTTACCCCTGGAGAAGTGCTAAGAGGTGGGAGCTGAAGATGGGTTAGGCAGGTGACAGCTTTCTAGAGGAAACTATTTGCAATGGATTTTAAGACAGAAAAGGGTTGGCTGAGGAGCCAGTGGAAGGCAGTGGGACTTCTTGAGACTGGCGTGTGACACTGGAGAGCGGTCATGGTAGACTGGACTCCGGGCGAGTCCATGTCACACAGGGTTTTGAAGGTCCTTGCAAATTCTTCATAATTGGCCAGCTACGTGGTGACTGTGGCCAGTGGCCAATATCTCTCATGCTCAAAACAAAATGTGCTTTTTCCAGTGGTTCTCAATAACGGCTAGGAGAATGGGCTTATGTCTTTGTTTTTCACAATTACACTGGGCTGCATCCAATAAAATATAATGGTCAAGGGCACAGTTTAGAGATAAACTAGCCTGGTCCTGCCCTCTGACTGGCTGGATGACTCTCCAAGCTGCTTGACGGCTCTGAGCCTCCTCGGTTCCCTTATGAGTTAAAAAATAGTTCATATTTCATGAGTGTAAAGCACCTAACACATTGTGAATGTTTTAGAAATTTACCTGTTAGCTGTTCTTTGTAAGACTCATACTCTTTGAGCCATTAGGTCTTAGACTTAGAGTGGTTTCCTCCCATATGTGTGGCATACTGGAGCATAGTATCCCAACCTCTGTGTCAAGAGAGCTTCACCTTCAAATAGTGTTGAGCAGATGAAAGCCAAGATGAGTAGAATAAGCAAGCTAAGGGTGGTGGCACAGGCCTGCAATCCCAGCACTTAGGAAGCTGAGGCAGGAGGATCACAAGTTCAAGCCCAGCTTAGGCAACTTTGAGTAACTTAGAGAGACCTCAACTAAAAACAAACTAAGAAGTTTAAAATGATGGTCACGTTGCATAGAGCAAAGACCCTCAGTTCAATCCTCAATTTCTCCATCTGCTAAAGCTCCTGAACCTTGGCTGATCTCTGCTTCCCTGAGGAACAAACCTCAACTAAAAACAAACTAAGAAGTTTAAAATGACGGTCACGTTGCATAAAGCAAAGACCCTCAGTTCAATCCTCAATTTCTCCATTCTTTTTATCCTTCATCCATGAGTTAGTCACATAATTTTGCCTTCTTTCATATGGTATTGATTTTTAATTATTGATACCTGAATCAGATTTCTAAAAGAGTTTTGTCTTAACATGGCTCTTTTTACCAACAGAGTATAATTACAAATGTCTTATATTAAGAATGATTTATATAAATGAGGCATGCTTAGCTTAAACTTGTTTACTTGTATGTTTGAGGCCAAAATTGTCAGCTTTGAGCCAGGTATGGTGGCACATGCCTGTAATCCCAGAACTCAGGAGGCTGAGGCATGAGAATTACCATGAATCTGAGGTCACCCTTGACTACATAGAGAGTTCTAGGTCATGCTGGACTCCACAATGAGACCGTGTCTCAAAATAAAAATCATCTTTAAAAAAGATAGGAGAAACAAATCCAAATTTATTTGTGTGGCTTCTTATAAAAAGGCAAAAAAGGCATTTAAATATTTGACCATCTGTAAGGAGGAAATATTTGCACTGACCAGAAATTAGGGCCCAAAACAATAAGGAGAAACTATATTTAAATATCTTAACTTTTCTTCTGTTTCATCAGATCTGGAATACCAATAATTTTTTCCAGCAAGCAAAATTTCTTGTAATTATCCACGCAATAACTGCAGCACAAACTAAAGAAAATCAGCGACCCTCTTCTGCTGATGGAAAGGGAGCATTGTCTTGTAACTAGAAGAGTTCAGAACTCATAGATGTTAAATTTTCTCACATTTCTTCTTCCGATCTATTTCTGATCTATTTCTTTACGTGACTCACATATGAAAGGAACCAGGGGAAAAAGTTGGGAAAATGTGTTCATTGTAGATGTAGCTTCTGACGCTTTCCGCATGCCGACATTTTTCAGCTGTGTCTAGTGTATTCTGCTCTAAACTGAAGAATAAAGAGAGGTATGGCGACTCTCTTAAATGACTCTTTGAAAAGGAAAAAATAATTTTATTCCTCCCTTTCTCATCTTTTCCGTCATTTTCAGTGTTTTAGAATTTTAGCTAAAATTGCATTAAAAGAAAATTTAATTTAACGTTCCTTTCAGGTAATACCCAGACTATCAGCACAGGAGAGGTAATTGTGATTTTTAATTTGGCTAGTCCAGTCTCATACCCTAACACAAAATGTGTTACACTGAGACAGATTCACTCGGTAGATGTGGAGAACTTATAACTGAGAAGCTCAAAGTGACTGCTCTGAGCAAAGAGCTCCGGTAGGAAGTGTATACTGTGTGCTGGGGAAGAGAAGGGTTCAGCCATGGCATCAAATGCGCTTCACTTGCCATTTCCGCTCCCAGCTTCCTAGTTTGTGGGTGTAGCTAGCTATGATGTGGTAGAGTTATCCCAGATCCTAATGGAATATCTGGAATTTGTTTCAGATCTGGGGAATAAGAAGCTCAGGCAATGCTAAAGTGTTTATTTTTCTGTCTCTAGAAAACAAGGCATCAAGTACCTCATAGTGATGATTGTGCCCTCTACTTGAAATGAAAATTGTCTTAAAAATTATATGGAGCTCATTTTATATCATTAAGCTGGGCTGTAGCAGACCATATACTAAGATATGGTCTGTCTCGGGACCAGACTGGAAGGGGTTCATGCTGCAGTGCCTTCTTAAGGGTTCCAGTGCACAGAAGTTAAATCGTTCATTCATTGATCTTAAAACCACTAAAAGGAAAAAGGTGTGTATTCAGAGTTGAAATATTGGTGATTAAAAAGGAAAAACCAGAAGCAAAAAAGTGACCTAAATTTTACTTTTATGGGGGTTTTTAAAATTTATTTATGTTTTTGGTGGTGCTTGAGATAGAACCTAGGGCTTTTTAGCGTCTTGTGCATGCAAGGCAAAAGCTATACCACTGAGCCACACCCCAGGCCTCACGAGTTTCCAACTCAAAAAAAAAAAAAAATCAGTGGACAGAGTAACTACATATGTATTTATCAGGACATCAGACTACTGGGCATGTATATGTGAATTTTATACCTCTTTAAATTATTCCTTTATTGCCAAAAAGATACTGTCCAAACTGCTGTCAGATGTGTTCACTGGCTTTCCTTTGATAGGAAATCCAAGAGAAACCAAAATATTCCCAAGGAAAAGGATGTCTTCTCCAGAATTGTGTTACTTTATGTGAGAAATAGACTCTCCTTTGAAGTTGAGGGCATGGGGCTGTTTCATTGTTTCAGTTGTAATTTGTGTATCCCATAGAATTTCTACCCCGAACCATTATTTTAAAAATTCTGTGGATCCCAGTGCTTGTGTAGCAAAGGTCTTGTGCAGAAGCTGACACGGGCAGCCGTCTCTAGCAAACTTGTGCACACACCATTCTATTTGAGATGAGTCACTTTATTTTTGCAAATGTTGTGTGACACTATAGTCTGAGAAACCAACCCTAAAAATACTATCTTAATAAATAGGCCACATAAACCAACAGGCCTCTTGAAAACCATAGATTAAAAGACAAGTTGCTAATTGTTTCAAAGTCATATCCTTTGCAGTCAGAATTACCTTAACTTCAAAAATTATTATGGCGAAAATATTTTTAATATTTACATTGAATTGTAGTCTACAACTGAAGAAAATCTGGGAACTTTTATCTATTCTAAGAATAATGGCTTGGGCCAAAAAAAAAAAAAAAAGTAACAATTAAAATCAAAGCAAATTAAAATTCCTTAATTTGCAATGCGTATTTGTGTTTCTCTTGAAATATGTTGGACCATTAATAGCCATAAAAGAAGCAATTTGAATGTTTAGAAATTTGACGTTTAATTTTAAACTGGAACGGTTTCGCTTAAGAAATCACTAACATTTAAATAACATTTCAACAAATGGAACTGTTTGGAAACTACAAGCGAGACAGCCTCCTGCCTTCTGTCTTGCAAGGATTGATTTGGAAGGCCCTGAGGGAGAAAATATTGGAGTTTGGAGGTAAAACTGAAGCCATTGTGGAGAGGAAGAAGTTACACTCTTCCTGTTATGACAGGAAGACATAGACAAATGTGCTTCCTGAGCTCTCAATCAGCAGGGAATGAAGCATTCTTTGACCTTTACCTTAGGTACATTTTGGCTTTGTTGAACTAGTAAACATGTTTTTGCCCCCAAAGTATTAATCTGGCTCATTTGATTCATCTTAGTTCCGAATGATATATTTCACTTATTAAGATGTGGAGAAACAAAGTTATTTATTTTTTTGAGTGCTTCTACAGATTGGGTGTAGAATGTAAATCAGCCCTTTAACAAACCAAACCAACCTGAACAACACAGATTTTAAAAAATTAAAAAAACATATTGTATTATCATCTTGTCTTTTAAAACCCAGGTTTGCTATGCTTCAAATTAAGCCATCCAACAATAAAGTCTTTTAAATCCTGACAATGTTAGTAAGTTTAGATCAGCTTTCTCTTTCCTCATGTGGGCAAATATCAGAAATCTGCTGTCTCAGATTTAAAGCCTCAGACAGTGTTGAGTCTGTTAATAAACAATTGCACTCAATTAATTGTGCATTAATCTATCATTCATTATTTTTCCTCCAAGTGCTGTGCAGTGCATAAGATTTAAATTTTTATTTTGGGGCTTGGAGTGTTGACTTACAGTGAAGAGTTCATTGGGTCCTAAATTCTATAACTGAAACTCTTTATTTGAATCTTTTTATCATGGTCAGAGTTTTAGGAACCACTTCTTACAAATCTTTTGGAAATGCCCAGTATTTCAGGGAAACGGCTCCGTTTGCTGGAGGCAAAGGAGGACAATGGTCCCCTATGCAGGCGAGCACCCTGCTTTCTCATCCTCGTGAGTTATGCTGGAGGGCTACAAGCACATGGTAGCAGTCTGCTTGAAAGAGTCCCTCACTGTTCTTTAAAGAGCCTTTCATTTGCCACGGCAGGCCCGTCATTGTATAAAGGAGTGCTTGTCTAGGACACCAGTCTACGGTGGCATGGCTTCCTCCCACTGAGAGTAATCATCAAGCCTGAAGCTCCAAGCCTTCTTAATGACAGACTGAATTAAACAAAATAAAACCAAAGAGGGATACTTCAGAACAGTCACAGCATTGCGTACTGTCAGGAACAAGGGAGGGCAGAAGCAGAGCATTTAGGGAGGGCATGTCCCTTTTTCCCAATTAAAGATTGTCCTTAGACTCTTGACTCCATCCGTAATGCTTTAAACACAGAGAAAGACCCAGTGGCTCCTGGATTACAGAGTACATTGTCTCCATGAAAGGTCTCTCTTGTCACTCGGGAGTCATCCAGCTTCCATCACTGGAAGCAAACAGATTATCTGGTTGGAAGGAGGTACATATGATATAAAAGATTTTCATAGAATGAGTTATGTTACCCAAGACTCCATTGGGGTGGGGGGGACAAAATCTTAAAATGTAGAAAATAGAAACAATACATACATGAGTCCTAAAATACATTTGAAATGAGAAATTACTGTCATTTTGTGTGTTAAAGAAATTGGGAAGCCAGCTGGACGTGTACCCCAGTGTCCACCCAATGAGTGCCACAAAGTTCCATTAAGATTAGGTAAAAAAAAATATCATGACTTGGTGGAAAGAAGTATTTGAGACCATCAGTAAAGCTAGTGTCACCTCCCTTAGTGATGTGTCTGGAGTTAGAGGTCCTTTCCTTTGATTTGGTCACAGTTCACGTGGAAGACAGTCCCCTGAGGTGACTACAGTGGGGCTGAGCCCAGAGGGTTTTATGGAGCTGGCAGGCCTGTAGAGCAGGAACAGATTATTGAAAAGCCCTTTCCATCGCAAAGTAGCCAAAAGAGTGGCCCCACCCTGTAGGAAATGACAGGGGACTTCTCCTCTATTTTGGGACTTGTTCTTTCCATTGCCTGTGTGTAAATCAGAGGCCCGTCTTCTTGATTCTGGCTGCTAGCAGACCTGTATTTGCTATCAACCAAACTCCTTCCCACTTTGTGAAATTTAAGCTTCCATAAACACAGAAGCAGTGCAAGCCCAGGAGGGTGGGCGCGGACATCTTCATGGGGAATGGTCCCAGTGACCAAGGACCACCAAGCTGAGAGCTTGGGTTGGTTGTTGGAACCAGAAATCAACTTATTCTCAATTTAGCTTTTTTTTTTACTTTAATTTGGAAAACTATCCTTACATTAATTAATGTTGTACTCTACGTCTGATGAGTCTTAAGGTGACATCGCCAATGACAGAGCTGTATGTGTTCAGTGAGCAGCTATTCGTTTTGATTCCCGAAACTGTAGAATTCTTCTCTGTGTGACTTGATGCAGCCAACATTTAGCCTAGTATTGTTCATGGACTTGAGGTTGCAAGGATGCGAACAGACAGGAGGTGGCCTGGGCTTTAAAGGAAAGCCCAGGCTCTACTGGCAAGAGAGTTGGACATAAGTAAATAATGGTACCATAGGACAGGTCCTATGAGAGTGACCTTTTCCAACACAAAGCAAGATGTAGCCAAGTCTGGAACATACAAGTGGAGGTAGTACCTACCTTGTGCGGTGTTTTGTAATCAACAAATCATTCACTTTTACTGTGTCTTTTATTTCACCTCACAAAACTCCATAAGATGCCAGTTATTCCCTTCATTTTACAGGTGAAAAAACAGGCTCAGGTAAGTTAAGCATTTACCAAAGGGCACACGGTTCACAGATGCCAGAGTCCAGATGATTTTCAGTTTCCCTAGTTTTGTTTCTATTCTGCATCGCCAGGAATGACACGTATACCTTATTTTTTTAAAAGTACTTTAAGGGATAGAGATAGATCTCAGTGATCCAGTGCTCCAGTGTGCATGTAGCCTTGGGTTTGATCCCTAGCAATGTCCCCTCCAAAAGTGCACTTCTTATTTTGTCAATTGAACAATTATTTTTCTGTTTATTTTTAGCCCATTGTGGAAGGTCTACTCAAATTCTTTACAGGGTTTTTTGTTTTTGTTTTTAGTATCTTTTCTAACTAAAAGGGAAAGTGACTTCATTTTCCTCCTTGGAATAAAGAAATTATACTAATAATTATAATGCATTGATGGGATTTTAGTAAACAAAACACAAGATGTTCTGTAAGGCAAAGCCACTGCCAGGAATGCTGGTTTGGAATCGTTTTACCCATCATTCTTCTCTTCTCTTTTACCCAGTGGTCTGCACTAGCTAGGCATAGAAGATGAACATCTAAACCCTAGAATAAGTGTTGGAGATGCCTTCTGTGTAGTTCTTGACATCCAGCTGTATCAGAACACGTTTAGGGGTGAACTTGGTGAGACTGGGGCTACCCCTGGGGAGTTTGCAGCACTCCATTTCCTTTCTTCTGAGCTCCTTGTGAGTTCCATCAGTGCTTTCTAATTTACTCTATAGAATAATACAAAGTGACTCAGATGCCTTTTCACATGGCCACAATGCTTCAGACCTTAAGCATTTAACATTTTTGTTGCTGTCATTTTTGTTAGGCATACCACATTCCCTCAAGGACTCCTCATGCAAAACTGTTCTCAGGCTCTGCAGGAATCTGGTTGCCATCCTGTGGGTCCCTAACTGTCAGCGCCTTCTTAACATGTAACCCAGCACTCAGTGTAGTCTCCAAGATGGCTCCGACTAACAGAAGGATCAGAAGGATAATTAAGTCCCACTGTGCTGTGCTGTAACATTAGATCTTTTCCCCAAGCCCACTGCCAACTGAATTTTCCTCCAACCTGAGCTTGTGATTGTTTTTGAAAATAAGTGACCACAGACTTCACAGTGCCGGTGTTGGTTCTTCTCTCTTGTGCCTTTCTTCCTTCCTTCCTAAAATCTGAAGAATGGGCTCTAGGTAGACTCCACTACCGACCTGACTACCTCTCTCAGCCACATGTATGTGATGAGCAGATCAAATAAACACTCACCTAAGCCAGTGGGGAAAATACTGCTTGGAGCAAGAAAGTTCCTGAACCTGATAGTAGTTTGCTAGAGACCTTTTTATGAACTCAATATTGATCAATTAATTTGTGCCCTTTGAGTATAATTCTTTAGTCGTGTTTAAATCAGTTAATTACTACCTGAAATCTCAATCGTGTGTGAGACTTTCATCAGACTCTTCCATGTTCTTTAAAACACAGAACTCTCAAGAAAGTCCAGTGAATTTTTTGCTTGACAAACCTGGTCATTCTGAGCCCTTGATCCTCTCCTTTCTCTCTGGATCTTGTGATTATAAAATTAAAATTTTATCCTCAGAATTTTCCACTCTTCAAGATGAATCATCCATGCAGGGAATAAAAACCACTTTTCTCTGAACTGCAAGTCTAGAGCATCTGTGCATATATATTTCTCTTTAGAAATTCTCCAGTTTCTCTGTTGTAAATTCCCCAAGATAGTATAATTACTTTTCCTTAAGAATATATGCAATATATTATATATATCCTAATATATATATATATATATCCTGAATTTCTAATATTAAGAACTTGAACTGTTAAAAGGCAATTCAAAAAAAAGTTTTCATTTTAACAAAAAAAAGAAAAAAAAATTGTGCCGAGACCATCAGACTTTAGCATTGCTATTTTACACTCCACTTGGTCAGTGAACAGACATCCAGTGCCCACTGGTTAGAGTTGGTGAGACCTGAGCTCGGGTCCATGAGACCTCAAAAGCTAGCAAGAGAGAGAGAGAGAGAGAGAGAGAGAGAGAGAGAGAGAGAGAGAGATCACAAACAGAGGCCAAGCCTGAGCTTGTAGACAGTGCTGGGGGAGAGGAGCTTCTTAGATGCCGGCATTTGAACTAAGCCATGCATGTGGCCAGATACGCTGGGAGGGAGGGCACATCCTACCACGATTAGCTTTCACCAGGTGCAAGGTAAGAAATCACCAGGAAGGAAGATTTCGTTTCGTGTCCATCTTGGAGTTCACACCCATTGCATATTATTTTTCTTGCTCAGACTAGAGAAAAAGTTGATCTGAAAACAAAAACTGAACTCACTTAACTCCAAATAAAAATACAACTTTAAATCATTAGACATGATTGAAAATAAAACTCTGTAGCCCAGATTGAAAATATAACTCTATTTCCCAAAGAAGACATTTTGATCCAAATAAAACAAATTCCTTTTAGGCATTAAGGAACTCAATGAATTTTTTTCTCCAGCCAAAAAGAATTGACAAGAACTGGAGATATTACTTCATGTCATGGAAGCCACAGTATCCTGCGACAGTGTCTGATATAGGCAACACTTGATACACATCACTTAGCATAGTGTCTAGCATGTACAATATGCTTGATAAAAACTGGCCAAAATATTTTTAGGTATGTGTGATGGATCTAACTTCTTTAGAGTTGGGCGAGATAGTACTATATTTAATGACTGTACCTTTTCTTAACTTTAAGCTCCGATTTCTGATGCATACCTCGTCGGTCCTAAAGCCACTGTCTACACAGCATGTGTGATGTCTGACCTTATGTTAAAATATAAAATTCATAGTTACTATAAAACTTCTTATAGAGACACCCTTATACAACATGGTGATTATATTTGAGGCTGGTTTAAAATTCAGCAGGCAAAGAAAATAGCATAAAATGGTCAACATTTACATTGTAGTTTTGTTTTTCATGTATATGTGCTTATTAAATCTCTTAGTTCTGAAAACTAGATGCCGAATTACAGTGTCCACTTAAATAATATTGGATTTATTCTTCTCTTGTTGTAACGTGATTGATGTAAACACTGGGAAAGAGAATCTCTTTGCTTGGCTACCATAAAAACAGCTTTCTGCCTCACCTGAAGTTCAAAGTATCTATCATTATAGAAATATGGGCTCATGCCCATTAAAAATTATTGTCAAGTTTTGAAAATGTAATCATTACAATACATTATTATATTTAAGCATAAAAGCTCTGAATTGCAATTTTGCCACTGAGTGGCATATTTAGAATGAAGAGTAATATCCCAGATCTCTTTAGAAAGCTTAATGCTTAAAAACAATTTTACCCAGCATTGAACAATGAGAAAAAGCATTATAAAATACATTTGACTATGTGATGATGAATATGAACATCATACAGTATTAAATTTAGAGCAATTAAGAAGAGATTTTTGGAAGATATTTTCTTTGGTGCTTTAATGTAGTCATCATTTCGGTTTGCAGATTTAATGAAAAAAAAAGCTATATGCACTGACTTTTTTTGACAGGTATTATTAAATACGTGTACATTATCCACAGCCTATTTGGTTACACAAAAGTTGAGGAGACTCTAAGAGTAAACACAAATAGTGGTTTTAGTGCTATTTCTGTACTGAAATACACTTTGATGGTGAGTGTTGTAACGTGCTAAATTCTGAGGTTTCACTACAACAGAAACCATACTGTATTGAGACATTCCACCTACGGTTTGTGGTCATGAAGTCTGATTAAAAGTGGTTTTAGATATATGAAAGTATTTTGGTATTGCCTTATGTACTGAGCATGTCTTGTAGCCTGTTTCACTAAGTAAAATACCAGTATAGTTTTATTTCTAAATTTTCTTGAAAGAAATATTAAAATATGGTATTGTGTAATTGGTGATTATATTTCTTTATCTATTTCAACAAGCCAGTCTCTAAAACATTCATAGTATTAAATGTAACTTGTGTGAATGGACCAGAATAAAAGTTACTAAAGTATGTGATAACCAGGTATAAAAATAAAATAGTAACTTTATTTTACCACAAGTACATTGGAAAAACAATAAAATAGAAGGTCAGATATTGCTGATTACTCCAGAGAAAAGTTGCCCAAGTCAAAATATAAATAACACATCTGAGTATATACCAGTAAGCTGAAATGTCTATTTGACACCTAAATACTTGCCCAGCAAGGATAGTTTAACTTCATGTTTCCATCAGGAATAGCCACATCCTCAGCAGTAAAGACCTATATTTGGTTAGTTCTCCTTTTCCTATTCAGCCAACTAAGAAACAGGCAGGAAATAAGATTTATGGAGCATTTACTCTAATCACTATATGCCATACTGTACATATATTATTTTGTGCAGTACTGTCACAGAGTAGACTTTATCTCCATTTTACATAGCATAAATTGAACACCGAGAAGTTATGTGAATTTCTGGAGTTTATCTAATTGCAAATGCAACATTCCAATGCAGGTTTCCCTGACTCTAAACCCCGTTTTCTTTCCAGTCTACCATCCTACCATCAATCCAAATGTGATCAAAATTCTGTAATCAATATGAAGCAAAACATGCATTGATCTTTTTAAAAATTCTGTAAGGGAATTACTAAACACATTTAATAAATCATTGCACAGAAAATATACCAACTATAAAATGTGGCGATGGCTCCTACGGGAAAAATAAAAGATAGGTACACTACTAAAGTAAGATACACGTGGAGAAATGCGGAGATTAGGAGGTCAGCTCTTTGCCTGCTCATCCACAGGGGGTAACACACTGATTTCAGGTGTTGGGACCAGAAGCGCAGAGCAGATGATGCAGAGCTCACTCTGAGCTTTCTAGTTTGGATGACTGAGCTGATGATAAGCTGAGATGGGAAATCCGGGAGGGAAGGTGCTGAGGTTGCACTCGGAGGTTTCCATAGATACTTCAGGAGCTGCAGACTGGAATCAGGCATCTGGAGACAGAGGAGGCGAGAAGGGAGAGCTAGATTTCTAAGTTACAAAGAAATGGTAGTGAAGAACCTGAGCTGGCCCCTGTTCATGCACTGGATGTGAAATTAAAGGGGAAAAATTAACTCATCCCTACTGAAAACAATAGGTAAATTAAATTGGTTAGCATTTACCAGAGAATGTGCCTCAAAATCCAAGTTATGAAGAATCTTCTTTTACTTTGCTTCTCAAAGTAAAAGAAAGTAAGCGAAGAAATGAATGGCTCTGTAAGCAGCAGGGTTGGGAAGCAGGTTAAACAAAGTCCAAAAGTTTCCCAACCAGCCTGGCATGGTGGCCCTCTCCTGAGATCCCAGCACTCAGCAGTCGGAGGTGGGTGGGGGCAAATTTGAGTCCAGTCTGGGCAATTTAGCAAAACAAAAAATAAAAAAGGCTGGGAGTGTAGTTCAGTGTAAAGGCCCTGGGTTCAATTCCCCAGTACTGCGAAAGAAAGAAAGAAAGAAAGAAAGAAAGAAAGAAAGAAAGAAAGAAAGAAAGAAAGAAAGAAAGAGGAAGGAGAGGGAGGGAGGGAGGGAGGGAGGGAGGGAGAGAGAAGAAAAGCAAACAAAGAAACAAGCTAGAAAGAAAGAAAGAAAGAAAGAAAGAAGGAAAGAAAAAGAAAGAAAGAAAGAAAGAAAGAAAGAAAGAAAGAAAGAAAGATGGAAGGAAGGATGGAAGGAAGGAAGGAAAGAAAGAGAAAGATGGAGAAGAAAAAACTTCTCAACCTTTTAGTGTCTCATTTCCCAGTCTACAGGGCCACCACACTTTCTGAGAAGGCACACTGTGTTGGAATGATTCTCTGCACCATGGGTGTCAGCCTATTGAATTGCCTGGGCTGCACTGAGTATTGAAGAGGTGGGTTGGGCCACCTGTAAAATATGTAACGCAGTTAGTGCATATAAGTAACAAAGCTTTACATTTTAACGTAGTACTTTACTTTATAAGACAGTACAGGCCCATATAATAATTAAGAAAACTTGCACATCTCTTTAATCATCATAAGCGCCTATCTTCACAGGCCCACGCATGTAAGTGGATGAAATGTCACTGTAATCCCCATGTGTGCGTTGGGCACAGGAGTAGTAGATTAGCACTGCCCTGTGCCTTCTGTTACACAGCATTCTGTTGTCACCCACAGAATCCAGCACTGAGCACACACGATCAGGTTGTCAAAATCTCATCTAATGTTAAAAGTTTGCAGTCGTGTGGGGCTGCATTCCTAGCTGTCCGGGGCCACCTGCAGCCCTTGGGCTGGGGATTGGGCACACCTGCTCTACACCCTATCTTGCTGGGAAACACTGGACCGGAGCCAGGCTAACCATTCAGGACATTCGTGCCTTAGTGGGCACACTGGAGTGACCAGTCAACAGCTAACTGAAAGGTATTGAAATGAGGAAGCTGAAATATAGTCTCTTGCATTTGGTAGGATTGGAAGGCTGGGAAGGCAAGATTTAGCAGGTGGGAAGGATGCAAAACTAGGGAACGGGGAGCGGAGCTAGGGTTAGCAGATGGAGGTGAGAGGAGGGGAAATAGCTCCAAGTGGGAGACCACCCAAGACCGGAAGCTGCTGGCCAGGAGTGGCTGAGGCACCTGGGAAACAGCCACGTGCAAACTTGAGAAATGTTTTCAGGGAAGGAATGATGGGATTTGGTAATAGATTCAATTAAGAGAAGAAAAGTCAAAAATAACACAATTTCTGGTTTGATAGAGGAAGAATGTTACACAGAAGAATGAAACCAAAAAATCTTAACAGCACTGTGGCTAAAGTACTTCCCAGTGTCTACAGGATTTCTGGAAAACAGACTACAACTTTGAGAACATAGTCGTAAGTCTTCAAGTGACTTCAAGTAAGCGGCACAAAGCTAGATAGTTTTAAGGATTTTTATTATAAACACTGATTGGAAAATGCTCAATTCATAAAAGTCATGTCCAGTCTTCAAATGAACAACTGAAATTTGAAAAGATGTTAACCAAGCTGAAATTAATTTTTTTGACTTAAGTTATTCAACAAAGCAAGCAATTCTGTGCTCACCTTCATTAAAATGCCCTGCATTAAATCTTACACTTAACAGTTTCAGGTTCTGCAACAAGCTGGGAATCTTACATTTTCAAATTCTAAGCAGAAAATAATTTTAGATTTATTTTCTTTCTCCTTAAATGTGTGAATGCCCAAAGCTCTGACAAGCACACAACCGTTGCTTTGCAAAAGAAAAAAAAGTACTGTGGAAACAGACACGTGCATAAATGTTTTTTCTTAGAAAATAAAAAACAAAGAAAAGACAAACACGCGTGCGCTTTCTTTCTCCTAGGTGACATTTACCAAGAGGAAATTTGGGCTGATGAAGAAGGCTTACGAGCTGAGTGTGCTGTGTGACTGTGAGATCGCCCTGATCATCTTCAACAGCACCAACAAGCTGTTCCAGTACGCCAGCACCGACATGGACAAGGTGCTCCTCAAATACACCGAGTACAACGAGCCGCACGAGAGTCGGACAAACTCAGACATCGTGGAGGTGAGGACAAGCGCGGGGAGTCCTGGGCTTGGCCAGAGCTTTGGGGTGTGTGGTCCTCCCTCAGCACACACATGCGCACACATTCACACCTTCTCTTTTCGAAGGGGCTCATGGACCCCAGGGAAACCCAGTGCCAATCACCCCAGCCATCACTCCATCCATCCCTCCCACCTCAGAATCCGAGTAGATCAATGATAGAGACAGCGTGAGGTCCAGCGCTTGCTAGCAATCAAGATCCAGGGTCAAATGAATCGTTCATCCTTGGGAGTGATCACTGTCCAGCACTGTGCGTGTATCGGGACCCCAGAGCTGGGGAGGGTAGCTGGGACCGTCTCATCTCCGTCTTAGAGGGCTACAGTGTAAAATAGTTTCCCAAAATAGTCTAAGAATATTCTAAGTGAATTCGCTCCAACTGTCCTCTTCCAGTGTTTCTCTTTGTGTGTCTTCTTTCTAATTCATTTTTTCACATGTATTCTTGCTGGAAACACACAGGATTATTTTCCTAAAATATTTTTTCCCTCCTAAAAACTCTATCATTTCCTATAGCACTGAAATCTGTGACACGGAATCAGAAAATGACTAAAAATGAATTTCTAAATGTTAGCTCTGTCGTGCATCCAAGTCAGATTTAAAACATTGTTTGGTGGTGACAAAAATAAGCACCGTGTTAAAATGCAAGAGTGTTTTCACTCCTTAGCCTGAGCAACATGCCCTCCAGTTTGGGTTGAGACTCCCTAAATGCTTGGCGTGTGAGCTGTAGTTAGTACGACCGCTCTGTGATCCCAGTCAGTCGCCTTCCTGATCGTCGTGCCAGGATGGGAGAGGTGAAATGAGCGTGATTCCCACCTGCCTGTGCCCCTTACCTATCTGTCTACTTCTGGTTTCCTGATTTGTGCCTGATTTCCCAGAACTGAAAGGAAATAAATATCCCAGCAGTCTGTCCTTGAAGTCAGCTTGCCAGAGCACAAGTCATTCTTGTTGTTGTTGAGACAGTTTCCTTCTTATAAAAGAATCTTGTACTACTTCTGGTGAAATTAATATACCTCCCACTGTTGTCTCTCTTTTATACTTACCTGTTATAATTATCTAAGGCTAATTTTCCTTTCTTTGCTTTTATTCAAAAGTTTATCAAAAGTGTGGAGCAGATTCATTCACTTATTCATTCGTTTATTTGCCTAACAGGGCCAATCATAGTGATGCAGTGAAACAAAAGTAAATAAATTGACTACTGTGGTATATGCTTAAGATGCTGCATATTATATTAGTTTTTCACTAGCTGCTGATTTGAATTGCGTGCTCACCTTTACCTTACAACTTAAGATTGTTCTTAAGTTTTACCTGCATTTAGTGATTTTCTGTTTGCACATGTGTGTATAAATGTGAAAATACAGGAACATGAAAGGGGATAGAACTAGTTGGTTGTCAGCCTTGCTAGGTGCTTTTATGTGTGTGGATACCCACGTTTTCAACCTGTTCCCAAATCACAGTGATTTTATACTCAAAACTTCAGTTCTTACTAAACCAACAAAAATCTCAGGGTAACAAACAAATGTGAGTTGGAACTTGTCATTAGACTTGAACTCAACAGGATGTGAAAGGCAGGAGAACCATACTGAACCAATTGGAAAATGTGTTGACTTTTAAAATTTGTTTTCCTAAACGAGCTTAAAACCCAGAAAATTCATCTTCTCAGGGTTTTTCTGAGGGATGCCATATGGCTTAAAGATGACTTCAAACTGCACATGCTGCATGAGGTTTTGGGTTTTGCTTTTTTTGGTACTGGGGGTTGAACCCAGGGCCATCACTCTAAGCTACTTCCCCAGCCCTTTTCATTGTCTTCTATTTGGAGACAGAGTCTCTCTAAGTTGCCTGTGCTGGTTTCAAACTGGGATGCTTCTCCCTCAGCCTCCCAGAGTGCTGGGATTAGAAGTGTGCGAGAAATCAGGGCTAGCTCCTATGAGACTTTCTGCTCCTGGACAGGTGGCGCTCTGAGAATCAGGCTTCTTTAAAGACCTGACAAAAACTACTGGTTAAAGATCCAGAGGTCTTGCATTTGAATATTGTCTTCATGTGCCTTACTAGAGAACAAATTAGATGCCTCTCCAGGCTGGAGTTTTTGTATCTCAAAACTGAAGGAGGTTAAAGATTGTCACTCAGTGGTTGTGCTACTGCTTAGCATGCACGAGACTCTGGACTTGTTCCCCAACGAGGGGAGGGAGAGGAGGTGAGGGAAGAGGGGAAGGAAGGCAAGAGGGATGGGAGAGGAAGCAAGAGCAAAAAGAAAGGAAGGAACAGAACCTGAAAATCCTTCGCTATTATACATTTATCATATAATTTTTAAAACTGGTACTTTAACAAAGAGAGTGAAGCAGGAGCTCTGTTTTATTGCGTTTAAGATTAGTGAATTAGAGCTCTGAATGTCTCAAAATAGCATTCTGAGGCTCCTTGGCCAGATCTAGAGGTTGGATGCCTCAGTTTTGGGGGGTGGACAGAACATGTAACTCTGCCGTGTGGTGAGTCCATTCTGCTCAGCCACCTGAATCGCACATTGTCCTGCTCGTAGTTGACACTGCCACCTTTTAGCAGCCGAAGTAGAGATGACGGAGAAAGAAGGTGGTGTCTCTAAGCTTGGTAAAATGTTACTTCACTCTCACACTGAGTGTTTTACAAGGTGCGGAGCACTGAAATCAGGACGTTTGAATTTCTGGGTGGTGAAGAAGGCATTTAGGCGGAAAATGTCCTTTATGATAAGTTCTCCAAGAGTCTCCCAGCTGCATCATATTTGAAGCTTCTGCAGCACCAAGGTGTGAATTGTGGAGGGGCCCCGAACACCTCTAGGCTAAAGCAGGGACTAGAGGAGAAAGATGCGTTCTTAGAATGGATCCAACATAAAGTTGAAAGTTAAGATAGTTTACTACTCATGGGTAAAATTTTCAATCCTATTTATTTTAACTTAATGGAATACATTTAACTGAGTAAGTTTAATGAGGAACATAATATGTTTCATGAAGGGTCATTAGTTTTATATTTCCCATTTGGACCATTACCTCTCTCCCTTAACCTTCTAGAAACAGTTTACTGACAACTAGAAAAGGTTGAAAAGAGAGGGAAATAATATGATTTCCAGCATTTAGACTGAAATACACATCTCTGGGCCATACCAGAGTAGTATCATAGGGTCAAAGGAAATTGTACAGTGCGTGGGTGTTGAAAAAGATTCCTCCTTTAAGCAAAAAAGCTCTGCATAATTAGCAGGTCTTTGCTTGATAATTAGCACTACTGTTACAATGGCTTACACACTCACAAAGCCCTAAAAGATGATGGAGATAAGTTTTTTTTTATTATTATAAAAGCTCGAATATCTGTTTAGGTACAATATATAAATATGCCAGATTTAGTAAATGTGTTCAAATTTTAGTCCATTGGTTAAAAAATAAGAAGTTATTGTGCTAAACATACTTCCTTTGTAGAAAGTCCATTTTACTTGACTCTGTGACTTACGCACTTTATTTACCCAGAAGGCTAGCTGGTGAGGGGGGTTCTGAATTTCAGGGGGTGTGATGGTGATAAAGAGCTGCCTGCCCCCTACAGCTTCCATCTGGGCAGCTCCCAGGACCTGAGAGAAGAGACCTTAGTGGTTTCTGCCAGGCTGTGCTCCTGGAAGGGCTTGGAGCCCTGGAGCACTTTGCAAAGAACACAGCTCCTGCAGGACTCGGTGGCAGCCCAGAGCTTTGCAGAGCACTGAGTTGGCACACACCAACTCACCCTCAGCACCGCGTGGGGGACTCTGAAAGAACAGAAGACGGGCACTGTTGTTAGGTAGGTAGGACGCGTATCCAGAAATGAACTTGGGACAAACACTTGGAGGGCAAAGGAGCAGGAGCCTCATTAGTGCAGTACAAGCCGCTGGCATGAAGGTGGAAGTTAAACAATTCAGCAGAGCTTCCAGCCGGTCACATGTTCTTGAAGGACAGAAGTCCTGGACAGGTTGTCTCCATACCCACCCCATGTTTTCCAGGCAAGTCACCCTCATGGGAATATAACAGCTCCAGGGCATCCCAGCACTTTTCACTGCCTCCATGACTCAGCCACTGTGCTGAGTGTTCATTCAGTCTGGACCAGGAGTCCGGGGATTGTGTGTGGAGGGGGAGGAAAACACCAGCATGAAGACAAATGCTACACCTGCAAAAGAACCTTTGAGTCCCATCTGTCTCAGTAGAGGATCATTGACTTTTATTTTCAGATGCAAGAATAAGATAGCTCTGTGTGTGTGTGTGTGTGTGAGTGTGTGTGTGTGTGTGTGAGACAGAGATTATATTTACAATAATGAATGATGTTTAAAACATCATATTCATATAGCATTATGTTTACAATGTCTGTAACTTTACTTTATGTCTTCTCGTTCCTGCTTGGATTTAAAGACATGAAGGACATTCCCTTGTACAGTAATAGTTAAAACCTAAAGTGGGACCTCAAAGGCCTCAAGATAGCTTGTAGTCTCTGTGGCTCCGCTGTGCTACTGGAGGTCAGCAGCACCCTAATGGCTCTTGCACATGGGTAGATGAAAATTGGTGAGCTCACTTTCTGTTGAAAAGCAAAGACAGCACATCGACAAATTGGACTTCTATACAAATTCAGAGTTACAGAATTTGAAAATGCATGTAAAGTAATGAGAGCAGACACTTTACCCAAGCTTTCATTAGAGCAATTAAATAGGTTCCAGTGTTACAATGGTAAAAATATAGATACATAAAATTATTCCCGTGTGCACTGTATAAATGTACATTACACTCAGATGCTTTCTTAAGAGAAAATAGAAAAGCATATTTGCTTACCTGTGTGGTCATTTGTGGATTTCCATTCTTTCAATCATTCACCAAAGATTAGTTGCATTCCTGTGGTGTCCTGCATGCCACAGAATGCCTGGCGATACAAACAGATCCAAGGTGTCTCAAGGACTCTTGTCCTCAAGTTGCCTCACAAGGCCATGTATGACCTGGCTGCACCCAACCTTGTCCGTGAGACCCACATAACATATTTACATCCTCCAGCCTCCCCAAACTTTATCCATTTTGTCTTCAATTATTGTCTTTTGTTTGTGTTTGTTTGTTTTTCTGAGTTTTGTTTTTTGCTTGGCATTCAGTTATCTTTCATTTAAGTTGAGTCCCAGGGAATGCCTTCAAGAAATAATCTTGGCAGTATATCCCCAGTATGAGGGGAAATATAGGATTTCCCTATATTTCAGGTATAATGTGTTCTATTTTCCCCATCAGGGCGCTATGAAAATTATTATTCAATTTCCGGTTCCCCACTAAATTTTGTAGACTTGTGTGCATTTCCTCAACCTCAAATCCACAGCCTTAATGTGAGGTCCAGAGAGTGGCAGGTCCACAGGAGATGTTTAACGGGAAAAACAGGGGAAATATAGACACACAACCAAGCCACTGTCACGTAGTCATTTAAAGTATGAAAAAAATTTTTCCTGGGTTCAATGACAGTTCATTAAAACTCACTAGAGTTTATCAAAGCATTATCTGAAAAACACTCAAATAATCTAGATGTGTGCTCTCCGATATAATAACTGATGGACATACAAAGTGGTCAGGACATTTAAATGAATCAGAATTAAGTAAAATATCCAGTTCAGTCCCGCAGTTAGCATGACCACATTTCATATATTTGCAAGCTGCATGTGAACAGGGAACATAAAAAACCTGTTGGTCTTCGTGAAAGTTCCACGAGACCCTGCAGACTGGGTTGAAATGTGAAGAGAGAGACATTTCAACTACTTGTGCTCTCAAATTAACACCAAGCATGAATTCTTCAATTAATTTGGATTTTATCCCACAATATAAAATTTGAAGAGCACATTTCAGAAGTGAGGGATTGTGTAATCATCTGGTTTTAAGATCTAAAGTACCCGTGTTCTTTCCGAGAGACACCAACTTTCAACTGCACCCTTAATGCAAAACTCAAAGCACGTATCACTGGTAACCCAGTGACCACAGAGTCAATCAGCAAACTTGCTCTCTGGCTAGGAAGCATGTGCGACGTGTCTAGGCCACAGGGTGCTCTAATCATGTGAGTGAGGTTATGTATGCTGCTATATATATACTCTTAACTAAACGCTTGGGAAAGGAAAGATGATAGCTCTTTCTTGTTACTATTTTAGATTTACTTGAAGCGACATTAGGCCAGTATTTGTATAATTAGTAGACTAATATTTTCAGAGAGGCTTTTTCATATGAAAGAATTTAGAAAAAACAATATCCTTTTAAGGTGCATTAAAACCTTTCTTAGATCTACCATAAAACATAATTGAAATAGTTTTTATTTTTAATGACAGAGTATGCCCACCCTGTCCTCTTGTTTGTGTTCTGTTAACAAGAAATATAATTGCTTTTCAACAAATCGTTTGAAAAATTCACAAAGTAATAGCACTGCATGGAAGGATTTAAACCTTCAGCGTAGAAGCTGGGGAAAACAAAAGTAAGAAATTGATTTGTTTTTCAAAGTCTTTGCATAGATTTCATTCTTTAATATGTTTTTAAAAGACTGCTGCTAGCAACCTACAACTTGTGATTGTATTTATTCACCAGTGTCTTAAAGAGAAGTGAGACTGAAATTGTTCAAATGTATTGATACTTCCCATAACCCTAGCACAATTTTATATATTAAATTTGAAGAGCCATTTCTTTTTTAAAATCATGCTCTTAATTTATGTATGTTTGGTAAACACCAAAACCTTCTTCACAACTCATTTGTCAAGAAAATAACTATTGTTGGACACATAATAATACCAATGTTAGATCATTTCAGTTATTTGCACTAGGCAATACAACTGAGTTTCCTCTTCTCCTGGTTATTACACAGCTTTAATGGCTTAAAGACACTGTTGCTAACACATAGTCAACAGAGAATTATTTAACAATAATAGGAGAAGAAAGGACAGTAGGTTTTAAAATACAGCCCTTTGTCAGTAATGACTTCTTATCAGCCTTATTCATTGCAATTTTTTCATTATTATTGTTCTGCATTATTTCATTATTATCAGCCTTATTCATTGCAATTTTTTCATTATTATTGTTCTGCATTATTATTTCATTATTATTGTTCTAGAACTAGAGCAAACCGGAGTTCTCAAGTGCACCCCAAACCTGGAAGTGAAAAGGGACAAATATTTAGCCTGCATGGGAATTGCCAGATTTTTATGATATGGTAGACTTCATAGTTTGTGGAACCTGGGAGAAGCATATTGAATCCAGGGCTGCAGAGTAACCGTTGAGATCACCCAAGTAAAAGTAACTCTGACTTGAGAAGCTGCTGAATCAAATACCAAGGAGCAGAACATTTGGACTTCCCGGGATTTGTCACTGAATATATAGTGAGACTTTGAGAAGTGGAGTTTTCAAAATAATTCTCAGTCCTATCAGATTCAGAATTAAAAATAATGATCTTCTCGTTACATTACTACAATTTCTTCACTTCATCACTGGCCGTTGGGCTCTTCATTTTGTTTATTGTTTCCTTTTTCTAAAATTACAAATTTCTTTCCTTTGTCTTAAGGGTGGGATAATGGCGCATTGCACAGATCTAATATACATCAACTAGTTGATGCCCATTACAGCATAAATATAATTCTAAAATTTAGAATTATTTTGTTTTTATAGAAGTCAGATATGTTACAGTAACAGAAGTGAGACTCTTTCAAGGGAACCATAAGAGAATAAATGTTGCTATACTCTCAGGGGTGGGGGGAAATAGATTAAAAGGTACAGGAAGCCAAGGAGAAATACTGCTTGCGGTGTTAGCAGGAAGTAAAGGTTTTCCAGACCAATGTACTTTGAATCTTGGATGAGAGATGGAACCTGCTGATACTAAATCCAGGATTTGCCAAGATAGATCCATGGGTCAAAATGCCTCTCCCCCTGCCAAAATCACAACTTGCCAAATGATTTTACTAACCTGTGAATGAAACTTCATGGAACAAGAATCTGTTTTTCTCCCTTTCTAAACATTTATTTCCTTCTGCAAGAGTGTGAAAGTCCATCTTTAGACCATTTCTTCTTTGTAGTTTTACTGAGGGTTGGACTCCTGCCATAAAGCAGACTCTTAAAACTGACATTCAGTGAGTATAATTCTTGACAGCAGGTGAGTCAGGTGCTCTGGAAGTTTTATGTGAGAGACTTATCTTCCAGTTGTGGTGGCCTGGCCCCTCCTTTGTCTGTACCCACCCCTGGAAGGTGGGTGTCTGGGGCACAGGTTGAGTAAGATGAGTCCAAGTTCAGACCCAGGTGGGAAGCAGTGATGGGACTGGGTGGAGGTATGTGCTAGGGCTGGGGAGGGCTGGTGGCAGCCTCACCTTCCTTATTATCCTCCTGGTCAAAAACGCCATAGGACATTGTGGAAAAGACTTAATAAAATCCAGCCATCCAAAAGGCTGTACACCATTTAGGTAGATGGTATACATGTATACGACAATAGATGGGTAGATTATATTATTCGCTATGTGTACCATTTGCCAATAGCCGTTTGGCGTACTATCCAGTTATGTCTCTGCATTGTTCAGTGTACACTGTGTTACTCTGAAATTTAGCCACCTGATAGAAGTTCTGAATAAAGAAAAAAATCCTGTCAATTATTTCTAAAGGCCATAAAGTTAATGACTAGCTGGGAGGTTAATTAGATTCTAAAAGCCTCTTCTTATCAATTAAATCTCTTATCTTTATGTTTTAGTAAATAAACTCAGTAACTATTTAGAGCTGCTGTTCTCAGTAAGAAACACCATAAAGGGTGAGCTGTACAATGTGTGTTTGGTTCATTCTAATTTCTGGAAAAATACTCTTACAAAAAAAGTAGATATATGAGTTGATAATAGCAAGCCCCCTTCCATTATTTCTGAATTACTTTATTTTTCAAAATAGCATGTAAAAGGGCCAGGGCTATAGCTCAGTGGCTTAAGCACCTGCCTGGCAAGGTCCCGAGTTTGATTCCTGGTATCCAAAATTAAAAAAAAAAAAAAATAGTGTGTGAATTACTCCTTAATCATAAACAAATGACATCATTGAGTACAAGAAAACTGTTGCATTAGAAAAGAAACTGCAGTTAGAGTTGCCCTAAGCCTGGGCTGTAGATCTAAAAACAACTCTCCACTCTATAATTTTTTATTTCAGAAGTCCAAACTGGCTGTTTCCCCCTCTGTTTTACATATATATATATATATATATATATATATATATATATATATAGTTGTTGTTGTTCTACCACTGAGCTACACCCCTGGTCTTATAGAACACATCTGTCAATAAACAATAGACTTAGCAACGATGTTATGACAATTATAAGCAGAGTCATTTCTGTCATGCGAATTCTCCTTGGAGATAGAAGCAAATTTCAGATGCAGTGGAACCCATCTGCACAGAGCCTTCAGTTGCTTCGGGTCGCTAGCCCCCCTTCCAGGGGGTCGCTACGTGGGCCTCCCTGGCTCTCCCGTGGAGCTTTCCCTCATCCAGAAGCTTCTGCATGTTAAGATAGTAAATGGTGAAGCTGGTTCACAGAGGTAACGGGTGTGGTGGTGGCAGGACTCAACCTAATAAAGTGCTCATAACCGGGACAGGTCTGCACTTGGCTCCTGCGTGACGTTCTTGCCACGGGCATTTACGGCAACTCGTGTGAAGAAACTGGGCAGCAAAGCTGAGTCACACAGGCAGCCTTTGCTGTGAGGAACAGAATATTCAAGGTGTGTGTGATTTTGTGGAGTATAATGAAAGAATGAAGGCAGCCCTGAGCCCAGAATTGTCCTCAAGAACAAAAGTGTGGAAACAGGACAGGAAAGAATTAGACATGAGCCACATCTACTCCCCTCTCTTCCAGCAGGGTGGGGGGACAGCAGCATACGTGCTCACATTTCTCATGATTCTTCTGAGTTAGGTGTCCAGGTTCCGTGACTGATTTTCCTGAACTCTGGTTTTTCTGAATTAATATCATGTGGGGAAAAAGAAAGCTGTACAGTGACCTCTAAAGAGTGTTGTTGAAGCATTCGTTCCCCCTTTTTACACTTTACTCCTAGGAAATAGAACTTTCAGAGCCTACAAAATCGGAGGAAAGACAGAGATTTGAAATTAAGTTCTCATTAAAGCGGTATCGCGCACTCCTTCCCTCACCTGGGACAAATTACACAGCATCTCCCGTCTTCAACTTCCTCCCTAGGGTTAGTATTGTCAACCTCGAGTTCTCCAAAGAGATATCATGGGGATTGCAGCTTATAAAAGACACCAGGGCCAATTGTAAACTGTTAAGTTATAAAAGTTGGTCTTATTTTCGAAGTCAAGGGAAAATTTCAAGGTATTAAAAAAAATGCTAACCAAAAGAGAATGAAGCACACACAAGAATGTGTGTGATTACAGAACATTTTATACTCAGTGTATCATCTAATTAGAAAATATAGCATTTTTATAAACAAATGTAGCATTTTATATAAACTAAGAAGATCTAGCAAGAGGATGAATTAATTTTTCTCTCTTCCACAAACCTTTATGAAATGCATGTGCACAGCATTGCGCTCAGGATCCTGGAAAATGCAATGATTATGATGTGTTCTCTGACCCTCGGACCAAGGCTCCAGGGTGGATAAAACATACACAGTATTTGTTTCTTCGGTCAGCAGATATTGATGAATATGAAGATCGTGTAGCAAGCCTTGTGCTAGCTACTGAGGTACCGTGGCCATGATACCCAGGGACTGAGCCCTAACTAGACATAGACAAAACGCAGGAAGAAAGTGCTTACAACTGTTAGTACTGGAAACATCTCCTAGTGAATTTTAGATGACAGCATGGCCTTGAATGATGAGTACTGTAGGCTATTGCCCTGAGCCAATCTGGAAGCCATTTATTCCCATTTCAAGTTAAAGTTGGACGAATTATTTTACCATAGATAGTAGTATATAGACATGAAATGCATACATAGAATAATAATATAAATATTAAGCACACACAGAGTTACATGAGAATATGTATATATAACTGGCTTTATTTTGGTCACCCATTGGCATTGGGCTTTTAAATATATAGTTCCTCTGTAAACAGATGGTTATAATTTCTAGAAATCCCATAAGCTACAAATGTTGGAAAAATGCGGTGACTATAACTGCTCTTAAGTTTGATAAAAGGTTCTACCTTAGAGCTGCATCCTACACCCTTGGCTTAATTTTGCAGATGAGGAATTTTTTCCTCCTTATAAATTCTAAAACATGATACATCTGGCCGAGAGGCTGGAAAATGGTTACATATCTGTGTAACATTCTTATAACCTAATGGTCTTCAACTTTTCTCGCAGTTTAATCATTGGAGAATGTTCTTTGTTTCTGTAGTGGCTGTTTCACATAGTAACAGCTTGTTGTATTTTGGTCTGTTTGCCAGAGGGTAGGTTTATTTTTGAAACCCTGAACTCTGAATTTTTCTTTATTTTTCCAAGATTGAAAGCAGCTGAACTGCCTGGAGTTACAGGTTGAAGGCTGCTTTACAATATGTGAAGAGAAGCTTCTTTCCCTCCTCCCTTTGTGCTATGTGTGTTTAAAAAAAAAAAAAAATTTTTTTCCCCTAACAAATGTCTTCTAACTGGCAGTTGTCTAAAAATAGAAAACTGCATAGCTAAAAATAGCCTGGCTTTCAGTGTGCCAAGGAAAATGGAGAGGGATAGGCTGGAATAGAAGGCTGAGTAATCCAGTCCTATTCATTCAGAGAAACCTTTGAGAATGCAGGCGATGATAAAGTGCCCTCCGAAAACCACAGTCCTGACTCTCGCTTCAGACTTCTAGGTGCCAATAAATATTTTAGCCCCCGACACTTTTTTCTCTCTCCCAGGCTGTAAACATATTCTGAAAGACAAGGCTTTGTTTCACAAGCCCTGACACCTTGCCATGAATAACTAACTTTCTAAAACTCTGAAAAATTAGTCATTAGGAGATGCATTTGAAAAAGCATGTTAAAATGGAAAGCTTGTAAAAAAAAAATGTACATCACATAATAATTAAAAACAAACTGTTACAATTTTTTAAAAAACCCTACTTATTGCTCACATTTAAACCTAAAACTTGAAGAGTTCTCCACAAAGAAAATTATTTCTGTGACTCATTTTAGTGGAGAGCAGCTGACTCAATAGTTTAGCTCCCTGAGATATGAAATGCTCTTGCTGAGACGGTATTCCCTTGCTGTACCAAAATTCAGTGTTTCTTACAATTTTTACCCAAGTAGATCTTTTCTTTCCGTTTTCAAAAAGGAGTAGAAACTACTTCGAAAAAATACATTTCAATAGTACGGATGGCTTTCAGTTTCAAAAAGTGGCATTCAGAGTTAAGATATAAATATATACATGTATGTTTAGGCTGGTTGTGCACTGGTAATGCTCCCCCCCCCATTTTGTTTTGCTTAAGTAATCTGAATAACCAGGTCGCACATAGCAACAGGGCGTGGAAAAGTCAGCACAGTTCATGGGGTTATATGGGTCTGAGCATTGTTACACGCAGTTCCTGTAATGTTGCTGGTGATAAGACTCTTGAGACAAAGGGAGATAATTGATGAAAACAGGCTTAAATCATTGCTAGAAGAATCAAGGTCCTTGTATCTGTGTCCATGGGCTCTTCTGGTCTCCTTCCGCCTTGTAAAGCGTTTTGTCGTCTAGCGTGCTGGCCCCCTACTGCTCTTTGTAATGGATGCAGACCACAAGTGATTCCTTTATGCAGCATACAGGGTGTAATTGTGTCTGTGTGGTGTATTAGTAATTACCAAGCTGAATTCCCATATTGTGCCTTTACTGCAGGCATGGAAAAATAGGACATACAATCCTGCAGAACCATTTGCAACCTAGATAGTGAGCTAGTTAGAGCTTAGTGCTGGGACAAAGCCTTTTATAGGCATGCTTTTTGAACAAAATTTTCATTGTTGTGTCATTTGAGCTCTGCAGAATAAATTTGGTTTTGAAAATGATTATCATTGCTGTTGTATTTTTTTTCTGACTTTTCAGCAAACCTCTGTAATATGGAAAGTATTAACTTTTTTTTTAATTGTTGAGATTAAAATGTAACATTGCCATATCCAATAGTGATACAAGCTATCGTAACATTAGACTATCATACAGACAGGATAGCCCATGAGTTATAACAGAGTGTGTACCATTCATGGACACTAAATAATAAAATTGTTTTAGGAGTATTTTTTTTTTTACTTTAAACAGTGGTATTTTCATATATAATTGATATCTTGGCTCAAGCATTGTTAAACTTTAGAAAAAGCTGACAACAAAATTTTGTTACAGTAAACAGATATAAATTATTAATTTCCTTGCTATAAAACTTGCATCCATCCTTTATGTATTATGTAGCTGATATTGATTTGACTACCTTCTAATCTTTGGGGATTTGAAGTGTCAACAGTATTATTTATCTATAATAGAAGCCAAAATAAGGGGAGCAGTTGGTTTAAGCAAGAAAAACTATACTAATTCTTTGCATCAAATACTTATCATGACATTTCAAGTAGTATTAAAGGAAGTAGTAAAAGAATTAACGTGGCCATTTTGTTAGTAACAATGCAGTTAGATTTATTTTAGGAATTATCACTTGATGACTCTGCAAGATTTTAATTCTATTTTTACCATCTGATCTAAAACTCAGCACTCAGAATCCTACCACCACACCAACTCGCAGCACGTGTATTGTCTGAACTTCCACTTTTACCGGTAGACATTTTAATAATAGTGTTGTGTTCATGGTCAATGTGAGAATTAAATGAATACACCTTCGCGAATTGTTTGCGACAGGGTCTGGTGCCCATCGTAAGGTTTATATTGATAGTGATAGAGCAGTGAAGATGATGATACTTCATACACTCGTGAAGTAACTGCCAGGAGTCTCAATATTTTGAAAGGTGGCCCCAGTTGGTAATCAGTTTTAAGCTGAAAAATGTCAAATTAAGAAAGATGGATGTGAATTGAGGGAGGGGCTATGGCCAGACTCTTCAAAAGACCAGTTATACGAAGAGTCACAAGAAGAAAGGGAATTTAAAAAGTTTAGCTTGATATGAATGGAGTATTCACTTAGAGGAAGAGAATGAAGAAAGACCGTAAAGGTAAATGAGAAAGAGGAGAAAGGTGAATCAGGGGCTCTCAGTGTTTGGTGTAGAATTAAATGTGATAAAATAAGTATGAGACTTAGTGTGGCCTCAGGCACAATAGCAGGACAACTACTTTTTAAGGAAGGTCCTACTAGAAAATGAAACTACCTCTAGATAGAACAGAAAGGTTATAAAAATTAGAGATGCCAAAATATTTTAATTTTTGTGAGTACTATTTGTATATGTATGTGCTGAAAAACCTAAAACCTTTCCCCACATGTAATGTATTTAAACCATTTAGATCATCCCTGTAAACATCTATGATTATAAGATAAAACAAGTTGTTTGTGAAATATTCATGTAATTTCAGTTTACACTCATAATGCATTTTTCTGACTGAGGACAATTTATCCTAGATTGTACATTTAAAAAACAAATTTTAGAGATCAGAAGCAGTGTTTTTTTTAAGCCATATGAGCTTCTGTAGATTCAATTGAAGAAGAAATTGAAACCAATACATTTAGAAGTTTCTAGCAAAGTATGTGTAATTTTCATGACCACATGAACCGATATGGATTCCAGATATAGTGCATTCTACCCTATTTAAAAACCCTGCCCCTTTCTGGATGAATAGATTTTAGGTGGATCTACAGGGTGGCCCACAAACCCAGCTTTGTCACTGTCAGACAGTGGTATTCAAGAGAGAGCAGACACCAGTTTGCATTTCAGCAACTTTTCTTTCCCTTTTTTGAAAATGTATTAGTAAATATGTGTAGTACGTAATGTTTGCATTCCTTCTGGGAATTGATTCATGCACATAACACATCTAATTACTTTTCTCTCCTCCCTCCATCTCTTAGTCCCTTTTCCACTTGAGAAAGATTTAGCTCCTATTATCTAATCTTTTATTTTGCCCCTTATTTTTACTTTGGATTTCGAACATAAGAGAAACCATACACTGTTTAAGCTGTTACATCTGATCCATCTCTGTTAACACTATGGTTCTACCACATACCCTGTGATCTCGGGCTAGTTTTTGAACCTCCACTGAAATGCACTTTTGTAAGTAGTACAGTAGGGATAGTAAGTCTCACATTTGGTCTTTTGTAAGGATTAACTTACATAATGTGCACACACAGCCTTCAGCACATGTTGGGCACAGGATGTTCGTACACCTGTCATCTCCTTTCCTGCTGCTCCCTGCTGAATATGTAAATCTAGGCAAAGATTCGATCCTTTTATTCCAATTTATACACACGCACACCTTTTCGACACTAAAATCTTCAGTATGCTTTGCACTTATATAAAAAGTCATTCTGTAAATTATTAATTAGAATACATATCTAACTCTCTTGGATAGTAGAGTATTGAACTATTCCAACTATGAGATCCTCACAATACAGATTTTAAAAGCAGGGAAAAGGTAAAGAAAGGAAAGAACTGGGTGACACAGGAATTCCATTAAGTAATGTAAGAGCAGAGGTGATAAATTGGAACCCTGTCAACAGAGGAGCTCCCTCAAGTTCTGCTGGTGAACTCTGGTAGATCCAGGAAGGATATAACCGACTCCTTGTTGGTCCCAAGGAAGAGCAGAGGGGACAAAGAGAGAAAAAGAGAGAGTGAGGGAGGGAGGGAGAGAGAGACAGAGAGAGAGACAGAGAGAGAGAGAGAGAGAGAGAGAGAGAGAGAGAAAGCCAGGAGTTTGACTGAGATTTTGGAGACAATGAAAATAATTAGCAAAGCTAGGACAAGAGTGTCCCTATGTGGCCAGTTCTTTCTCTGACACAGACAAAAAATAAATAATGGACTTCACTAAAATACTAGCCAGTCAACAGCGTTTAGTGTGATGATGTTGTTAACAATAAAAATATCTACCTAGCTTGCAGTGCCTCGAGTCTGAAACTTTGCCCCTCCGCCTCGGTATTTTGATGGCAGTAACGATACTCTTGGAGGCCTGCCAGGCCCATGCTAATGTATTACAGTCCTGGCTGCGTGCCAGGTGAACAGGTGTTTTGAATATTCCAGTCACATACCCACAGTGTTATCTCGCTGCCGGGGAAAGGATATCATTTCTAAACCACTGATGTTTGCTCTGCACCACGCCTGTTACCCGCTGTGAAGACTTAGCAAGATGAACGGTGGTGGCCAAAGAGCCACTTCCACTGCTAGGAGCTGGCCACCAACTCGTGGCTCTGAGCACCACACCTGTTGCCTGGCTGCCAGGACCAGTACCCTTGCTGATCAGCCTTAAAAAAAAACCCAGGGAAAACGCTTCAGCACTCTCCTCAGACGACTCTCCACAAACACAAAAGATGTTGTTGCTGGTAGAAGAAAACAGTAGAAAATGAGGATAGAAATGTGTTTTCTTGTTGGAAACCACCATTCATTCCCTTTGCCAGCATCCTGCCATAAAACAGTGTAACTTTCCTGGGGTCCTCGTTACAAAATTGAACTAGAACTATATCTACCCAGAATTAATTCGGAATTTTTTTTCCAAATTATCAGCTGCATACTGTACACGCGTGCACACGTGCACACACACACACACGCAAATACATTCACACATGCGTGCAGTAATGTGAAACTAGAAGTTTCCAACAGATGAATTTAGATATATAACTCGCGTTATACCCAGCACAACTTCCTGTGTCAGATCAACAAACTTCCATTGATCTCTCCCTGGCCCCTCAGTTTCATCAATAAGGTGAGGGCGGGGGAGAGTTCCTGATTTCTCCTCCTACCTGCCCTCTGCACATCCTTCATCTCCATATGCACCGGGCTCCTTTGATGATTAGTCAATAGTGTGCATTACCTCATGGAAACAGGCTTTGAACCCTGCTCGGCTTCCTCTTTTAATGGTGCTGCTTCCCCTCATCTTTTAACAGCGATCTTTAAAAAGAAATGAGATTCTACCCGGAATGATTGTGAGGGCTGTTTGAGGCATTCTGAAACTACGAGGTGGTTCATAGATAGTTAATATTTTTTATGCAACAGAAAGTTGGCTTTAAGTCCAGGCAGAAAGACAAAAATCATCACGGGAAGCTTCTTGTAAGTGTTACACAACGTGAAGTTCCATTTTTCAAAACTCCGGTTTCCCATCTGAGTACCTCAGGTACCGACCTGGCTGTGGGACAGCTCCGGAGCAAATAGGGGCGCTCCTCCCTCAGAGAAAGCCAGGACGGTGGGTGGCATTTTCTCTGCTGAGTCAGACTCTGCCAGCTGCTCACCAGGCTTTTCCCAACAGTGCAGATTTGCTGGCGAGATGCAAAACCCAAGCCTCTGTGGTTCTAGAAGCTCTCTTGCCATTTCTCCCTTCTCCTTGGGGCTCAGGAGATTTTCACCTAAAAAGATCACATCTTGCTGCCTTCCTCCTAACTGTCCAGTTTTACAGTCATTTTTCTTACTTTTCCTGTCACCTGGCCTGTAAAAAGAAAGCAGCCCTGCTATGTGCACCTTTTTGAAAAAGAAAGGAAAAAGATTTTATACACCAGTGGTTTAACAAAGAATTTTTACAGCACACAGTTTTTTCATGAGCCAACATCTTTACCCAGAGAGAAACAATAGTCTTTCCATGAAAGCGTACATTTTTCTCTTCTCCACAATCTGTCCTTTCAAAATACAGTCTCCAACCTTTGCCTTCTCAGGGAAACCAAAGAGCTGAGCAGTTAGCTTCATCTGAAGAATATAGAAGCCTAAATACATTAATAAGGTGGATATTTTTCTTAGTGACAGGCTTCAGGTTCTTACTAGTCTTATTTTAATAATTGCAATAAGCCTGTGCTTTGTTTTATCCAGAAAGATATAGCCCAGGTATAATTGGAAAGATCTTCCTGGTCTGCGATATTTAGGAGCTAAGAACCATTCAGCCCCCTTTCCTTTCCTTAGTTTCCCACGTCCCTTTAACTAGGTAGATACTGTGTAAATACTGTTGAAGGTGCTATCCCCTTGTATCAGGTGGACATTGGAGTAAAATAAGTATTTTAGATAAGATTACTCATCAAAAAGTGAACTGTATTACAAATACATATCTCAAAATAAGATTTTGAGATATATTCCTTCAGATGCCTACATAGACATTGTTGAATACTCTTGTTTTTAAAGTTTGAACCCAAGACCTTGTCCTGGTTAAGCAACTGGTCTACCACTGAATTACATCCCCAGCTCCAGACAAACTTCATAATTGGACAAGGTTACAGGGGCAAAATCAGTGACCCAAAGAATAAAGTTGGTTCTACCTTGACCAACCCTATGGACTTGACTGAGGTCCTAAACCACAGTGCTCCTCTGTTTCTTCCCCTGTAGGGAGTCATAGTGGACAAGAGGGCGTGAGGATTAACTCCAATCCACATGAGGCCACGGGCTGGGCCCCTGGCCCAGATAAATGCTCAGTAAAGGGTAGGTGTTACTGCCGAGGAACTGATTCAATTAAAATATTAAGAAAATTAATATTTTGGTAGTGAGGAAAAACTGGTTTCATTTCCTCCTCATGCCATGGAAGAGGAAAGGTTGTTTTTATAATTACCTAATAAAGACTATGGAAGAAATGACGGTGCAAGTGAAAACCCTCAAGTTTGCCGCTGAGCTAACAGAATCGTGGAGATTGCATGGCTTATGAGAACTGGAACACCAAACTTGCAATCAGGTGGCAGGAGATTTCCACTGACAAAGCTGAAATTACTGAAGCCATCATGCCTGGAAAAGCAGGCAGCTGAAGGAGACAGGCCAGGAGCAGGAGCGTAGGTCCACTGACCGTCCCCAGCGGACAGTCTAGGGCCGAGGCACAGAGCAGTATGAGGCTCAGCCTCCATGCAGCTGCAGTGGGTGAGACAGCAGGTGCCAGCTGCTGGCCACAGTGACACGGAGGAGAAGAGAACTGCGGATGACTTTGTGTTAGGCCCTAAAGTCCCACACCCAGACCCAGTGAAAGGCCACCCACATCATTTGACTGTTTTTCTCTCTGTCATCACACCCTCAAATTTTCCCTGTCATTCCTTCTTTCTCTTCTCTGTCTTTTTCTTTTCTTTTCTTTTTTTTTTTTTTTTTTGAGACAAGGTCATTTCAGACTGGCTTCAAACTTGTAGTAATCCTCCTGCTTCAGCCTCCCAAGCGCTGGAATTACAGGTGGACGGCACCATGCCCAGCCCCTGTCTACGCATCATCTATCTACCTTCCACTTTTGACTTCTCTCCTCCTTGTCATTCCTTCTCTTAATCATTTTCTCTGTCTACCTTTCAATTTTCATTTCCCAGTGCTCTCTCTAGCTTTTGTAGCACTGCATGGAGTTGGAGGCCACAGAATGCAGAAGCTGAGAGTACTACTGTCTGTGTAATAGATGGAGTTGCGCGAAATATAATTTTGTGAACCATGAGTTGGTCTGAGATGCTGAGGTTATGGATTCATATGCAGATAACGTTTATAGCATAAGGAAAACAGATTGACGTGAGTTTGATTTTTTTTTAACATTGAATTTGGAAACAAATTTAGGGAAGTGTAAACTCATAAACTTAGTTTGTGCAGGCCTTGATCAGTTTGTGATAGTCATAACCCTAGGTCATCACAAGTCTTTAGAAGAGAAGGTTCCTTTTCCACAATGGAATGTGTTTGCTATGCTCAGAATCTATTGGTCCATGACCTGTGCCCTAGTTATTTCTAATCATTGAACTCAGTTCATAATTGGCGACACTAATAAGAAAGGGCCGGTGACATTAACAGAACCAAAGGGCAGGCACTGCAGTGCAGGTCCAGGAGGCATCGACCCCAGTAACAAATGAGCTAGGGTACAAGGGGGCAGGTCCCCACAGAGTACCCAACTGAGGGGTCCAGCTCTGACAGGCTACTGGCACTTTTGATGTCAGTCCTAGGAGTACTGTTTGGTTATTTTTTTGGTAGCAGCTGGAAATGATTATACTGTTAAGAAAGCAAATTGTGGCCTTTTGATTGATGAGCTCAGAGCGCATGTTAATGTATAAAGTTCTAAGGGCACAGAACTCTCCCAGGTCTCAGGGATGCTCAGATAAAAGCTTGCCTTGGAGATGTGAGGTTGAGGTGGCCAAGGCCAGAACCCCATGCAGTGCGGACTGAGACCTGGTAGGAGGAGGGCAAGGAGCAGGAGTGTGGCCAGAGAGAGCTGCTGGAATCCAGTGGAGGCTCTTTGTCAACACAGCCAGACCTTAAGAGGAGGGGGCTGAGACCAAGTAACCGAGGACCGGGACACAGGCTTATTTTAAATCGCCTTTTATTTACTTGAAGCTTCCGGGGTTATTTTTGTTTTCACTGATCTGTGTTTGCAAAGCATAACGATTGCATTCAAGTGCGGAGAGTTAGCACATGGGCAGGATACATCTTCATCTTCCCCTCCCCTCCCACCATCTCTGCAGCCCTTTTGCTTTGGCAAAAGATCTGTCTCCTTGTTTCATGTTTCCTGTCTTTTATTTTACTCCCCCACTGATTTATACTTTAAGTTTCTCATGTACAAGAAAGAATGCAACATTTAAGTTTGGGTGTTTGAGCTGTTTCACTTAACATGTCTCAAGCTGCACCCATTTTCCTAAGAATGACTCAAGCTTGGCCTTCTCATGGCAGAATAGTACTCTATTAATAGTGTCGACACCATATTATCTTTTATCCATTTATCTGTTGATGGATATACCGGCTGCTTCCAATATTTAGCTATTATGAATTGTGCTGCTACAAATATGGATATGCATGGATTACAGCTATGTGATGTCTCCATGATTTAGAAAGTACAATTCTACCACATTTTATTCCTCCCCTGGATGTCTACACGAGGCCGTTGAACCTGTACTGCAAAACGTACGGCCATGCAGTGGGTTCGGGTGATGAGAGGCGTTGTGGAGAGTGAACGCACCAGGCTGAGGCCTGAGTCACGGTGCTGTCCCTGTTAATGTGATGGGAGAGAGAAGAGGTAAAACCACTATGCACCTTTAAAGGGGAAGCAAAAAGGCATGACAGCTTACTGCTGTGTGGTGGAACTTTCTCTGGGGCCGTCTTCATGCCTAAGGTACATTTGGATAGATAGGTTCATTCCATGATCGCTTGACAACAGCCCATAACTTAACAAGCTCTACCTCCAAGTCAGTGCTGTGCACCTAAGAGGGTCCTTTGCCTAGATCTCTGACTTCCTGAGGCCTCTCCAGCCTCTTGTTCACTTGGGGGTTCTGTCCACAGTCTGTGGCTCACAAAGCGCCATCGTAATCTGTCTGTTGGCTTACTCAGCCCAGACTCTAACCAGCCACCAGCCATTTAACATATCTTTGACTATCTGTGGTAAGCGAAAGTTGCCCATTCATTCAGCCAATAAAATGAGAAGGATAGTGCTACATGAACCACGTCTCAGGAGAGAGTCTCCATCAAAAGAGATGCAGAGTAAGAGTAATGCTAGAGTCCAAGGCTGCTGGGCTGCCACAGTCCTAGCATTACCTAGGTTGAAGGAGAGAGAAAGTTCAGGGTTCCAGAGGAAACGGTGGGTCCCGGCCTTGAGCCTTTGCTTTTCTGTCTGAGCCTCCTTATTCTGTCATCAAGGTGTCCCCAGCATCGTTCTCTAGGGTACCCACTCAGGGCATGACCTGACTGCCTCCTCCGCTGTCAGGTACCCTGCTCACTATGGAGCACAGGAAGCCCGCAAGAGACTGTAAGAATCTTACGGGCTGGAAAATGACATGGAAACAGTAACATAGATGGCGATGATAAACAAATGTTCATTACCAAGCTCTAGGGAAACTCTGAAGGGACATACTGGTTCCATTACCACTTCGCTGTACAGAATTCTTCCCTTTTTATAAATTGAACTCATATATCAGAAAAGGGCACCGTGGCGTTCCATGGTGGCTCCTGCTTGGAACAAAGGCAGTGTCCACACTGGGTATAAACACAGTAGCTGCCCTTGGTGCATTTTGGATCCCACTGTCATTCCACACTAAGTACAACCCCTGCCCCCATAGTGTCAGATTCTGTTATCTTATTAATAAGAATTCTATTGAGTGTCATTCATGTGCTGGGGACATTCAAGATGCTGTGGATCCAGGTGGAAAAGATAAAATTTTTCCTCTCAAAAGGTTGGTTCTGGCACATGGAGCCTTCTCTCCCCGGCATCCCAGTGTCCTCACAGCATCCTGGGAATGTCCCCCACTCCTGAGACCTCGTTTCTCTCCAACATGTCACAGCAAATGGCACGGAGCAGGCTGTGCCAGCACAGTTGTCACTCCCAGTATCTGGGATGTCATGTTGCAGGCGGAGGCAAAGCCCTGTGAGTGAGGATGGATGAGTCTTCACGCACCGGAAGTGGCGGTGCCTAAGCAGCTCTTTCTCATTATCGCTGCCAAATCACCACAGAATAACCTGTCCTAAGACAGGACTCTCAGTAGAGAATGGCCTTAGCTGCTCATTGGAGAGTGGACTGGTTTATCAGAAAGAGTAATAAATCAGTTAGGACGAAAGTGGTGGGGGAGTTAGTGTCAGGCATGCTTTGTGGAAGAAGTTGAGGATACAGATAAATAGTATCTGTCTGCACAATCCAAAACTGACCCTTGAAATCTCTCTACCTGATATTTAAGAAATAGAGGAATAGGAAAGAACTTGGTGAGTATTTTCAGTGCTGCCCCAGATTGAAATCTACTCTTGGTAAATGTTGATGCTATGACTTAAGACATAAAAGTCATGTATATCACAGATGCAGGCAAAAAGAGGGTCTCCACATTTGACCAAGGGCCAGTCCAAGAGAGAGGTAGGACAAGGTGAAGTCCGTTAGAGCTCTTTAATTGTCTTCAGCCTTCAGAGGTACAGTGGGGAGGAAGATCGTTAGGAAAGGAAACACTTAATCTGCATCTCCCAAGTCCCTGGCTGGCTCTGAAATGAGGGTTTGTGTGTCTTCTTCTCAGGTGTCAATATAAGTTGCCATGACACAGGTCAGGCAGTGGCCAGACTGAAATCTTTATTTTGCATCACCTTGCAGAAAGCTCCCTGTACCCTCTGCTCCTCTGATAGGGTGCTGAGAAACTCGAGATCCCCCTGGAGAGAGATTGTTCAGAGTATGTTGAGGAGGGAGATTGGAAATACAGAATGCACAAAGAGATCTCCTGCAATAACTCTACTTCTCAAAATGATTACATTCTCCTGATGGCACAAAAACTCCAGTCAGCAAGGTACAGCTGCACAAGCCCAGAACCCAAAGCAGGTCTCCTTAATTTATGACAACACATATATTTTAACACTGTTACCTTGGCAGACTACACAACTTGTTTGAGTTAGTCTGTCACAGAAAGTATGACTGTCAAATTTGCTTATTCATTCATCTAATGTATGAGAACCTATTCTGAGTTCACATATATTAACCAAGTCCTTTGTTAGGGACCAGAGATGGCCATTGTAGGGAAAGGCCAGAGATGGCCATTTCTCATAGGACTGACTGAGGCAGGCATGTAAAAAGGTAAATTGCAATATAATATGCTGCATATAAAATTACAAAAAGGCACAGGGTGTAGGCGTCATAGTCCCAGCTACTCAGGGGGATGAGCAAGGAGCACTGCAAATTCAGGGCCAGGCTGGACAACATAATGACTTAGCAAGACCGTGCTTAGAATAAAATAGAATAAAATGGGCTGGGATATATCTTAGTGGTATGAGTTCTTACAGTTTATTAGACTAAGTTCAATTGCTAGTACCACAAAAAATAAAGAAAAGGATAAGACTGTAAGGACATAGAGAAGGCGGAGTTGGGCGGAGCTCACCAAGCAGGTGATGCTGCTAGATGATTGATGTCCTAGAAGGACTGAGGTTTAGCAGGGAGGAAAGTAAATTAGGCTACTCCAGACAGGACTGAAAGATGCATATCAAACGTGTTTTTAAAGTATATAACTAACTTGGAAAATGACGCAGGGTTCTCCTAGGCCAAAACACAGCATGCAGAAGAGAGGGATAGAGACCCAAGAGGAAGGTCTGGGGCCTGCAGATCGATAGGCAGAACTGTGCTGGGTTTTACCGTGGTTTGTAAAAACAGAAATACAGATGAGGTTTGCACTTTAATTAGACTCTGGGAAGGATGGAAGAAGATTGACCAGCAGGTTGGCATCTCAAGCAGTCGAAAGGATGGAAAAACCAAATAGCAAAAGTAGTGATAGCTGAGTCAAGAGGTGATAGAACTGAGAGGGATTTGGGGACCGCTGGGGTGACCAAATAAATTGTAATGTTTGCTGGGAGCTGAAAATTGGGAGGGGAATGGAAGAAGAGATGGTGAAATCAAGAAAATAAATTAGCAAGAATGATATAATAGTAGAGACTGTGGGAAACCCTATAGAAATGAGGATATCAAGTGACTGAAAGATAGGCTTGCACTGACAGATAAATAAAGGGACTGGTATGTAGGCTGTTCTCATCTCAATGACTAATCATGCACTGATGACTAGATAAGAGCTTCCATGGAAACAAAAGTAATGATTTGGGTTTTTTTTTTTTTTCCAGTGCTGGGAATTGAACCCAGCGCCTCATGCATGCTAGGCAAGCACTCTCCCACTGAGTGGCGATTCCCAAACAAAAATAATAATTTGAACTTAATCTGATTACTCAAAATAATATGCACATCTTTTGTTAAAGTAAGACATTAATGTTTTATAAAATGTCTTAACAAATTATTTTTGAAGCATCAGTATCTCTGGAGTCACCCTTTTTTTTTCTGTAACCATTTGCAAGTGAAATGCCACAAACTCTAAAGGTTAGTATGTGAAATTATATGCACCTCTATACTCTCACAAACCTGCTTCCTGATCTTCGAGAATATATTCCTCTCCACTCTTTTTTGACCTTTGTTTAGTTTATAGTTCCATTCTGTCTTTTCCTTCCTTATTTAACAAATCAACATTATTTGTTCTTCCAAACCAACTACAATTTGAACCTTTGCATTTTGGTCTTTATTTGCTTATTTTATGAAGCTTATTAGGCTTAACTGCATACATTATAATGCACTTCAGTCATTATATATTCAGATATTCTCTGTTTAGTATTTGGCTTCCCATGTCTCCTGGATGCGGATGTCAGGGAGTGTTTCATAGCCGGCTTGTGCCAAATTTCCCTCTTCAGCCCTGTTCTCAGCCAGCCTCATGATACCTAACTTGTCTTGCTTCCAGGAGAGGTGTGGTGAAAGAATCCTTAAAAACTCCAAACCAGGGCCCTGTGCTTAGGAATTCTAAATCATCTATGTGGCCCTAGGATCACCCTGATTTTCCATGGATCCCCCCAGGCAAAGATTGGCTCAGAATAAGACCAGTGTCAGAGCGAAGGATAGAGAATGAGTAGACAGGCATCCAAGAACTGGAGGGGAAGAAAGTGAACTTTGCCCAGGAATTTTAAAACATGCTTATTTCAAATTTGTAGCATTTGATTCACATCCACAAAAGTTCCCCTTGCTTTTTCCTAAAGAGTTTTTTTTCCCTTTTCTAACTTTTATTTCTGCCTAAGATACCACTCCTTTTATTTTGTTTCCATGCTGATTTCTGTGCTGTTTCCTGCTACCTTTTGATCTCAAAGATCATATACTCTCTTCTTCAGATGTTTCTTAAAATGCTCACTTTTTCTAAACTTCCATTACTAGACTAGTGCCCCCATTTTTAACACTGAGTGATATAAAACTCCTGAGTTATAATTAATTTTGTACATGGTACAAGTTATGCCTGTACACCATTGCTTTATAACTCAAAAAAGTACATTTCAAAATTAATAAACTTGTGTCACTTAGAATGAAGTAATGAACTTCAATGTAATATGAAATAGTACTACAAAGTGACAAAAAAAGAAAGTATAGTAGCAAAAATACACTACCCAAGACTACTCTTGCTCCCTGCTAACATTTACAATTCTCCTCTGCTCAGTTTATGTGTCCATTTCAATCTGTCAGTTAAGCCCATACAACATGCCAGGCCCTTTACTAAGTTCTGGTGTTGCAGAGTGACTAAAAACAGTGCCTATTCTTATGCATGATACATGAAAAATCTGTCAAAAGTTTTGTGTCTTTTATTTTTCCTTTATAGGAAGATTTTTTTAATTCAGTGAAAACTTTTCAAGTCCAATGTTGAAACTACCTTCTGAAGGAAAATATAAAAACAAAAGCAATGAACATTTCTAACTCCTCTTCCCTGTATTGCCAGTAACAGATATCTGATTAGAATAAACAGCAATAACATGTAGGAATAGTATTGTTAAAGTTTTATATATTCAATTATTTTCTTAAAATGTTCACCACAAGTGAATAACTTATGATACAAGTTAATATTTTGTACTCTCTATGGAATATGATTTTCCCACCTAATTAAAATCTGTCTACCAATTGAATAAATTAACAGCATTTAAAGTGTTTTTATATTTGTAGAATAACAATGAAAAAAATCATGATACAGACATTACAAATCATGCTTCCAGTGTTGACTATTATAAAAGGACATACAGAGAAATTTCTTGGCATCTAATCTTTCCCCTGCTAAGTGATCTGTGCTAGAAAACACAAAAATTTTTAAATGCAATATTTGTAAAAAAACAGACTTTTATACTTGAATTTATACTATCAGCTTCCAGACATTAAACAGTGTCTGGCACATAGTAGGTTTTTGATAATCACTTGCAGAATGCATATTAAATATAAAAAGCCATAGGGCACTATTCAGAGGTTTCCCCAGCTACTGAAGTGAGAGGCGAGAACCTGCTCACCAGTTGAAAGCCATATTTACCAGCCATTCTAGAAACTTGCTTCATAGCCAGTGTCCACTTGAATGGCTCTTCCTATTCCTACATGGATTTTCTACTTTCTAAACACTATTCAATTTGTTATCCACATACACTTATCTTTACAAAGCTGTCAAAGACCATCAGAAAAAAGGATTTAGGATCAGAGGAAAGGAAGCTACCTTTTCTAGGTTGATGGAAGCAACCCCACACACATGCCCACATGGCTTTTGTGTGAACACAACATTCTTGCAAGTGATAGTAATAATTCCTTCATGTGTTCTTGACCCATAACCCTCTAAAGTCAGCTGTGCAATAAAGGGTGCTTATTTGGATTTTGACAAAGGTTAATAAGAGTAATTGGAGGCTTTTCACAAAAGGATTTACATTTTCAGCCGGGAAGGCACAGAAAAAGAAGGTTGATTAAAATATATATTCTTGAGGAGACAGTAGACACACCATGACATGGACTGGTTGGAAACTTTCATCCGGAGTGGTAGTTCTCTGAAAAAAACACAGCTAAACTTGACTTCACTAGTATTAATATCAAATATATAGCTTCATATAATTGAAAAAGACTGACCATTTAGTTACTTCTTCTCACTAACAACTCCTTAAAAAGCAAAATAGTTAATAATGAAAGAAATGATTGAAGAAAGAAAAGCTAGTTTAGCCAGCCTAGAAGAAAGGAATTTTCTAGTTGATAACATAATGCCTGCAACAGGAAAAACAGAGCTCCATGTGGCATTCTTTTTTTATTTATATTCCTTACTGGAATGGAATAGAATCTGTTCCCTTCCATCTATTTCACTAGGATTTTTGAAGCACCTGTCACCTATCATCATGAGTTTATACATATTTCAAGTTATTCCAATGCACAAATGTAATAACACAGGTCCATATGTCCACCTGTCTGGAGGAAAAATTCTGCACGGTTTTTGAATTACCTATCTGGACTCTTTCTCCCATTTATTGTTCAGAGTTTGCCGCCTTCTGTCAATCTAATTACTTCCCCCAGAGTGGCTGTTCCCAGCTCAGTGTATGACAGTGGGGACCTTACGAGTATACCCGAGAAGCCACTGCAACCCACTGATCCAGCCCAAAAGCGTCACTCTCCAGTGGCAAGCTGGCTTCAGTTTACCAGCTCACTTAAGATTAAGAGTTGGCTAAAGAAGGAGTTCTGCAGAAACAGAGCAAGTGAAGCTGGTGATTTCAGTAGGTTTCTTGCCCTAGCTTGACTACAGAATAAATATTTTTAAAACATAGTTGAGAGGCATTTAAAATACACACACACACACACACATATACACACACACACACACACACACACACACACGGTGATCAAACTGTACAGTGAGTGTTTAATTTTTTCTGGTTGGTTGTAGTGAAAGACCCACTGCCATTAATGCCTTTCAGAACGCTCCTGCTCACTTGGAACACACTGATCTCATCATTCTTGCTGCTTCAGGTAGCAGTTCTGGAAGTGCTCTTCCACGTCTCTGTGAGATAGGATCGAAAGTACGGTGAATGATGCTTCCCGGTGTCATCCGACAGCAGGACAGGCTCATTAAAATACTCTGCTGTGCCGGGATCAACCTTACAGATGTGTTCTGGAACCGTTTAACTTCTGGTTCTTCCACAAAGTCAAAATGACCATGAAAGAGAAATATTTTGAATGGGTTCAGGACATGGAGGCAGTCAGGACAGTGCAATCAAAGACACTCACTGAAGAGGACTTCCAGAATTGCTTCAGAGTGGCCAGGATGGTGGAATAAGTGTATTTGAAGAGAAAGGAATAATGACAAAATCAGTCCTTTTAAATTTAAACAGTCATCTTACTTTTAGATCATACACACACACACACACACACCCCTAGGACCCATAGCTGGTATAATAGAATGATAATTTAAGTGCTTACATGACCTGACCAATGACATTTATGAAGAAGGATCAGAAAAGTTTTCAAAAGCCAATGGCAGAGATTTTGATTTTGCTAGAAAAAAGCCTGCAGGAATAATGCTTATTTATCCATTTAGTGGGCCCTTTAGTTCCTATCGACTAACTATTCATTGCTGTGAATAGGCAGACTTGGCTGACTCGAGCCATAATTCCTTTGTCATCCTTAAACAGCTGTAGATTTTTAATATAATAAAGACAAAACTGCTCTTATAGTTCCACATTCATGCCATGATATTCAAGTTTGTGCCATCCTTTCCATTTTCAGAGCTTTATAATTCCACCATAATCATTTGTTCTTGGCAGAAACGTGTTATACAAGCACTCAGCTGAGGATAATATTTTTGAACAATTTTTTCAGTGTTCTGGTTATGTGATTATGGGAATTTGGAACTCGTTATTAATTTGCTCTGGGGTTTTGTGTTTTGAAATAACACAATATAACTCGAATCATTATTTCAATGCCGGTGATATTTATTACAAGATACTGTCGTCAGATACAAGGAGAATTTATCGGGAGAAGAAGAGATGCTCTTTTCCTCACTCATCATTACCACTTCCTTCGCAACTCTACCCCTCCTGCTTTGTCTGCCTAACAGTTTATGTTCTTCTTCAGGTACACAGTGAACTGCTGCTCTGAGTGATTTCCTGACTCATGAGCTAAGTATTTCTTTGACCACTAGATGTCTGATTTTATCTAAAACCTGATGCATAAGAAATACCCACATTTTGCCCATTTATTCATACTTAAAATTCTTCCACAACCTAAGTTTTTAAAAGATTTACTTCACGCTGTCCAATATTCGATCAACTACTGTAGTTGAACATGACTGGGAGAGAGCTCTAAGTCTGTGAGCCTCACTCCATGAGCAGAAGGAAACTTGGACAGAGAGGGCTGAGCCCCTAAATGTCCCCAGGCTGAGTCGTGGTTGGCCATGCTGACCTGCACTCTGGCATAACATCTTTCTAAACTTTTCAGAAAGGGTTTGTGAGAGAGAACGAGTTAATATTTATAGAGATCTTCCAATAAAACGTAATTGATGTTTGAATTTTTATAAACCAAACACAATATCTACCCCCAAAAAGCTTTGTAAGAATATTTAGCACACATGTATGTGCCAGATGGATTGCAATGACAGTTGATAGGCCTCTCCTAACCCTTGCGTTCTGTTGTCAAAAATCTGCATATCAAAACAAGTATCGTTTTTACAATAAGATTTATCGAATAAAAGACTCCATGCACGTTGAAAAACCAACACTCTACTGTGACTCTAAATTAACATTATATAAGACTTTAAATAAGAATATCTTAGCATGCCTAAAACATAAGAGTAATCTTTGAAATACATCTATGCACAGACCTGTATATATGAAATATACATGCACATATGTGAAACCTATACCTGCATACATTAAATATATACCTAGATACAGTTCTTGATCTTACCTAATTTTTTTGTGCAAATGAATTCTTATGAAAAATATCTGGAATATGATGTGAGGCACTCAGAAATTTTTCTTAGCAGCTCAAGGATCTGTACAGATCAAAGCAGAAACATGTGACAATATGACAAATAGCTGTCACCCAGAGGAATGCACTTGTGTATGTGATCATGTTAACACAAGAGCCGAAAATCTATGAAGTCAGTGAATGTGATTGTTACTCTAAGGTATTGTGATGCTCCTTATATATTAGTGTAGGAACCTTCTATGAATTCTTATTCTGAGCCACAAATCATAACTGCATCCTCAAGAAGGATGTAACCATGTCATTTTCAGAAAAATGGATGGCTCTTGAGTCCATGATGCTAAGCCAGATCAGTCAGACACAGAAAGTTAAATAATGCTTGATTTCTCTTACAGGACAAACCCAAAACATAAATAAATTTAAAAATGAAATAAAGGAGAGGAGTTAGGAAATAGGGGGTGCAGACGTGTTAGAGGTGGGGAAGGGGGTTGGGAAAGCAGAAGGGAGAGACAGGAAAGGGAAGAAAGGGTTGAAAATGATCAAGATATAATATCTGCCAGTTCCTCAAAAGGGATGTAACTAGTACGCATTGCAAACATTAATAAAAACTGATAGCTGTAGGTCTATTTTAGGGGGACAGGTGGCCCCACCAATTATAAGGTTGTAAATGTATATTTTATCATCTTGTGTCAAAATACTTATTTTAATATTCAAACATTTTAACACATAATAAGCTGTAACCATATGTTTATTTGTTATATTATACTGCTATAACATTAATAAATATTTACAGAACTGTAGTGTATCTTCGATGTATTAGAAATGGTAGCTCTGTTAATGTGACGTTAAGTAAAAACCTTTGGTGGCTCAGAAATTAATTTTAAGTAATATTACTTTTGTTCCACATCAGTAAGAACCAAGGAGCTAACATTTTGAAGACTGACACTCCCTTTTAAACTCTTGTTGTTTTATTTATTTTCCCCAATTGCATGAATTAAAGATGGAGTGTTATCTCAGCTTTCATTCCCTTAGCTTTGTGTTACAGCTTTTTATTTGTATGTCAATGCTGTCTTTAATAAAGATGAGCTCAGCTGAGCTTTCCACTTAATGAGAGACACAGAGGTACACATCTCTTTGTAACCAATTTTGATAGTACCAGGAAAATTAAGAACTGTTGTTAGCCTATTAATAATTAACCTGGCAAGCTGTGTGATTAATCAGAAGTTTTATGATCTCTAAGAACATAACATTGTCTCTGTAAATCGAATTGTGTATCATTAAGTTGACAACCAACCATCAGCTTGAGAAAAAAAATAGTAGTAAAACTCAGAACTCTTGACTCATACTTTTTCCAACTGTTACAGTGTTATATTAGTATTTATGCTTCTGTGACAGCTGAGACTAGACCAGACCTACAGCCAGGAGACAGGAGCTTCAAGATAAGGCACTGACTTTTCACTTTCATGTACAGGAAGACAGTCTCCCAGGTGATTCCTGCTCAGCTGAAACCCGGAGGAACTTAGCTAACTTGATGGTTACTGACTCGGCCACCTATCTGCAGTATTCTTTGGCTTCTTTGCTCAGCTCAGGATAATGAAGCCCAAAGTCAGCCGTTTTGACTTTCCCTCCAGCCTATATTTAGGAAGATAACTTCTCAGTATTATAAATTTCAGGGTAGATTTTCACATTTGCAGAACTCCAAACAAAAGTTCCTCTCCAAGCAAGCTTCAATGCCGAGCGGGGCTGCTAGCCAGGTTCTGTTACGCCCTTCTGGCGTCAAGAGCGTGGGGTGGGGGTGTGCACGGGGGCATCATTAGTGCCAAGCAGAGTGTTCAGTTGTGTTTCCAGCATCTCTGCTTCTGTCATCGTCTCAGATTCTGACTGAGATGTAACATCCTGACTTGTGATTTTCCGGTGGGAAGAATGAATGTGGTAATTTGCCCACCTTCACTGTACTCTGCTGTAATTGTCACCCGCTATTTCTTGTAGTGCTTAAGAATTCCATATTACAGAGCTTGGGCCCTCCTGTTCTCCTTTTGTTGAGCTGAATTTAATTGCAAAAGCAGCTTCCCTGGTCTGTGTTTAAGTGAATGAGGAGCCATCTGTGGAGACGATGTCTTTTCCCCGGTGGAATAGAGAGAGGGTGTCCTAACCAGAAACACTGGACTGTTTGATCTCCTGTAACAGCCCTGAAGATCTCTTGCAGCCTTTGTCTAGGTTTGAACTCTCCAAATTGTGTATTTCAGACATTGAGAAAGAAAGGCCTTAATGGCTGTGACAGCCCAGATCCCGACGCAGACGATTCAGTAGGTCACAGCCCTGAGTCTGACGACAAGTACAGGAAAATTAACGAAGATATTGATCTAATGATCAGCAGGCAAAGATTGTGTGTAAGTACTCGCAACGCCCTTTCTTTTTTTTTTACTCTTGATATTTCTCTGAACCTGGCAGGCATTGAACAAGAAAGAAAACAAAGGCTGTGAAAGCCCCGATCCCGACTCCTCTTATGCACTCACCCCACGCACTGAAGAAAAATACAAAAAAATTAATGAAGAATTTGATAATATGATCAAGAGTCATAAAATTCCTGTAAGTACCAAAGGTAGATGGCTGGCCTGCTGATAATCGCTGCAGTAACATCCCTTAACCCTCTCACGATGGCTTGCTCTGAAAAGGAGAGGAAAGAGACAGATCCAGTAGAGCCATCTCCTCCCCCTGGCTGTGCGTTTACCAAGCCAGCCTTTTGGGAGGCTGCATTTACATAATCTCCAAGGGTCGCCATCAAGAACTTCCGTCTGAGGTAGAGCCATGCACAGGAGGAAGAGAAAGATCTATATGACACACCCTGAATGTACACAGTCTTTGAAACACACAGTTCACACCAATCACGAAACACTAGTAAAACCCTAGAGCAGAAAAAGCCTTGCAAACAAGTGTGAGGGTTACCAGAAACTGCATAGCTACAGTGCAGGCTGAGAGAAGGTTCCGCAGTGGACCTGAAATCCTCTCCTGTAGACTGAGGGCCCCACCTGACTAGAAGCAGGCCCTCCCCCTGTACATGAAACTCAGCCAACCTCACTGAAGGGTTAAAGCTAACGCTCGCTCCAGGGAACAGACTGCATGAAACAGAATGGTAAGAGGTCAACGTTTGTGTGCTGGGGTGATGTTAAAGCTTTCTCAGAATATTATTTGCTTTGCCTACACCAATGTTTTCCATGCTTTAACATTTGGCTAAATTTTTGTCTTAACCGAGTCAAAAAAAAATTTCTAACAATCAATCATGTGCCTGGCCAGATATTTAAGAGAAGTAACTCCGCATGTGTTATTTTGTTTGCCCATACGGATGGGGAAAAGTATATATTCTTCTTGTATCCTGTCATCGACCAAACAGCGTTAATTTTGTGGCATATAGGGAGGAAACTCGAGGTTCATGTGCTTTCTGAATAACTCATGTTAGCACCCAAACCCCAATGATACACAAACTCCTCAATGGTTCCTTTAAAAAGTGAATTGTTTTGATGAGTTAGCAAAACCATCTAAACACGAATACCCAGAGCGTCTCTGTAGTGAAAATATGCATTGTGAATTATACTTGTAGACGTTTGGAGACAGATGCTGTAGGCCAAGTCTAAAACTGCATTCACAAGATAAATTCATGCTTTCCCATAGTAGGTACACACTCAAACTTCATTGAATTAATTTTATAAATCAGTTTAAAACTTACTTATAAAATGGATGCATAATTTTCTATCCTTATAAATTTATGTCATTTTCTTTTGTTAAATGAAATAATGTCAGCAGTGAAGCTTTTGTTGAATCAGAATTATTAATACACTGTATCATGAAGGAAGGCTCTGTGCTATAAATTCTTAAAGGTTTCAAAAAGCTAAAGTACTGTATAAAGCTCACGCACAATGAGCACTTTATCCATTGAACTGTATCTTGTCCTAGACCGCCATGCATGCTTGTTAACGATACTCAAAATCCTTAAAAGACAAAATATCCACTGGGATTTTATCTTGCTCAGAGGAAAGAAAGAAATAGCTCCTTTCAACAGACTTTTGATTCTTACGGTTTCAATTGTTCTTGCTGTATCATTTGCTCATTTGGAGTTGCTGTGTACAAAGGTTTGTGAGTATAGAATTTGAAGGCAAAGTACATTCGATGTCTCTGATAAAAGAAATCTCCGTACAGTGAGGAAGAAAGCAAAAGAGAGTATTGCTCTTCACGGTCTGTGCTCTTAGCTATGGGTAGAGGTTTAACCTCCAAGCTACCAGAGGGATGACCACTGGGTCATTTCCCCCTATTGAAGGCAATAAGGTGGTGTGATGGGACCCTGGACTCCTTCACAGAGAGCAAAATCAAAACACATGCTTTCCTAAGAAGTACCATGGTGTGTAGCAGGGGCTGGGAAACCCCAGGCCAGTTTGTGGGCAGAGCTGCAAGAAGAACTGCCCTGCTGCAACCTGGGCCACAGTCTCCGGGGTCTCCATGATGCAAAGCTGAGTTTTGGCGCGTGGCTCTCTGCTTCAGCAAGGCTGTCCTGTTAAAAGTCTCCACAGCTGCTAAAACATTTACAGCAGGGCAAGGACACTCTGCCCCTTGTGTGTGGAGCGTGTCTCCGCCTCTTTAAAAATATTACAAGACTGTTTTTCTAGTTCTGAGACCCAGTTTGAAGAGTTTCCCTTTTAACACAGAAAATGTAATAGAGCAGTCACCTGTTGGAGTCATATGATTTATGCCCGTGTTCCTCAATTACATGAAATAATTCACGGGCGATTTGGAATCTTGTCGACCAGCGTTTCCTCACGCTGGTTTGGCCCCAGTTCATGCTGGGCTTCGCAGCAAGCAAAAACAGCTCCGTTTAAGGAACCAGGAATTGGGAAATGGGCTGATGGGGAGAGGCAGATGCAAGACTGGTTGAAGTGAAGGAGAAGGGAGGAAGTGGAAGTAAGGCTGTGTGTTCCTCCCTCCGAGTGATGGACTGTGAAGGGAAGCAGGGCTGTGCCTCAGTTCAAAAGGGGAGGTGACGTGAAAAGCACTGGAGATTATTTCTGTGCTGAGGGAGGCTGCTTGGGCAAAAGGAAAAGATCCAACGTTCCGGTGCAATGGGCAGAAAATAGCAAAACACCTCAGAAAAAAGAGGAGGAAGGAATATCCGGAGGAGGTGGGGTTGGAGCTGAGTGAGAGGAAGCCAGGGCTGGCGGGAGCTGGGAGGCAGGCGGGCCGGGCAGGGGCTCCCGCGCGGCAGGCTGCGTGTCACCTGTGCACATGTAGAGGGAAGAGAGGTCGAGGACCATGCTAGTGTGACAGCCAGAGGGGCTGAGGCTGGAGGGAGGCTGAGCAAGCAGGCCCGCCAGGCATCTGGGATCCCCAGTTACTGGAACTGTGCGACTCTATCCTCTCCCCAGCGTTCTGCCACCTGGCAGGGGTTGTTCCCAGTCTAAGGTATCATTAGTGGCAGTTTTTTTTTAATAAAAGGAGATTTCATTCAGTCATTCTCATGAAATAAAAGCAGACTCATTAGCCAAATGTTCTATTAAAATATATTATTTGATTTGTGTTGGACTTTTCTTTGTTTGAGAAAACAGTTGGTATTAGATGAGAGTTCAAGTGCTCCTGTGATGACGATGGCATACTTCTGTCACCACCATCCCCTTTGTTTAGGGAGGGAAATCAGAGCTTTTTCGCTATGATGTGTACACCTGTTAACCCCAGCACCAGCCTCTCAGGCCAGCGACCCAGCCCTGCCTTCAGAGCGCTGTGCTTGGCTCGGGCTCCTCTGTCAATGGCTTGAAATTCTTCACTGTTTTTTTTTGTTATTGTTGTTGTTGTTGTTTTTTTAAACGAGAGCTCCATCCCCTTTTCATCTTGAGCTGGGCTCGCCATTCTACAGCCAGTCCTGCCTGCAGCACTTTATTTAATCACCTCCTACTCTCCCTGGCGTGGAGCTCAGCCTTGAAATCTCTGTACGTTTGAACTCTAACCACTTCCTGGCCTTCATTTTCTAGCCAAATTTTTTTAAGCATAGCTGTTTTTAAGTTTCCTAATTTTGAAAAGCCTAGAAGAAAAATAGTAATGCCAAGTTCCTGGGAGCATTTGGATGGTACTATAACTCTTGCATTCATTCCCCCGGCTGGTCTCTTCGGAGATGCAACCATTTCCCGCCTCAGAGAAGGAGATGAGGGTTGAGGGAGATTGAATATCCTGCCCAGGTAAATGACAATTTATTTCACAGTCTGGATTGCAACTGAGATTTCCGATAGAAAGATGAATGTTCCTTCTGATTTAATGTTCTGAATTAATGTTCTCAAAAATATCTTTTCAGTGTGGTCATGTATAAGCTCATACTTTACTTTCAGAATTATCATGGCCAATCCCTAATACAGATAAAGAAACAAAACAAAAGGAGCAAGGCATGACACATTGGCATATTTTGTTTATTTAAAGTTTTGGGAATGTGCTCTGCTGTCAGAATTATATCTGACCGACATTTAGCCAATCACAAATGATTCTTACAGTAGTCATCATCAAAAACTTTATGATGCAGAAGAGTAGAAACAAAATAATTGGGGGGGGATAATGATGGTCAGAGGAAGGAAGGAGAACAATTCAGAATTTATCAAATAATTATTAATAATCTTCTGTATTTTAAAGCCCCCTGAGGGCAAAATGGATTAATTTTGTTTTCTAATGAAACACAGCCAACATTCTGTAGAATATTCAGGGAAGATATATATATATATATATATATATATATATATATATATATATATGTTTTTTTTCTGATTTTTGGGAACAGTGAATACAAATTAAAACAATTGTGATCAAAACATTTAAAATACAAACTCTCAAATAAATGTGGAAGAAAGGAATCTGTAAGGTTTAGCTTTTTCCCAAGAGCTCAGTCACTGCAAGGTGCATACTCATGCATATTCCACGAAAACCTACTTAGTTCTTTAGTATGTGGCTCACAAATACTAGGCCACTAGTAATCAGCTCTTATTCACTTAGCAGTACGATTTCTGACTGCAGCATCTATTTGTGTCCAAACCTTCCTATGCAGCAGAATAATCTAGTGGCAAAAGCAAGGAACTCAGTTGCGAATGACATGCTTTCAGGCCAGTACCAAATCTCACCATTAGAAAAGGGAAGGATTATATCTACAAGAAAAGGATGTTGAAGGGGTCCAGTGACACCATGAATGTAAATTATGCAGTCCAGTACCTGCACAATAAATAATATACAGTACATGGTAAGCTCGTATTTTTGTATTAGTATAGTGTCTTCCTAAAATTTTTTCTCTAAAAGAAATTAAGAAGTAGAGTAGGCTTGCATTGCTTTAAGAGCTTGAGTTCTCTCTTTGATGAAGGAGGACATTATTTGACCAACCTCTTAATGGATGTTATGGGAGAGGGAAGGGAGCGCAGGCCAGAGAGATCAGGAGATGGTAAGGGAGCAACACAAAATTGCGGGATTAAGTTGGGGAATCCGGGTCCCATCCCAAAGAAGGCAAAGTTCTGAGCAGTGATTTGGAGGAAGTGATGGAGGTCATCATGGCAGTGAGTCAAGAATACAGAAGGAACAAACAGGGTGACAGAGATGAGATAACGGAAGTTGGTAAAATCTGAAACTAGGGCTGGGGATTTAGGTCAGTGGTGTAAGTGCCTGCCTGGCAAGTGCGAGGTTGTAAGTTCAATCCCTGGTACCAAAAAAAAAAAAAACCCTGAAACTTACAGGGCACGTGGAGCACCAGAAGAAGGGAGGTTTTACTCTGAGCACTCTCCTAGGATTGTGAGCAGAACTGTACCATCATCTGATTTGCACTCTTAAAACACTATGCTGATTGTTAGGTTGAAAATCAAAAAGAGAACAAGGACACGGGTGAGTACGTTTTGGAGGCCATAACAGCAGTGATCCAGGTGAAAGAAGATGGTGCCAGAATCAGGGTGTTGTCACCCCCCCAAAACACATTCATTATGACACCAGGGACAGCAGACTCCCAGAATGCTCCCTGCCCCCCTGAAGTGAACTATTTTCTCAGCTGAGAGCAGTACTACTGTGACCTGGAGTCCTAGCAAGAAACAGGTGGCAAACTCACAAGGGTCACTGAAGACAGCCTATTAAGAGCTCATTAAAAGGACTGTGTACAGATGGGCAGAGCCAAGGGCAGGCGGAGACAGCAGTGTGGCACACCTGGGCATGCACTCTAGACACTGCTGTCACCTTTAGGCCTAAAGGGACAAGAGAAGGGAGAAATCACCCAAGCACAGGAATTAACCTATGCCTGTAGGAGAAGGTGACCCGGAAGACTGTGGCCTCCATGGAGGAATACAGCGTCTGCCAGCACAGCTGTGGCCCAGCATGGGGCATCCCACGCAGGAAAGCGATCCCTGACCTCTCCTCTGCACTGTCAGTGCTGCTGCTCATCCTGCTGGCCAACCTGAAGGCAGAGAGCAGGGTCTAGCTGATGCCGATCAGGGGTCGGCTCCTGGGTCCAGAGCGAAGAGGACGGAGACAGAGTCGGAGGGACCCACGGAGGACACCGCGTCCACCGCTGCACTATATTGACCCAGCTATGTTTAGTGGACTGTTAGTGAAGACTGTGGTATTTTATGAAATCTGTAGACCCTTGCTTTGTAGCATACACTAGACTAGGTTTTGTTGTTTAAAGGGGCTCAGGGAATTTGGAGGTGTGGTCACGCTTTGTCATCTTACCAAAGATTTACATTCCACTATGTCATGATGCTCATCCAAAAATTATTCTGCTATCCTGTTTACAGCACACGAGAGACTTAGAAAAGAATGTCTGTTTTAACATATCACTTGAACGCTGTCGCTTTCCTCAAAAATAGTAAAGAATCAAAGACATGTAAGATGAAAACATTTGCTTTTATCAGTACTGACACTTACAGGACATGGAAGAAAAGATAAATGGGAAATAAAGAATATTGGACCCCAAACAAAAACAGAAGACAGTACTCTAATCATCACCAGTGTAGACCTAAAGGAACCACAGAGCATCCTATAAGATGCAGGCCAGCCAATCAACCAGTTCTAGGTAGTTGGGGTTAGTCCCCCCCAAAAGAAGAAGAAAGCAACAGCAAACCAGCTAAGCCATGTGTACACAGATACTTGAACTTTCATGACATATAAATCCTGTGAGTGTGATTTTACACTTAAAATTCTATATGCTCTGATACCAGAGAGCCCTGCTAATACATTCAAATAGTATTTTCACTTACACTGCTGGGGAAGGAGAAAGACGGAAAGGAGAAAGGAGAGAGAGAAAAAGAGAGAGAGATTTACAACCAGTTGGTACAAGCAGAAACATAGTTTGCGTTGTCAGAGTAACACTCCCCAAAATCATTAACAGGGACTTAAATTCCTCTAGATATCCACAGTTTCAATTCACTAAATATTCATCAACTCTCTCACTTGAGATACTGATGGTGCTGCTAATACATATATACCAAAGTGCAAAGCGTAATATATGTTCCAAACCGTCATTTTAAAATGTGAGTTGCTGAATGATATGTGCTTTGTTGAAATCTGTGTCTTAAAATTCTTACTACCTTTAGAGTTACTTTTAAAAGACAGACCTTTTTAAAAATAACGAAGCTATATGTGCCATTCACATGCCTGGAGATGATTTTGTACCATTAAACTTCTGCATAAATATGCTTCAATAAGCAATTAAACCCAAAGATCTGGTTTGCATTTTAATCCTTTCTCTATGTGAAGTCATCACCATCATGAACCTTTGATCTTGCAGTCGTTTCTGGCACCAGATTCAGATATCACAAATGCACAATTATTACTTAATAGAATGGAATTCAAAGACAATGGAGTCTGATGAAATAGGGCTTTGTTCGAAACCAAAGCAAAACCTTTTCTAATAGTCACAAAGAAAGTGTTCTGAGCACATTAAAGAAATCAATTTATGATCCGAGCATTTTGTTGAGCTCTTTGTAATGGTCTTCTACACACCAAGCAGTTAGGGATTTGCGTGTTTTCTTGGGAAAGTAAACACTGACTGTCCTTGAAAGTTGCTGTCACTGTTCCTCTCTCTGACCTATGTTTTGTGGGGATTGTTCCCTTTTTTCTCTCTTCTGCCAGGCCGTTCCACCTCCCAATTTCGAGATGCCCGTCTCCATCCCAGTATCCAGCCACAACAGCTTGGTTTACAGCAATCCCGTCAGCTCCCTGGGTAATCCCAACCTTCTGCCTCTGGCCCACCCATCCCTGCAGAGGAATAGCATGTCTCCTGGCGTGACACACCGACCTCCGAGTGCAGGCAACACAGGTAGGTGCTCAGAGGGCCCCCAGCCCAGCCTCTGCATTGCCTCAGCTAGCTCAGTGTCAGGGCTTCCCGTGCTGAAGCCTGAGTCCTTCAGCACGTGCTTCAGAATCTTCCCCAAACACTAATTTGTCTTTTCAGACCATAACTGGTCTCCTCCTGGAGCTATGTTTGAACCACACAGTTTCCCAAACAAGATGTCACAGATCCTCTGGGCGCATTTTGGCTTCTGCTCTCCTCCTCCCTCACCCGCTGTTTTCGCTCTTCCTCCTACCAAAGATACCACCTTTGGCCAGTGTCCTCTGATAGCATTTGATCCATTTGGTTACTTGTTATTGCAATCAATTCTTATTTATTTATGTGATAACTTATCCCAGAAAGGGTTGGTGGTGGAGAGGAACTCGGATAACATGATTTATAAGTGCGAAATTGAATCAAAGCTGAGTCAGAAATGAAGAGCGCACCGCCAGCTCAAGTACATGTGGCACAAATCTGTCACTGCGTCTCTAACGGGCTTTTGCTATTGTTCAGTTTACAATGTACTAGAAAAATAAAATTATTGCTCAGAAAAAGTCCAACCACTCTGACCTTTCAGATCCAGCTAAATACATTGTGATACACTGTATTGAATATGTGTCTGCTTCTTCCCTGTACTTAAAGAATCTTGGAGGGAAGAATACCCTCTTGATTGGCCGGGCTCACAGTGGGACCCAATTCAACGTATATTGAATATAACTACATTGTTCCTTTATGTTTCCAGAAGCAGCATCAAAAATAATTGTATTTCTAAGTCACATACAGTACATCATTATGTATTTACATTTTATTTTTAAGAAACCCACACCGTAGGAAATTTTTAATATACCTTAGGCACAGAGGACTATACTAAAAGCGGTTTATTCATGGAAGAATTTTTCCTGTAGAAGGCTTTATAAATCTCAACTCTGGGAAATGTGTACAAAGGACTTCATTGTGCCATTCTCTCTATTTTTTAGTGTGTTTGAAGTTTTTCATATGAATTTTCAATACATATATTCTTTTGGATCATAGTCAAATGCAGTTGAATTTCCTGCTTGATAAACTCATGCTCATTTTTAAATTTTGCCATTTTATTTCTAAAACAATATTTGATGGAGAGTAATAAATATTTTCTTCTAAGTGTAATTTCTTCTAGTGCCATGACAACCCAAACCAACTAACAGTGATAAAGTATTTTGTAGAATCAATTAGAAAACCTGGGTGATAATCCCACTATTTTTGACTAGGTCTTGTTTCATTAGAAATTAAAAGTAATTATTATGCTCAACATCTTATTGAAATAATCCAACTCTCATTAATAAACATTGGCAAATTTTAATGAACTTTCTTAAATTAGCAGTGAATAAGCATATGTCTAAATTTGTGGCAGTAAAAACTTGTTTACTGTGTCAGCAAGTAAAATTCAAATAGTGGATATGGGCAGATTTAGGAAATGATTAAAATTTTGTACAGTTCTCATTATACAAAATTGATGGTACAAAATATAAAGGCATGAGTGGTTATAGGAACATGTACTTTGTAGCAGGCCTTTGCTTTGCTTTTCTTTTTTTCTTTTTTTTTTTTCTTTAACTTTCTATGAAGATCTGTTTAGGAAAGACCTAGACTTAGAAATAATAAAAATGCAGAGACTATTCAAAGACTGGATTTTTAAAATGTAATCTTTCCTTGAGGAAAAAAAAAAGGTGGTGTAAAATGTCAGTGATTGAATGTATTTTTAACATTTGAACACAGCATGTCACAATAACACAAATGTCAGCCATCTGACTTGGGTAGTACTTTACAAGTTGATGACTCTCAGGAGAGGACACAGTCCTGCCAGCGGTAAAGTGTTTTGTTCTGTGGGCCTTTTGCCTTCCCTTTTTGATGTCCCTCTTTCATCCGTAGGTGGTCTGATGGGCGGAGACCTTACATCCGGTGCAGGCACCAGCGCAGGTAAGTGCCAGCCTCTGGGCTGCAGTGGGTATCATTATCCAAAGTTCTGCTGGCCGATTTACGGGACGTAAGTCTTTTGAAAAACATGAAGTGGAGAGTTCTGTGACAGGCATGGAACAATGGCCCCCAGAATTTCTAAAGCACTTTTTGAAGCTGGAGAAGTTAAATAATAACTTAAAAGAAAACTGTTTATTAACTAGAACCTTCCTTAATAAAACTTCAGCTGGGCCGCAGTCTAATCATAACATTTCAATGCCGTATCAACTGCACGCGTAGACATGAGCCCCGTCAGCAGGCCATATTCTGTGTGTTGTCTTATTTCACATTAAATGTGAATCATTTTCCACCTGAAGGAATACTGAAGTCCTATACAACTCTAAAGGAGCGAACGTAAATGAAAGGAAGGAGAAAAACTGCAACCACTTAATAACACTGGTAATTAAACCACATTAAGCATTAAAATGAGGTTTCTAAGAGCATCAATGTAATATAACCCACCAAGAAAACCTTAAAATATGCTTCAGTTCTTAAAAACTTCTGACACTGTTACCAATTGTTTCATAGACATTTTCCAGGATTCCATATTAATTCATAAACTGCAATTATTCCGATATTGGTGTCATTTTCTATGCAGAGGCAAGATAGAACAATACTTTTAAGTGCCAACAGTAGTTCTTTATTGGCATAACAAGTAACCATGGTAATTTCTGCAGCTGGAGCATGCTATACATTTAAAGTAGCAAGAGGCCGGCATGAATGACACGGGATTATGTTTGAAATGTCAAAAAAATCAAGTTTATTGAAATATCTGTGGACAGCCTAATTAAAATATTTTTCCAAGGCCAAATATAATAGCCTGCTAATTATGAGAAAAGAAAAATTGGCATACAAACAAAAAACATTTTTACGAATGTATCCATTTGGGGGTAGAATTGCTCTCCTCTGAATGTTGGTTCTTCCCTAAGTCAGTGAATGATGAAGAAAAATATTAGAATCATACAGCACATTAGCAAACTTGACCAGCAGCCCTACCGCCCTGTTGGAGACATCTTTTGAAAAACAAGTGGAGCCACATTAGTGAGTAAACTCAATGGTAATATTTTCTGGACTCCAAAATGAAATACTTATTTTTTTTCTTCCTCAAAAATTACTGTGTGATTTTTTAGCCTCAGCCTTAGAAACCAAGATCAAATCCAGACTGAGGATTCCAGGATTCAGATCTCCAAATGCTATGGAGACAGTGACTGGGACTAAGAATTGAGTATTCACAAAGACCAATACATAATACATACAGAAAATTGTTCAGATGTTGTGATGTTTTACCCAACACCTTGCTGCTCTACCAGTTTTCTTACCCTGCCGGGAACAGTCATAGTAAAGATGAAAATTAGTAAAGCTGTATAAACCATGGGTTCCTGAGTTTCGATAGAAATGGTCTCTCATTACCACTTTACAGGTCAGAATGCTTCAGAATTCTATACTGAAACTAAAAAGTGTTTGGTTGCTTATTTCTACTGTCCTTGTCAATTCCCTGACAGCCTGGTATGTTTAATGGTCCTCCAAGGATGTAGAAGACAGTCTTGTAAGCACAAAAGTTTGTCACACATAGGTGATGGTATCATTAAACTGAAGAACCTTAAGAGTTGAATAAATGAAGACCATACCTTAGACCTCTGGCACGGGCATGAGACTCTTCTGATTCAAAAATTGAAAGAAACAAAGACACTCAATTGGGCCATTTTAATGATAATAAATAGTTGCTTGATTGTATCTTAGAGCCATGAGCATTTTTTTTTGCATTTTCTAAAAGTTGTAAAAAATTTTACTTAGCTACTTTTTAAAAATAGAGAAAGCAGCCCTTTCTGCACCCCAAGGAGCCCCTGTCCCAGATGCCGCCGCTCTGGAGCTTGGCTGTCACATCCTGCCCATGAGCTCAGCACAAGCTCCCCTTCTTGCTTGTGCCTCCTGGTGTCACATGTCTGAAGCTGAACATAAGTGTGCTGATGTCAGAGAGTCACATAACACCAGGGGGAAACAAGGCCAGCCAGTGTGTCCCTTCATTTTCTTTTCTTGTTTTTTTGGTACCGGGGATTGAACTCATGACCTTGCACTTGCCAGGCAGGCGCTTATGCCACTGAGCTAAATCCCCAGCCCTTCATTTTCTATATGAGAACTAAAGCTCTCTGGTTAAAAGAGACCTTCTGCATTTTGAGTATCATAATTGAAATTAAAGGACTCCGATAGATGTGCAAACTCCAAGGCCAAGTGGCAGGATTCTTCAACCAAATTCAATACATTTGAACCTCTGTAGTGTTTCTCAAAATCAAGTCATTGCAACTTGTGAAAGACAGCTCACCTTGTGAGGGAAGTACTTTTAGCACTCATGATGTGCCTGTAAACACCGAGGAGGCTGCTTTGCCAGCTGGCCCTGTGATGGAGTGTAGCACTTGACCTCCAGGCCTACCATTCTCCTTACTCCATCACTGGTGCATTTCCAGCTCTCCACCACCCTAACTCCAAAGCATTTCCCAAATTCATCCCTTGCTCTCCCTTGCCCTCCCCTGCCCTCCCCTTACCTTGGCTCAGCACACGGGGGGGCCCCCTAGGGCATCCGGAGCCTCTTGGTTCATCTCCTGGCTCACACTGCAACCCAGTGCAGCCTCCCACCCCAGGACGGATGAGTCCTCTTCAAAGCCATAAAGCAGGTCATTGGTCAACTGCTGACTATCCAGCCACAACCCTGAGCTGGCCCCTGGCTCATCCGTACCCTCCCTCTGGTCACCTTCCCTTCTGTCACCAAGAGCTCTATACTCTTACTCGGTGAACAGCAAACATTTAAAGTGCTCTTACTACATGCTTTATAAAAACACTCTTTTATCTTCATAGCAGTCCTTCGCAGATGTCCACATTATGCTTTTTCTACAGATAAGTAGTAAACTGAGGCACGGAAGGTTAAGTCGTTTCCCCAAGGTGGAACCAGGGCTGTCTGTGCTCATAACGTCTACAAGCTCGGCGCAGAGTGCCAGGCCCACCCTGCCTGGCCTGCGTTCCTGCACTCTCTGCTTTCCCCTGTCTTGTGCTACTGAGGGCCATTTGTCATCGGTTAGAATTCAGTCCAGCTACCCAGCACATCCTCTCCTGAGCCTTCCGGAGGAACAGCACACCCTCCTCTCTGCTCCTATGACAGCCTGCGCTGACACCCAGTATCCCCGGCACCGTAATTGAGTGTCTCCGTGAGTCTGTCCTGGACACAGCTCTCTGGGAAGGAACCAAAGCTTATTCCATATTCTCAGCTCCATGCATAAGAGTTAGCAGACAGCACACACTCAGTAAATCTCTCTTAGCTGAATAAAACACTGATCTCATAGGGATACCATTTTCCTAGTGTAAATGTAAAGTAAGAAAAGCAGTTCAAAGAAGCTGTGTAATTTTAACTGCAAAAAGATATGCTCTTAATATGGAATTGGCAAAACAAAGCACATTCTCTTCTCCTGTAAACGATGAAGAGCTGACTACTTGATTAACTGGCCAAGCACCATTGGTCGGTAAAGCAAGGTTTTAGTAATTTCTCTAATGTTAACGGAAAAGAGAGAGAGCTGACAAAGAGAGCTGAGTGAAATGTGGGATGGTTGGTGTCTCAGACCATCACAAATCCCTTCTGATAAATGAACCTCCTCATATCATTTAAGTTGAAATAATTTCAAAGATGACAGCGATGGTAATAAAGAAGTAACAAGATGGGTTGTTCTCTTGGTCTAAGGAATATACACCGTAGCACAGCATTAGAATACATTAGTGACAGTGACATTTCTAGGTTTCAGTTGACAGTTATTCATCCAGTACTTAATCCTCTCCTCTCAACAACCAAAGGAGAAGTCACTGCTTTTAAAACTACATTTTGGCACCTCTGTACATTAAAGCTTTTAACATGCTAATCTGAGAGATTATCGATGATTATACGATCAAGTTCCATTGAGTTTTTATGATCATTAGGTCTAATGGAAATAACCATTAGCACACCAGCGCCGCTCTGGTACTGATGCCCTCTGGTTTCACGTTGACGGTATGGTTACTTTTACTGAGTAGAAAGAAACGGTGTGCTCATGGATTTATGCATTCATGATTGAGATTTTTAAAAAGAAAGAAAAAGAAAGCCTTCAACAATTCCTTCAAAAATCTTAAAGATTTTTGCAGTCTGCATAGCTCTTTGACAATGAGGCAAAGGAGATTTATGTATATTGGTTAATAATTTTAATTGGCATTTATTGTAAATTAGATATAATTTTATATAAAAAGAAACTAACAGCTGTTTCTTTATTTTGATTGTTAATTGTTTACTATTTTATGCATTTGGTTGTCAAGCATTGTCACTTCTGGAATGCTTAATTTATACCAACTAAATATGCAGAGACCGGTGGTGGTGGCGGTGCGCTGCCGTGGGTAAATACTGAGTGGCAGCTAAAGCTCCTTTTTTGCACCCTGGGAAGCCGCCACCTAGCAGGAACCTCACTCGTGACTTATTAAGCACCTGTGAGCTTAGTATTTATTCTAGGAGTAAGACACAAATACCTTTCTGATCCATTTGCACTGCAATGTTTCAGGGAGGTGCCATCATAAAATTTTACACATCTTTTTTGTAATTCATTCAACATTGAAAAGAGTTAGCATTTTACAATATAAAACAAAAATGGGAAGAGAAATTATACAGTGCATAATTCTTCTGTACAAGTGCCATTGTTTTGCAAGTATTTTTTTTGAGAACACTCATCAAATATTTCTGAGTTGATTTGTTTTTCAGCCAGAAAAACTCCCCTGCATTTTCTACTCAGTGAATTAAAATATTGATGGAGTTAAAAATTCACTCTAACAAGATTGTCTTTAACAAGTCTGCATTTTTGTCACCTAACAAAATAAAAATTCAAACTGCAACACTCCAGAAAGGGAGAAGGACACTGTTTAATTTCTTTCAAATAAAGAACCAAATTGTTACTTTTTAGAATGTTATTAAACAGCAAGTAGGAACAAAACTATGTTAATAGCTGGGTCTTGTTTTGGAAATATTACTGTTTTAGTATGACTTGTTCTAGAAATAAAAACACTGAATTCATTCAGATTTTACCTTGAGAAATCAACCAAGACATCCAACACAATTCCTTTATGATTATTGCCCATGAATTACATAACAAAAATTTTAATTGAAAATGAGATTATTAAGGTTTTATTAAAGAACGGCTGGGGATATAGCTCAGTGGCACTGTGCCTGCCCAGCAAACATGAGGTCATGAGTTTGATTCCCTGTACCAAAAAAGATAAATAAATAAATTTTTAAAGTGGAAAAAAAAATTTCTGTTAAAGGAAAGAGACACTCCTCCAGTTGGACGATGAACAGCATGTGATACACAGCCGTGACCCCGAGAATGTGTCCCCTTCCCATCTGGAAGACTTAGCAAATGACAGAGAAAACAATCCTGACCCCCATCCCCAGGGGCCAAGGTCAGTGTAGGAAAGACAAGTCCAAGACAAGTGGAAATGTCATATGCTAACATTTTCTGTCGGTGCTGTAGAATCCACCTTCAGCTCCTTGGTTTTGATTTAATTCCTAAGGCGTTTGATTTTTCATGAGAGAAAAAAGAAATATTCAGCTTACAATTTGCTAGAGTGTATGCAGCCGTTCTGTAGGTCCCATGGTTTCTCATAACTTCTGACTTGCCAAACTTTATAGGTGGGTTTGTTTCTTCAACCTGGGGTCTTACTGTGTGACCACAGCTAAGTTGTAACTCATGCATTTAAGTGGCCCTCCCACCTCTGCCTCTGAGCAGCTGGGCCTACAGACAGGTCCACCAGACCCAGCTCCCCAACTCTGCTTTTATCACCTATTTGTCAATAATACTCAAAATAATACTCAGTAATACTCAGTGTAAAAATTAGTCTCCTCCTTCATAGCACATTGATTACTTTAAAAATATGAGTGACACTAAAAATTTAGTCACTGTAATTATCAAATTCAAGCTTTTAATAGCCTCAAAATATTAGTTTTACATAAAATTTTTATCTAGTTACTTTATAAAAACAATTCTTCCCTTTGTATGTTACTGAATTCTCTCCTCCTTATTTTTAGGCATCACTATAAAATTTTTATTTGGAGATAACAGGAAAATAAAGCTTTTCTTGTAATCATCAGTAGCGCGAAATGGTGCGTAAGTAGACAGCAGGTGTTGCAGGGGGATGTGGTTAAAAAGCCCCTCTTCTGAAAATCAGTTTTGTACCTACCAGGGACTTTCTCAGTTGAGGCTTCAAGGCTGTGGGCCAAGAGTATAATTTGCTGTTTTTAGATAAACTTTCACCAATCGCTCCAATTTTGCAGTTAGACTTACAATGTGTGTCAGTCGAATTTCAATTCCGAGAGTACATAAGGAGACACTCTCCTATTTGGAAGATCCTGGCTATATCAGGCTAAAGAAAGCTAACTACATTGTACCAAAGCCTCGCTCCAAAGAGTGACAGTTTCAGATGTGTCCAAGGGCTGCTGGGAAATCAGCCGGTTTGTTGCAGTCATTTTCACTGAATGCAGCCCTGACATGTTAACGCTTTCATGAGGCCCCAGGCCCTCCTTTCACAGCCTCTAGACTTCCCCACCCATTCACCACCTCCTATTAGGGTGAACTGACTCTGCGGAGTCTGAAGTATGGCGGGGTGGAGGCCCATACAGGGTGTGATACAAACAAGAGAAAATCCCAGTCCATGGTCAGTTTGTGTATTCAAGCATGGTAGCTTTAGCTTTAATGTAGGCAGCAATCATGAAAAAGAACCTTTAGTTAGCCCTGTCAGGCAGCACAGCAAAAAATCTTAAGATCAAGAAGTAAAACTGTTGCTCCTTGTTTTTGGCAATCGATCTGAGAAATCAATTTAGGAAAATACTCCAGTGACAGACACTCAGAATAATACAATAAGCAAGGCAGAGTGTGTGGTGTACTAGGTATTTTAGAGATAGCATTATTACCCTGGAAATGCTCCTAAAAACCCCTTTTCAGTACTGTTAGACTTAAACGAGATAATAAATACTTCACATCCAACACACTCTGCCCCACAATAAGTAAAGTTAGCTGTTGTTAGTTTGTAATTATCTATGTCTTCATTTTCTAGTCCAACTTAGTTTAGCTTGATGCAGCCCCAGTAATCTTAATGTATTTAAACTACAGCAAATGCACACATGTGCAGTGAATTTAGTGTATTTAGTAATATACAGTGAACACACAACTAGCACACTAATAGGCCTCAAAGAAGTGACGGTGTGATCTTCTCCTGGAGGAGAAAGTGGGCATATTAATAAATCTGTATCAAGCCAAGCATGGTGGTGCATGCCTGTAATCCCTGAACTTAGGAGGCTGAGGCAGAAGGATCACCACAAGTTCAAGGCCAGCCTGGGCTACATGATGTATTCACGGCGAGCCTGAACTACATAGTGAGACCCTGTCTCAAAAAAAAAAATCTGGTGTGGAATGTAACAGCGGCACAGGGCCACCCGTTTCACTGTGAATACTCCATACCTCTGATGTGCTTGAAGCACTTGTGTAAATGTTAAAACCACAAGTAATTATTCTCTCTCCTCTGTGACATTCTGTCTAATTTATACTGTCTCAATATTTTTGTTTATAAAGTGACTGAGAGAATGAGCGATGGTGTCAATAATGAAGACACCCCCTCATTTTTAGCAAAGAGACAGGCCCCGTATCACAAGAAGTGAACAATTAAGTGAGTCATAAATCTATCATTCACCATGAAGTGGGATTTTTTAACCATAGTAAGGTTCAGTAGCATTTTCACAGTGCCATTTAAAACTATCCCTTAAGTACACCAGCACTGGAAGTGGAAGGAAATTTTCAAGGGCCTTTTTGCATTGGAAATAATTAGATTGTCCAGATCTTATTTACAAAAGGAGCCTTCTCCAAAGTGGGAGACCGAGACCAGATGGCTCCGGCTCAAACACCTGGCCTCTTACCATGCAGTAGAGCCCTGGTGTCGGATTTCTATCAAAGCTCTCTCACTTGCTGCCAGGTTGATAATCTCTGACCTGACCCAGAAGCCCACTGAACCTCAGTTTCCTCACCTATCAGACCTGCCTGCCCTGGTAGAAGGACAGAGGAGAGAATGGCCAGCCACCGCCAGCCCACTTTATGACCTGACCTCTCAATCCTTTGTGGGGGGAAGCTTAGTAATAGAGCAAAAGTCTTCGCCTCTGTTTTACTGCCTTAAGTTTATGCTATGTGCCGTAAGTTCCCAGCTCGGTAGTTAGCTGACAGATACATTACTAACTGTGTACAAGACCACTGGTTCAGACACACTCCCAGAAATGCCAAGGACAAGCTGGCTGTGTGGGAAAACCACGGAGCCCAGGTTCCTCCTCAGGTGGCATGGCCAAGCCCAACAGATGGATCTCTTTTCAGAACGTGTGATGTTCTCAACCTGGTACAACCAAGACTTGGTGTGCCTTGGTGTGTTTCTCTAGGACTATGCAACAGGAGGTCCTGAGGCCCTGCAGGAATTTTTTCACACTCTAACACGGTGCATTCGTGTACTTTTCCCTAAGAAACCCCCAAGAAGACTGGCCATTCCATCTGGTTGTAAGAATCTATCATCAGCATTGTTTAGCAGGATCAGAGTCAGAGATCCGCTCTGCCCTTGTTTTATATCAGGCGGGTTGAAACTTCCATCATTCCCGGATTTTTGACCCCCTATGTTTCATGGTTTCCTTTCCTCTCAGAGCCATCCCATGAAAACGACCTGCGTTTCCCTCAAAAAGAGATTGCTTGTGATTCACAGCAGCTGGCTGACTTATAGACCCTTGTGCTTTTAACGGTGTTTCAGGCATACAAGGCAGAAAACATAGGACTGCAATCTAGACGGTCATATTTTTCCACCCAAAAATTCATTTTCAAAAGAGTAACGGCTTGCATGAGTGAGTTTACTATGTGCAACTTTAAAGTAATTATCTGTGAGATGCAGAATATCATCAGATATTAGAAACTTGAAATCTTCAAACTTGGAAAAAGAATTAAAATTCATTGATAGTGGTGAATGACTCTCCTATTTAATTAGATAGCACGTTGCAAATATTTTCAAAGTTATTTTAATAAAAAGCTGAAGAGCTAGGGGTTTGACTCAGGGGCAGGGCATGTACTTAGCATGGTAGGATCTTGGATTCGGTCATCAGCACACACACACACACACACACACACACACACACACACACACACACCACACACAAGTGGATAAAACATTTCCCTAAAGTCAAAGCAGCAAATCAGGACACGAAATGTTCAGTTATATGCCCATCTTAATATGTTTCTGTGGCAGTTTGCTTTAAATGCCACAAAATCGAACCCCATTGACAAGTTACTATGGAAATCATGTTATATACCTAAATATTAGAAGTCGTTTTCCAGATAGCACCAAACGCAGATACCCTGAAACACTAAAGATTTTTCTGTCGTGTTGAGTGTTTCTGAGAGAAGCTGCTCTCTTTAATCATCAGTAAGAAGGTAAAAATCTCTACCCTCTGATTCTCCTCATCATGACAAGATTATTGACTAAACTTTTACAAAATCTACTTTTAAAATTATATTTAGTCATCCACTCTAAATAGTGCAGCGAAGTTAAATAATTGGTCTGGTGTTTAATGTAGCGAACCTCAATGTTTCCTATTTACTTAAAATATTTATTTGCAAATATTTATTCAAAGGGAGACAAGAAATATGGTTTGGCACCGCGTTCTTCCAGACCTCTTTATATAAATTCAGCATCTTCTGAACTGGGCTGACTTTGTTTTTCCCTCCTGCGGTGCTGGGGATTGAACCCAGGGCCCCGCTCCCATTGGCAAGGTCGCTGCTGCCACGTTACCCCCTCACCCTTTCTGATGCCCAAGCTGACTGTGCACTGTGTCTCTCCTATTTCCACATTTGAACCTTTGACTCTTCTGTCCCCGGCGTTACACTTTGCTTCTTCTCTTCTTTGTCATGCTGTCATGTTAAGACAGACCAGACCCAGGCGTTTGGAAGGTCAGAGCATGGTAGATTTTCAGGCCCAAGGCAGGATACCTCAGGGCTTGGACAGGAGCATCTGGGGTCACAGGGAGCTCTGCCTGTTGACAGCTGTGTGACCCTGAGCAAATTCCTGGACCTGCTGGTCTTCAGTTTTTTCATTTGTATCATTGCGATGCTTTTGGCACCTAACAACTACATCCTTGTGAAGATTAATGGTCTTTTATACCCAAGTATAATATCACACAACCTCATAGCCGTCAGTAGACGCCTGTTACTGTCTGAGGCAGTATGCTCAGTCAGTATCGGAGCCCCTATCGTGAGACTATTGCTCAGTCCTCTGGACAGTGGCCGGCTCAGATAGGTATCTTGAGTCTCTATTTCAGATTATTTTTATATTTTTCTCACCTAAGGAAGTAATTACTTATGCTAAAAAGCCTAAGACCCCGCAGGACTGGGGGAACTTTCATAAAGACATCAGGATTGAAATCTAAATTTATCTGCCTTAACTACTTTTGTCCTCAAGATCCCTTCCCTGCTGCCCATTCAGTTCTCACTCCCTTGGGTCCCATAGCAAGTAAGCGCTAACCGCCTGCCCTGGTAGCACTCTAAGCCCCATAAGCTCTGGGTGCCACTGTCACTGCACTTTCCTAATGCACTGTGTCAACAAAGCTAATGGCTCGGAAGTGATCACTGGCCGCTTATCCCATAGGGTGGTGTCTTTCAGATTTAACATAAAATCCACATTGTCACATTGACTTTTCCAACTTCTGAGAACCATGTTCTCTGAAAACACCTGGGGCTTTATCCTTACAGAACTCTCATCTCTCTTGAATGCAGATGAGATTGCTGCCTCTGGGCCCTGCGTACCTTCTCTACAAGAAGTGTCTTTCTAAACCACCTGATAAAATTCTTTCCGCACTTCCTTTCCAGCTTCCTCCCGTTCTTTTCCCAAGATTCTGTGCTGCCCGTTCTTTCCTGGAAAGTTCTTCATGAGTAAAGTGTTGTTATCTTGTTATCTCGAGACACACCATGATCATACACCCTGGTCATGTGGAAGAAGAGATGAATGTGTTCTTAAAGTGTTCATTTCCTTTAGGGAAAATTTCTACCTTCCTGGATGCATCAGCTTGCAGGTTGTGCTGTGACATGACTGGCAGGAGTGACAGGTTCAGTTCACTCTGAGAACAAATTTAGTGTGTGGACATTGGCCTGACTCCATATTTCCGTATGGTTGATAAGCAGTTTGTGTCCATGGTGCGCTTGACCGATGTGCGTTCCTTATCTAAAACAGGAAAAAAATTTGCAAGTACTCTAAAGAGGAGAGACCCTCAGCATTTGAATTTAACAAGGTGCATGTAACAATTTCAATTCTCTTCTCACGTTCCCTCAGTAAGGTAACTTCTAGTACCATTGCTGAATAATCCCTGATGTTACTAGTATGTCCTGAGTACCCGCCTTAAGCACGGGAAACATTTAAAGAGCTGCCAGGTTGCACAGCAGCACTGCCTTTAACTGCAGCGTGATTCGGGAAGAGTGAGTGAGTTCATTGTGGGCTGACGTTGTCTGAAAGTCATCATGAAAGAGTTGGGATGATAGCTGATCCTTGAAAGATGGATTTGAATTCAAGAGGAAAGTGAAGACTCCTAGTGATGGAACCACTAGGGCAAAGATCTGAGGATGCTCAGAGGGCACAGTCCGTCTGGCTACAGCCACTGGAAATCAGATTAGATTAGTAGAATTGGTCAACTCAGGGCCCGGAGAGCCAGACAGCTCAGCGCCAGCAAGGCACACAGTGGAAGTGGCAGTTTAGAAAGGTGTCCTGGGTGAGGTGGTTAATGCTACACTTGTGCACAAAATGTTTGCCTATAGACTTTTGATGAAGGCTCTTTGGGCTCAAAACCAGAAGGCTAAGTGGGCAGCTACTGCAAGAGCAGCGTGGTGATGAAAATCTCAAAAAGGATGAGGGCGTGCAGAGGGGAACGTGCATTTTTGAAGAAAAAAAAATGAGTAAGATTTGGTATCTCCCTGAATTTGGAGATGAAGAAAGGGGAAGATAGGGTCAAAGTTAGCAACTAGGGAGATTAAAGGAAAGAGTGTCCCGAGGAAAGAATCAGCTGTGATCCGTAAGGACAACTCTCAGTTGTGTTTGTTAGTTTTGTGTGCTCGTGTTTATAATTGAAGATCTTGGGGGGAAAAAAAGCAAGGGAAGAGACCCATAATTCATAAAAGAAAGTTTCAGAATTGTGAGCTCAAATAAAGCTACATGCTCAGGTGAGCTCTTCTTCATAATATATTCAGCCAGAAATATGTTCTTTCAATTTACAACTTCTTAAAATAGGAGTCAATAAAAAAAGAAGAAAAAAGCTAGTGTTTGTAAGTTAACTAGGGGAGAAATTTTTTTTCTCCTCACACTATATTTCAAGTCCCCATATTTATAGTAATTTTAATGTTTACAAACTTGCAACCAGTAGAGGTGGATCCTGTTATCCTGTGTATAAGTTATATTGTGAATGCTTATGTTTTTATTTTATGTGAAACATTATTATTAATCAAATGAAACTGTGTAAAAGCTTCCCGGGACTATAAAGTTGGTTTGTACCTCATGTTTTTTTGTAATCTGTAATCAGGAAATCCATTCACTCATGCTTTATAATTTTTATGCTTTTAAGTGGTCAGAGGAATGTGATATTTGCATACAGTCATGTCCAAATTGATAATTGTCCAGACGCAGGGTCGTTTAAAAGCAGGCATGAAGAAGGGTGGCAGCTTTATATTGGAAGGCTGTTGGGAGGTACTGTTTGCCACCTCCCCGGGTCCTGAATTTAAATGAGACCATTGTCTCCGGTGAATTTATCTTAAGGTGGACAGCAGCCTTCTCGGAGGCCACAGCTTTGGGCGGGAGGAGGAGGCTGCGGTTGCCCAGCCGGCTTAAATGCAGGCTGTTCTGAGCAGTAAACCACACGCATGTATTCATCATTGATTTCCAAATGATAGGTTTCTGTATCACTGGTTTAGGATCCACTGTCTCGCATTCCTGAATCTATATTACGCCAAAAGAATAACAATTTGGTGGCTGGAAACAGAAATGGTTATTATACGGCTCCAAAATGCTAGCTGGCACAAACTGCTAAAAACAGCAGAAATTCAGCCTTTAAAAAAAGCAGAATTTATTTGTTCTTAAAAATAACTTTATACTCTAAAAATATGAGTTGAAGAAGTGTCATCATGGGTTCCAAACATTTTGTGTTAGAAATGTAAACACCTTAAACTATGTGCCTGATCTTAGGGGTAAGATGGCATGATTTCCAGCTCATGGGAAATACTGAAGAGAAAAGTAGAATGCTTTTTACACCCTTTTTGTTTGTTTGAGGTGTCCTTTGGATAAAGAACTATAATGTGTGCTTTCTTTTCTTTTCTCCATTGTATCCCAAGTCTTTGTTTAAAATGAGGGCAAAAAGACTCGAGCTGCATTGGAATTTCTGAGTTTACGGCAGAAAATGTTTTTTTCTTCTTTTAAATAACTTTTTTCAGCGGCTCTGTGAAGCATTTCCATTTTTGCACCATGGCCCTGGGCTTGTCTTTTCACAGGACAACACATTTCATGAGGAGGTTTTACTTCCTTTTAGCAAAATAACTGCTCCATGCAAAACCATCATCTACTGAGCCTGGGTTTTAGTTTTTTTCTGATCTATTCAAGCTTCACTGCACTGCTTAACTGACTTTTTTTTCTTCTTCTTTTGAAATGACGTAGCTAATTTTCCATTTGATTGTTTATTTAAACCAGGTCTCACACAAGTTAGGATGTAAATGACCTGTGTATTCACTCTGACACTCGGAACTGGTAGCAAAGTGGAGGGCAAATTTCAACTGCCTCCTTCTTCCCTCTTCCCTCTTCTCCAGTATGATCTGTATTTAAACTCAGACTGTAACACAGTCACAAAGTGATTCATTAAGACATGTGTTAAATAAAAAACTCGGAGCGTGTCAGTTTATCAAGCATCTGTCTTAGTGAACATATTCTTTGTTTATATTTCTGGTGAAAAAAAAAGGTAAAAGTGTTGTTTCACATAATGGCTTTTGCCACCAAACACTGTCCAAATGAACTGTAACATATGATTTGCCTTTTGAGACATATAGCAGGTTACACCGAACTTAGTTGATTTTCCTTATGTTATATCACAGAAGAGTAATTTGTATTCAAATTCAGTGACCATTTCTTAAACAACTACTGTGTGCTTGACATGCTTTGGGGGTGTTTAGTTTGTTTTGCTTTTGTTTTTCCCCTGGTAACTCGGAAAATTTTAGGTTTAGTCCAATTGACAGATTTAATCTTGTTATTCTTTATATATTCAGCCTGAAACAGGTAAACGAATTAGACATGAAGAATGAAGGTGCTTTATGCAGTGTACCTTAACTACACTTTAATTCAAAAACATGTTCCCATAAATTTCCCTTGAAATATGCTTGAGCTTCTATCCCAGGCCACTTCAGCAGTCCCCACACTGACCCACACCCCTGGTCCCCTGCTTCCCGGGGTATCTCAGTGCTAGCAGATCTTTCATCCCTTGTACACCTGGGCAGTACCTTGGCCACCTGGGTTCTGAGCTTTTGCTGGGTCTGTATGTCTATCACATAAATGGAGGCACATTAGCCTGGAAGTCAAGGTCAGCAAAGCTCAGCTTCCAAGTTCCCTCAGAATCTTCTCTTCCTAGCTCCTAGCACTGTTCCTGACTCCACGCTTCCCTGTAGCCCATTCCCACCCACCACTCAGAAGTTCAGGGAACCCTGCTGGTGTCCTGGTCTCTTCCGGGAGCCCCACATAGGTTGCTTCCTCTCCCATGAAGGTTTATTGGATAATCCCTTCTCTCCTGGGATTGAGTACCACCTAGGGTGGATGGCTGCGTGGGCTCTTCGGGCATGTACTGGAGCGCCACGCTGAGACCTCAAGCCCTTGAATGTAGCACAGTGTCACCCACCCGGGGCAGTGGATACTGTGTTTTGTATGATGATAATGCTGACAGTAACCATGAAGGTGTAACTGTCTCCTTTAGAGTCTCAGAGAACAGCCCAGCGGTTTTCCAGCAAGCACTATTGAATGGGGGGGCGGGGGGGTTCTCTCATCCTCCAGGCAGAGACTGGGCCAGACGCCAGCGGTGACTTTGAGTCCACTGTCACTCCCCCATCGGCCTGTGCTTCCAGCTGGACTCCATGGCTCTTGCTGTCATGGAGCAGGAAATTTTGGAATGTGAGAGACCGACACCTTGAGACCTCTGCTTTTCTGTTAGTAGCACAGACTGTGAGAGTCGGAAGAAAGCCCTCTGGACCTTGCCTGTGGCGGCTCTTCCTGTGCGGGGTGAATCAGCACTTTCACGGAGGCTTCACTGCAGCTCCTGGGGCGGGGGTGGGGGGGGTGCTTTTTGCAGATCCGTGGGAGCAGGAAGTTCCTGCAGGCTTAGGGTTACACCCTGAAATGTGCAAAGAGGACAAAGCAGACCCCAGAAAAGCCATGGGAAAAATTCACTCTGAGTGAAGGGGGACTGAAGAGCAGAAGTGTGCACCCCCCGCCCCACTCCCGCGTGTCTTAGAAATGACAGCTTGCTGGTGTGCCCTCTCTTCCTCTATGGAACCGGGGTGCACACCACAAGCAAACCAGCGAACCGAAAGAGTGATTCATGCCAGCCAGGCCCACACCAAACTCACCAATTCAAGTGCAGCACCGAGTCTGTGCTTCCCTTAGACCCTGGAAAATGGCCTGACCTTCTTCTTGAAATTGTTTTAAATTGGAAAAGAGTAGTACGTGATGGTTTGCGAGCACGCTGGGGTATGTTGCTTCTCTTAAAGTTTTTAATCTTTGCAGAAGAATATGAAGTAATTACCTGGGTTACTCTTCCCCTGGAGGGTAAATCAGCTGTCCTGTGATTTTTTAATATGTGTGGATGTGGGATCTGTAGGCTTTTTCTTTCTCATAAACTGTACTCCTTAAAAGATGCCCTATATCCAGATTTCTTCCTAAGGACTGTCACGGTTTTGTGTTCACAGGGAACGGGTATGGCAATCCCCGAAACTCACCAGGTCTGCTGGTCTCACCTGGTAACTTGAACAAGAATATGCAAGCAAAATCTCCTCCCCCTATGAATTTAGGAATGAATAACCGTAAACCAGATCTCCGAGTTCTTATCCCACCCGGCAGCAAGAACGCGATGCCATCCGTGGTAAATGCAAAACTACATTTTACATAAATGTTAATAATGTTTTGTGCATGTTTTGCTATTTTAGTATTTATCTGGCTTTATAAATCACTTTAGGGATCTCCAAGAAAATTAACATTATCAACTAGTAGTTTTATCAATACTATGGATGAAGCCTGGTTGTAGCTGTTAATTCTGGTAGCTGCTTTTCATTTTCCTTTTCCAAATTAAAAAAAAAAAAATCTTACAACTGTTGTTCTGGAACAAGGAAAACATTCCTTTTTAAAGGTCTGGATTTATAGGCAGAAAAAAAGGTCAAATTCTACCACTGATCAAAATCATGTGTGATAGATAACAAAGTACTACATGGCTTGGTGTCTTTACTGTATTGAGCTGTTTATGTCCTCAGGGCATGCCAATGAGAAATACTTTCTGTATTTCCTGAGTAAACTTTCTCCTATTAATTGGAAGCTCTTTTCTTAAGTGTATTTCAGTGTTAATATCGAAAACATCACGTATCTCTGCACAGCCTTGCTTTTGTCTTTCCATATGTGTACTTCATGGAAATAGCTAATTCACAAAAGCAGACCATGTTAGAACTGCAGACGTTTCAAGGGGGAAAAGGTTGCATTTTACATCAAAAAGAGTTTGTGACTCTCCTAAGGAGAAATAGATAGGAAATATGAATTTAAATATATACAAAATATTTCCAGACCTGTCACTTTCTATCTCGTGGGTCTGTGGACCTATGCTAAAGGGAAGAATGTAGAACCAAACAGCCTAACATGCAGACTTACATCACTGGTCTCCAAAGAGGCTGTGCTTCAGGAGTGAGAACGCTGAAAACCAAGGTTCCACAGACAAATTTAGATCATTCTGCACACACGTTTCTTTTTCTTTCCTTCTTTTCCTTCCTTCCTTCCTTCCTTCCTTCCTTCCTTCCTTCCTTCCTTCCTTCCTCCCTTCCTTTGCTTTCTGGAAGGTATACGGGTAGAACAGTCCTGCTAACTGATTAGTTTATTATGGCACAGTGCAGATTAATTCTGAATGTCAATCCCCCTACCAAAAAAAAAAATCACACAATATGCAACATTCCCTTTGGAAGAGACTAGGTCTAATAAATAAAACCTCCCACAGGGCTTCAGCCCTGCAGCGAAGACTGTGTATGGCAGACCATCTCTATCAGCATATTTATTCCAGGTCCCTTAAAACCAGTGCTTGCCCAGGGACTCTAAGAGCAGAGTGGACAGAGCAGCCTCTCTCTGGCAGCCAGGTGTGACTGCCTCCTCCTTCAGCAAAGGAGCTTTCAAAGTACAGACTTTCTGTGCAAAACGTGCTGGTCAAATTCTGACTATCAAGACCCTGACCTGTGCTGGAAGCCAGATAGGTCGTGTTCACGTTTGAGATAAACACCTCACTAAGGGACAAAAAGAATGCCTTTGCAAAGAGTTATCTTTAGAGTCTGGGTTTTGAAACTGTTTAAACTGCTGTGCCTGTTGGAAAATGCCTTTCCTGTGATTGAAAAGATTTTGCCCAATGATAAATATTCACAGACACTAATTAATAAAACTCCTTCCCCATGCTCTCAGTCTGAGGATGTCGACCTGCTTTTGGTAAGTATGGGACCACAGCCTCTCAGTGGCAAGGACATAGTCAGGGCTGGCTTTAGCGGCAGGTGGGAGCTCTGATAAAATCGAGGGTCTGAAGCTTAACCATAGTGTGCCGAGGGTCAATGTCTAGTATCAGTCACAGGAGAAAAGAATGTCTGCTTAGTGGTTTCAATCCCAACAACCTCTGGAAACTGGAGGCCTTGTTTTCAACGTTTTAAGACATAATTGATAGGAAAGTATTTATTGTGTCACTTAAGACTAAAATACTTCTTGCTGTAGGAGCTACAGTGCCATTGTTTTAAGTGGATCGAGTCTTTAATCTTCTTGCTTTAAAGAGTTAAATACAGGCCCTAGCCGCTTTGCCCTCTAGTTAAGTTTAGAAGAATTTGGAAACAAAAAAAGTGGTCAGAGCACCACCTGCTGGTCAGAATGGAGCATGACCCTCACTGTGTTCTGCTCTACGTAGAACTGAGCACAAACCCCACCATGGTTGATTTTAATTTTTTAAATTTGCATTTGAATAAAAACTGAAACAATGGAAGTACAGTATACATATTTCATCAGTTCTCAGCATAGTCTGTTTTTACCCATAATAAAGCTATGGTACTTGTTACTAGTTCAGTTGCCTAGGAGATGCTGATGTAATGGGTTACCATGGCAACAGCTGGTCTCTTGAAGGATTGTAAATGGTAGGGTTGGCAGAGTTCATAGAGACACATGTTAAATGATTAATTTCATGAGCTTTGTACCAAGTTATCTCTTTATGTGCAAAACTAATTCTGAAATCTAGAATTTTAACTTTCTTTTAAAAATTCCATCAATGCTGTCTCTTTTATTTACTTTAAAAGAATCAAAGGATAAATAACTCCCAGTCTGCTCAGTCATTGGCCACCCCAGTGGTTTCCGTAGCAACCCCTACTTTACCAGGACAAGGAATGGGAGGCTATCCATCAGCCATTTCAACAACATATGGTACCGGTGAGTAGCTTGGCCACGTGTAAAAATTAAATGCCTTTTAGTAAAACGCACATGAAGAGCATTATGATCTCCACCCTCCTTGGGAGCCCTGTGCAGTACCTGAGCTGCCCAGAGCACTGTCATTCCTCCTGGCTAACTATGGCAAAGTGCTTATCCACGTTCTTCTTTCTTAAGTGACGGAAAGTTTTATTTACCCAAACTGCTTTCAAAATAGAATGATTTCAAGGAAATTGAGCTGTTGTCGGATTTCTTTGGTGTCATAGATAGCTCACGTCCTCAAGTTTGTTTTAAACACAGTTCTAGATTGTCAAAGGTACTGCATACCACTCTACTATAAAGAGCCGTGGTGATCAACCAGAGTTGCAGGTTCCTTTACTTCAAACCTTGCATGGAATACTTATTTTTGAAGAGCAATTATCCCTAGTGGTTCACCCTCCTTCCCTCCCAAATTAAAAAAAAAATTGCAAGAACATTGTGGGTGCTGAAAATGTTTGATTTTATTTACCTTTGGAGCGTTTTCCAATCAGATTTGCCCTTCTTGTTCTACCTTTCTCTGCAGAGTACTCTCTGAGTAGCGCGGATCTCTCATCGCTGTCTGGATTTAACACGGCTAGCGCGCTTCACCTTGGCTCGGTAACCGGCTGGCAACAGCAGCACCTCCATAACATGCCGCCATCTGCCCTCAGCCAGTTGGGGTAAGCAAAATTATTTCTTCTATAATATCATTCTAGGATGTCATTAAAATGACAAGTGACAGCCTTTAAACGCGTGCTTTCGTGTCCCATGAGAAGGTGCAAAATGGTACTTTGTAGAAATATAAAGATAATCTTCAGGCCAATCCCTTTCAAGTAGCTTAAAATTTGAAAGAGGAAGGGGAGCCCTGGAACAACGAGGCCAGTTCTTTACCGTTTTAGGCAATGTTTATTTCCACTTCTGGGATAGTACTTTATCTAATTAAGTCATCACACAGTTCCCATCACACAGCCCACACAGTTGAAGGTATCTACACTTACAGGTTCTGTAGGGTTCTTTAACTTCTTTAAGGTTGTTGGCATAAACTAACAATAAACCATATAGTTTATGCTAGCATGAGCCCTAAAATTCCTAAGATCCACTATTCAATTAATACAGGGGCTTTGTAAATTTATAACATACCCATAGTACGCTTGTGTACAGGTAGTTTATTAAAATATATGCTAATTAGTACATGCAATACTAATTACTAAATTTGGGCATAAAAATAATTTAGTTGTTTTCTGGTCAAAGGATGTGTCTTTCTGCCCCCTTGTGGTAGTTTTGAGATACACCTTTATCATCCAAGATGACTGGTGTCATTTGTCAAGGAAGTGTTCACACTTGCAAGAGCCCTCAATCCAAAATGCACACTACTTCTTTCAAGCTGCACAAAAACAGCTAAAATATAAACAAAAAGCCTGATCTTAACTAGTGAGTTCATATCTGCATTAATCCTCAAAAGAAAATAAAAGGATTTGAGATATTAAAGATAAGGTTTTTGTCCTTCAAGAGCATTCTACATGTCTCACTCACTTTTGCTTTACTACTAAACCATTTAGCTATAGTTAACTAGTTATATTACTTCACTAGTTCCACACCTGTATTTCTAAGGAGGTGAGAATTAACCAAAGCCAGTGCCTGATACCAACGCTTCACCTCCTTCTGCCTGGCTTTTGGGTGACACTGACGTGCTGTAGATTAGTGACCTGGTCATGATGTCCCCTCTCCTTTACCATTTGCTCAGATCCATCCCACTCACTACTACCGCTGCCATCAGAAACCCTCACCTTGCATGTGAAGAATAAAACAAATCCACCTGGCACCGTTTCTCTGCTCTCCTGAAAAAATCCTCCACATGGAAGCTGTATTTTTTGAACATTGATCAGGAACAAATTCTGCTTTTAAACAATTGAATTGATGCTAATGACCTATGGAGGCATGGGTTGTAGTAACTTTTTAGGTAATTATCGTTAAGTGTGAAATATCCCATCCAGGTGGCTTTTAAATAAGTGCGTGTGGCATTGGACCACCTTGCCTTAGCAGGGAATCCACTCTAAATGCTTCTTGCCAATAATAAAAGTAAGGGTAGCGCACTCATTGCTACCCCGTCCCTGCGTTATGGCACTGATCTCTTGAGAAATTACCAACATCAGAGACCGTATCGTTTTATCTGGACTTGGCATTCTTTTGTGTTCAGTAATCTGATCATTTCCTTTTGGATTGTGAGCACAAACCTATTTCTACATTTTAACAACGCCACCGTTTTAAAACGCTCTTCCGTTCCATGGGGAGCATCCGATCTCTTCTGGCCTAAATAGAGGCCCCCAGAGATGAGGGAAGCGTGACGGCCCCCAGCGAGGGAGGCGCGGAGATGCCCGTCGCCAAGGGTGAGGCAGCTTTTGCAGCCCCTCCTCCTGTCCTTCAGCATAATTTAACTCTAAATCTAGTCTATCAGTTTTAATTGCACTCAGTCAGTTCCTTTATATCTCAGATCAGTTCATTGACCCCTCTAGGCTTTTCAATGCTGGCCCTCTCCCCTCCGCTCCTCTCCCCTCTGCTCCTCTCCTCTCCCCTCTCCTCTCCTCCCC